>QEPC01008233.1:2541580-2599854 GCA_003113815.1 Sphenodon punctatus | reverse complement strand
CCCCCCCCCCCCAATATCAAGGCGCTTAAAATGTAGATGTCTACATTTGAACTTTTGATTGACAATACCCACTTCCCCACCCCAGGTGGATTAATTTACCATAGTTGCCTGGCTGTCATTCTGACCATGGTGATGAAATGACTGGAAGTCACTCCAGAGAAGTCAACGGGTTCTGAAGAGCAAGTGTTGGGCATGTGCTGCAAACCAGGATGAGCGGGAAGGAACAATGCATGTCTGAATTTGGTGTGTGTTGGGCTTTTAGGGCACCAGTGAGAGCAAGAGTGGAAAGATGGGCAGGAAACGGTCGCTCCTCCAAATGCTCTTGGCTCTTCGCCAGTGACTCTGTGGTGATGGTGGACCTGTATGCGCATGAGGATGCACACAACCTACTTGAGTATGTGGACATGCAGGCACGGATTAGCCTGCATTCGCCCGCACAGCATGCTCCGCATGTTCTGAGACCCCGCTGTAAATGGGGACTGAGTATCTGGTGGGTGGTGGCCATTTGGCCAATGGGGGGAAACACTTAACAAACAAGTAGGTGAACACCCATCTGGTGTGGGCTATAATGGGCTATCATCTTAACACCCATTGACACAGTCTAATAGCCAGCAATTGATTATACAATTTTTATGCACACATTTTACACAGCTACCCGTGATGAGGCAAGAGTGCTTCTGACTAGGATTTTATGCTGATGGCTGAGGGACACAAGGTAAAAATAGACAAGTTGCTAGTGTGGCAACTTTCTGGCCCGGGGCAGGAAACAGCGGCCACCTCTCCCCAGACTGGGTTGGGGCATGTAACATTCATGCCTGCAGCCAGAGAGTTGTCTTGTTGCCCACACGGGCAAAATTCTCAACAAATTCTCTCCCTGCAAATCGTGGGAGAGGTCACTTTGTCACGACCCCCTCACTCCCTTTGGAGGAAGAGACAGGGGCGGAGCATGTGGGGGCAGGCCCCTGCTGTGTTGTCATGGCATAGGTATGGGGCCAATCAACCGGCCAGCAGGTTCAGCACTTAGAGGGAGGTCCCATGGGTAGGACTCCCTCGGTGCTGAATTTAAGCTCCTGCTCCCCACATGCCATCTCTTGGCCAGGTGGAGCGTTGGAGCACATGGGTATTAATCAACAGAAGTGTCTCCTCTCATTCCTTTTTGTAGGATGACGAAGCCAAAGGCCCAGAAGAAAGTGCAAGGCACGGCAGTCATGGCATCCTTGTTGAAGTCGTTACAGGATAGGATGGATGCCTATGAGTGTCGGCAACAAGGGGGCGCAGGGGGTAGTGCTGCGGCGCCTCCCCCAGCTCTTGAGGGGGAGAGCCCCTCAAATGAGGAATCCCTTCCTTTGCCCAGCGAGCCATCTGAGGGAGGGGACTCTGGGGACCCCCAGGATGTCCTTGCTGTGGGACTAGCACTGCAGGGTGAGGCTGGGGGGATGCCGTGGTGATCCCAGTTGTTCCTGAACTTGAGGCCCCCTCTGGCAGGGAACCCCTTCCTCCGCTTGAGGCAGGGCTTGAGGTGGATACTTCTGCCGAGCCCCATGGTGACCCTCCACCCGGGCAGGGGTTACAGCGCAAGGCAGACAGAGCGATGAAACCACGCAGCCCAAGCTGGGCTTTCCCACCAGGGACCGAACTGCTGGAATCCCTTCTGTGTAGGATGGACATGTTAGAATGGGGGGCTGTCGTAAGTAACCTGACACCCCCCATGTCTGTGGTCAGTGTATCACCCAACAGCGCATGTGCTGGAATGGTGCATGGGTCCCTTGGCCCGGGTGTGCAGCTACCCCAAGCTTGGGCGGGACCTCCCAGGGGTGTCCAACACCAGTTGTCACCCCCCCAGCCTTCCTCAGGTCAGGCAACTCAGGTTTGGCTGGGTTCAGGTATGCCCCCTCTGGGCCACTCTGGGTGTTCTCCAGCTCAGGCGGAGCCCCTGCCATTAAAAGGTGGCTATGCCATTGGTGAGCATCTGCTCCACTCTGCGAGGGAGAAGATTTGGAGGTGGGAATATGTGGATATGTTCGCCCTCCTCTTTAGTGACCCCATTCCTGACCCCAATGAGCGTGATGACAAAAAGAAATGTGAGCGCTTTCGCCACCCAAAAGCCAATCGCAACTGGGCAAATTAGACGGCCACTTTCGGCATATTTCAGGGCCCACCCCAGTAAGGTCACCGAGTTCATTAAATACAATGACATTATTCGGTGAGCTTATGACACAGGTTCCCCTGGGGCGTGGCTTAGATACGATGAGGCCTTTCGGCATTGGGTAGCAATCACCCCTGGAATACGCTGGGACCAGTCGGCTCAGAACCTGTGGTGGGAGTGCATCACCATGACCTCAAATGCTCAGTGATCTGACAGCAGGCATGGATGGGGGCTCTGGTCAGACTACATCCTATGGGCGTAAAGGTGGGAGACTCAGTTTACTGTGTTGGGATTTTAACGATGGCAAGTGCTCCTGCTCTACTTGCAAGTTTCAGCACAGTTGTATACAGTGTGGGGTGGGCACCCAGTGAGAAATGTCAATAGATTTTGCCAGTACAGAAACAGGCCCTGCCCAGCTGTCTGGAGTAAGGGAGGTTCCAGTTCTGGTGGAGTTGACACCCTTTGGGATCTGAGTTTGGTCTGAGGCATTAGGAGTGGCTCTGGCAGATCACCCTGCCCGCCAGTCAGTTGATTATGTGATAAGGGGTTTCACAGTTTGTTTCTGCATACCTGCCATGGGGGTTGCGGCTCACTGATGGGTATGCAATCTTCGGTCAGTGAGGAGTCTTGAGCATGTGGTGACAGCCAAGCTCGAGAAGGAGGTAAAAGAGAGCAGAGTGGCTGGCCCATATGGTAACCCCCCGCTTTTTCACCTTCACATTTTGCCACTGGGGGTCATGCCAAAGAAAGGTACCCGACGAGTTCCATTTAATCCATTACCTGTCCTACCCTAGGGGTTCTTCAGTGAACAATGTGATTTCCCACGACTTGGGTTCTGTGCGATATGCTTCTTTTGACTCTGTGGTTGGAATGGTCAGGAAATGTGGAGTTAGGGCTCAACTAGCTAAGAGAGACATTAAATCTGCCTTTAGACATCTCCTTGTTCACCACAAAGTTTGTTGGCTCATGGGCTTTGAATTTCAGGGGAGTTACTACTTTGACAAGGCTATGCCTATGGGGTGTTCCATTTCTTGCACTGCCTTTGAAAAGTTCAGCTCCCTCCTGGAATGGGTGGTTAGGAAGCGGGCAGCAGTGGTGCAAGTCATTCACTGTCTTGATGACTTCCTGTTCATTGGGCGCCCAGGTACAGCGGAGTGCGCGTGCTTGCTGAATACCTTCCAGGAAGTCGCCAGTGAACTAGGTGTGCCACTTGCCCCAGAAAAGACGGAGGGCCCTAGCACCTCACTGACCTATTTGGGGATCAAACTAGAAACAGTTCAAGCCTTGCCCCGCCTTCCCAAGGAGAAGCTTGCTTCCCTCTTGGGGGGGGAGGGGTTGTGATAATCGCATCACATCGCATTTTAATTTCTATCCCACACTCTTTCCGAAGACTCGAGGCGGCGTACAACATCACAAACACATTTCTGGGATTCATTCCCACACAGGGGACCCAGCATACACAATATAAACAATATCATATCATACATATGAAAAAAACCCAGCCCCCAACTAATATCTACTCTGACCATGCCTACACATCAGGCAAATGGTCCCCTCACTCCCACTACCTATACCCTGCTGCCACCAGGGTATATAGCTGGCTCCACCCCTCTCTCACCGGAGGGGAGTCAGCCATCTCCACTTCCTCTTCCATACAAATACCCTCTTCAATACAACAAAGAAGCCCACCTTGGTCCCACACAAGCTAAGGCAGATGCCTGAAACAGCATTAAACAATCAGACATTAATTTATAAACAGTTCCCCATACCCCAACCACTCCCTCCCACCTGATCACAACAATCAACCCCTCCATTCCCGACTGGCCCTGAAGGGCCACAAAGGGCTGCACCCTTTGGCCGCGGCCCTTCGGCTTGTGGGCGCTGTCCCCGCGGACGCCGGCGCATTGTATTTGAGGTGGCTGGGGTGTGTGTGTCCCAATGGGAGGGGGGATGCAAGCAGCCGCAGCCACGTACAGAGTCTTTCTTTCCCCACAGGTGTTCTTCTCCAGCCGGTGACCCTGCCTGGAGCCGCTCCATGGCCGCCGCCGCCAGGGATGGTGAGTACAGCAACAGGGAGCCTGTTCACGCGGCTGCCGGCGCATTGCCGGTGTCTTTCAGCTACCAAGGTCATGGTCCGTCAGCTTCAGTCACTGTTGGGGAGTCTCAATTTCACTTGCCGAGTGGTTGCTCCTGGGAGGGCATTTATGTCTAGGCTTTACACCAGGATACCCGTGGGCCTCCCCCACATCACCATGTGTGAGTGACAAAGGACATGAAAGAGGACCTGGAAATATGGGCCACCTTTCTGCGCGATTTCAATGGGGTGAGCTTCTGGTGCCAGCAGCTACTCTTAGAGGCCGAGCTGCAGGTACATTCCAATGCGGTGGGTGGTTTGGGATTTGAGGTTTTCTTCAGGGGAAAATGGTGCGCTGCCCCATGGCCATCTGAGTGGGAGAGGGACGGGGTTACCAAGGACCTGACATTCTTGGAGTTCTTCCCTATTGTCCTGGCGGTACGCCTTTAGCACAGGTTCTTTTTCAATCGCAGGGTTCTTTTTTGGTGTGACAATATGGCAGTGGTGCACGTGATTAACTCGTCATCATCCAGATTGCAGCAGGTGATGGGGCTTGTTAGGATATTCATCTTGCTGTTCTTGCAGAATAACATTCTCTTTGTGTCCAAGCATGTACCTGGTATTAACAATGGCATAGCCAATGCCCTTTCTCCTTTTCAGATGGACCGCTTCTGTCAGCTGACTCCAGGCACCAACGATACTCTGGAGCCCCTTCCAGCAGACCTGTGGAACCTTGGGTCCTAGAGCTATTTCAAACTGTCCAAGGGGTCTTGGCCCCCAGGACCAGGACAGCATATACACATGCCTTTTGCGAGTTCTAGGAGTTCAGAACTAATCATGGTTTGCCCATGGGTTTTCCCATACTGGAGTCAGATTTGCTACAGGTTGTTCTGGAGCAAAAAGGAAAGGGTTTTGCCCCACGTTCAGTGGTAGGAAAACTAGCAGCTTTAAAATTCGTATCAGAATTGGCAGGGCATCTCCCCCCAAACCGCACCCCACTGCTGAAATGGGTGCTATAGGGATGGTCCCACCAGGTGGGTCCATGCCCAGATGGCAGGGCCCCGATCACCCCTCAGCTTCTCGGCAGACTTGTGGAGGTCCCTGCCAAGGGTTTGTAGAGATAGGAGGGAGGTGCCTGTTTTGCAGCAGCATTCCAGATTGCCTTCTTCGGTGCCTTTTGCGTTAGTGAGTTGGTGCCCAACTCCAAACAAGACAATTCCAGTAGGGTCTTAGCGATAAGTTATGTACTTGACATCCACCTTCAGGCTGCTAAGAATGATCAAAAGGGTTGTGGGTCAAGGGTTACCCTGCACAGTGGCAGCTCCCACCTCTTATGCCCCATACGGGCAATGCAGGTTTACCTCAGATGCCGCCCCCCACTGCCAGATGTTTTGTTCAGGCACATGGATGAGTCTTTTCTCACCATTTTTCAGTTTTCGTCAGTTTTAAAAAGATGCCTCCAGTCCCTAGCCATCCCTCTGGAGGGTTACAGTTCCCATTCCTTTCATTCTGGCACTGACAGCTGTGTGGCTGCTGCAGGTTTTAGCCCAGCGCATATCAGGACAATTGGTTGCTGGAGGTCAGATGCTTTCCGCACTTATGTCCGTGACCCTGCAGGGCGGTTGCTGTGGCACTGATATCTGCTGGCCTATTTAACGTCATCTTTCCTTCTTAACAATCCTAGTCGCTCGCTCCCAAGGCAACTGGCCCAGAAGTACCGTATGGATCGTGGGGCATAGTATTGTACACTGGACCACCAAGAGGGCTGGATGTTAGCACCGGGGAACACAGCTTGGCTTGAGCGAATTCTGTAACATCAGTTGGAAGGGTTGGCATGACATGTTATGGGAGCAGCTCCTGCCTATTCTGGAAGCGAGTCACCATCTTGTGCAACCAAGTGTGATCGTCATATAACTCGGGGAAAACAACCTGCCACAATACAAGGGAATGGAACTAATACTGATGGTGAAGCGTGACTTGCTGTCAGCCAAACGGATGTTCCCAAGGACCTTGTTCTTTTGGACCAACATGTTCCCCTGGTGGGTCTAGACCAATGCACTTCGGTTCAGGAAGGTGGAGAGGGCAAGGCAGAAGACCAACAGAGAGATCAAAATCTGGATGGTTGCTAATTGTGTGAACTGCATTTCCCATCACCAGATTCATCATGGCCAGCCGGAACTTTACTGGATCGACGGTGTCCATCTGTCCGACCGGGGAACCGATCTGTACTTGGGGGTATTGAAGGTCGAGTTGGCTAAGGTGCTTGCTAGCTAGGGGTGTGGGGGGAACCAACCAAGCAAAGCTGGTGGTTCTGGTGGTGGGGGTCTGGTCCAGAGTTGGGGGTTATGCTCAGTGTTAGCATAATAATGGGTAATGATGGGCTGCCCCCTTAAAGAGACGGGGACAAGGGGCAGGATATTTCAGTTCTGAGTGGCTGAAAAGCATGCCCCCATTCCAGGGAGGTAGGAGGGCATCACAAGTCTTAAACCAGTCAGGTGTGGGCCAACAAGAGCAGTGGCCCTCCCTGTAATTGCTTGGAAGGTCTCCGCAGGGAGCCACTCCCAACCCTCCCCCTTATCCACGGCGGTGGTCTTGGGCTGAAAGGTGGGGCTTGCAATAGAGGGAGGTGGGCTACTTAGGTTATGAATAACCAGGCATGCGGGGGGTGACACCTGACTAGGTAACTGGCCACCCTCCTAACCTGGCCAGGAAATATTTGACCGGATCCATCGGGGGGGAGGAGGGGGTTCATATCACATGTTTTTGTCAGCAAGGTATTAGAGTGTGGCCTGCTTAATCCCAATTCCTTGTCCACCTGTTTTCTTCCGGGGTTCAGTGACAATGCCCCTCTCCCTGCAAATCATGGGAGAGGGCTCTTTGTCATGAACCCCCCTTTGGAGGAAAAGACAGGTGGACAGGGGCGTGGCATGTGGGGAGAGGCCCCTGCCATGGTGGCACGGCACAGGTATGGGGCCAATCACCTGGTCAGTGAATTCAGTGCCATGGGAGAGGTCCTTTGGGTGGGATCCCCTCGGTGCTGGATTTAAGCTCCTGATCCTCCCCACGCCATTATCTTGGCCAGGTGGAGCATGGTTGGAGCACACGCACCCTCCAACCCACCCCTGCTCTGCTGTGGGTGCACGCTGGTCATCTGTTGGGAACGGGAAGAAATTTTTTATGGGGGCATCTGATTGATGCTGCCTGCCCCTGTTTTTTAACCTTCCCCACAGCATAGCTAATCTGATCTGGCCTTAGGTTGGGGGAAGTTGGGGGGTTGTGTTTAACAAATTGTTGCCCTCATGGTGGGGGTCCAGTCCGGACTCCGGTCCAGAGTTAGGTGGCCTCCCATCCTGCTCCCAGCTATAGCAGCCACAGCCAGAGCAGCCAATGATGGGCAGCCATGGTGGTCCCCAACCTGCAGCAGAATGGATATGCTGTCCTGCTGCGACCTGCTGTGGTCCAAGTGAGCGGTCCTTAGCCCAGGCTGTGACCTTGGCGTTTTCCATGAATGCAGCCTGGGCTAGCTGTCAACCTGTCTTGGGGCAGTGGTGCGTTTCGGCAGTTACATCTTGTCCGGCGGCTTTGGCCGTATCTCTCAGATTCTGACCTCACCACTGTCATCCATGCCTTCATCACTTCGAGGCTGGATTACTGCAATGGGGCTGCCCGAAAAGTTGGTCTGGAGGTTGCAGCTGATGCAGAATGCCACGGCCCATCTCCTTACGGGGGCGGGCCGCAGGGAGCACATGACACCTGTGCTCCGGGCTCTGCACTGGCTGCCTATAAAGCACTGGGCTAAGTTCAAGGTGCTGGTTTTAACCTTTAAAGCCCTTCATGGCCTGGGCCCTGCTTATCTGCGGGACCGCCTCACTCCCTATGTGCCCGTGCGACACTTGCGATCGTCCGTGCGAGCCTTTTTGGAGGTTCCCCGGGTGAGATGGGTGGCCACCGATGTTAGATCTTTTTCGGTGGCTGCCCGTGTTGTGGAATTTGCTCCTGGCGGAGGCTCGATTGGCCCCCACTCTCCTGTCATTTTGACGATTATGTAAGACCTGGCTGTTCTGACAGGCCTTTGGCGAGGGGTGGGGTGGGGGTGGGGGATGGAGTGTTTTGTTTTGTTTTTCCCTGCATAATATGGAATTTTAAATTGTTTTTAATGTTTTATTGTTTTATAGTTGTTGTTCACCGTCCCGGGCTGCCCTATGGGCAGTAGGGGTGGGATACAAATTCTATATAAATAAATAAAACAAAAATGTGCCAGTGGATCCCAGACCACAGCGGGCCAGCCGTTGTTTTTTTTTACCCAATGAGTCTGAAAACATGTTTCATTTTTGGGTTCTGTTCCTTTCATAGTTTTCCATTTTTGGTTTGTATCAGAACTGGAACTGACCATGTTGTCCTCACCCCAGTATTCCAGTGTGCATTTCGTGTGGTAACATTTTCTGCTTATTAATGTTATTGAAGAAACATTTATTAATAACAACAGGTCTTGATTCAGTGCCTGGCTAAGTATTTGTGTCACTGGTCTTTATTAGAGAGACAAGAGACAAAACAAAGCTTTCTTTTTCTTTCTTTTCTCTTTTCTGAAAGCCACGGGCTCAGGGGGTGGGTTACAATATAATAAACCACACTTCAGTTAAAAACAACAACAACAAGAGCTAGTTAAAATGTATCCCAGTCCATAATCACAACCCATCTCTGGTATAGTTTCTGGAAGATATGTAGGCTTAGGCTGTGGAGAACCTCAGGGGGAAGGAAGTTCCGAAGCTGGGAAACAGCCTCTGAGCAGCTCCTGTCTTTGCTATCTGCACCTGACGTATAGAGAGCATGGACAGAAGGGTGCTCTGGGCTGGCTGTAGAGATCACAATGGGACATAGGGGAGGAGGTGGTCCTTAAAATACACTGTCTGTTTTCTTGAGAGGCTAAGTAGTGCATAGTTATATGAGCTAACACATCCTTTCACCTTTAGTCCCCTCAAGATCAGAGCTGAGGCATGTTATCGGGACAGTAATAGGAAGCTTGTACTGCTGCCAGCTGTATTGTATTAGCACGCAGCTTCGAATGCAGCTTCTATTTCTCTAAATCAGGGGTGGGGAGCCTTTTCCATGCCGTGGGCCACTTTGAAAATGAGTACAGGCTACATGGGCTGGATAGGAATTGGCAGTGGGGACATTTAAGCAATGTACTCAGGATGGGGGAAGGAAGGGGAATAAGGAAAGGAATCTGGATCTGTGCTATGGCTCCATCCCCTGAATTTGAGAGCATGGCCTCAACACTGCTCCCTTCCCCCGGAACTCACTCTTTCAGTGCTTGAGTGCAGGGAGTGGATCCACAGACCAGACCCAAGAGTTGGAAATGGGCCAAATAAAAACAACAACAATCCAGCTGCAGTCCATATTTGGCCCATGGATCACAGGTCCCGACCCCTGATTTCAACAGTATTGATACCCATGTGCATTTGGAAAACAATCTTACAATTTATAGAACCCTTTATTGTGAAGGATCAAAATGGCCTTTTGGTCAGACATGTTTCTTGATAGGGTTGTACAGTTGGGTTTTGCTACAACACAAATAAACACAAAGCCCCTTTCGGCTTCCATAGTCAAAACACAAGTGGTAGGGGCTACGTATTTGGGTTTTGAGTGAATCTCCAAATTCCTCAAAACATGGTATCCAGGGGCTTGACCTGGATCCCAGAAACTGCAGCTCGTATCCAGATCAGAGATAGGCTGCTTTCTGACTCTCAGCATGTAGTGATCCTACTCTGCCTGCAGGGTGCTGCTGTCTCCGAGAGGTTGTCTCCAGCACTGCAACCAGCCCCAGTCCATCCAGGGAGAAACCGTGAGTCCTTGGCAGTCTCATTGCCCCCCCCCCAAACCAACAACCTCTTCCCCCAAGCCAGTAACTCCCCTGAAGCAACCCCATGCCCATTCCCACCTAGGGACCCTACCTCCCACAAGCCGGTAACTCGTCTCTGAGTCAGAAACCACTCATCCCATAAAGCCAAACCCATCCCTCTTTCCCCTTCTGACAGCCCCAGGTTAAACTCCCCACTTAGCTAGTAGCATCCACTGAGCCAGAACCATGCCCCCGTCTCCCTCCTTAGGCCAGCAACCCTGTCGAATTGGCTTGTCAAATTGACAGAGCCTCACTGTCCTTCCACGCTAAAATAACCCATTTGCAGGGACGCCTATTCATTGCATTTCCCCCTGGTGATGGCAAATGGGAAAATGCAATGAAATGGGCAAAGATACAAATATTAAAAACACAAATACACATAGTTGGTTCCATGCACAACCCTATTCCTTAGCTATGAACTGAAGAGCAGCCTCCATTGGGGTGAATTGCCACATGGGCATGTCAGCTCCTCAAAGCCTCCTGTTATGTTACTTGTTACCCCCCCACGCTCAGTCTATGAGAAACATATTTAGTAGGGATGGGACACCGGGGAGAATACCGGATACCGGATTTACCGGTATCGGATCTCCCCGGTGTCGGATTTACCGGTATCGGCATACCAGATTTTTAACATTGGCCGCTTTACCGTTTTTTTTCCATTGCGGCCGTTGACTTCAATGGCCACAATGTTAAAAAAGCAGCCAATGTTAAAAATCCGGTATGCCGATACCGGTAAATATTGGATTATCGGATTAATCTGATACACCTGATTATCAGGTGTTCTGGATTTATCCGATACTGATATTCCCACCCCTAATATTTAGGCACCACCTGTGTGAAAACTCATGCACAAGTAGCCCAATTGACTGATGGTACTACTCATGTAGATGTTTTCAGCACTATGGACTTGGCACAGTACTTCCAAATGCTTTGTGTACATGACCTCATTTTGAGACTCAAGTATAATCCAGTGAAGCAAGACAAAGACCATGCAATATATAGCCGCTATCAACTGGGACTGGGACTCCATGCAAAAAGGATATTGGGGGGTCACACAACTGATTGTTAATTTGGGAACCACTACCTCAGGAACTTTCTGCATCTATAGTAATTCTCTATTTTGAGCATCCACCGAGAGTTTTAGTCAAAGGGAGCCTGCAGGCATTGGAAATGATTACATTAGTAGCAGAAGCCTGAGCATAGTCCAGTATATTCAAATAGTTTCCCCTAGTTATGAACACTTTGTGCTGCTACTCACTTGCAAAGAGTCCAGTTGGTGATAAGATGTGTGGCTGCTTTAGACAGCCAAAAGTAAGGGAAATCCATCTGCCTGTATTTGAAATCGGCTCTCTAGCCTGCAGTCGGTCAAACCCCACCCAGATGGTGCTGCCCAAATGTATGTGCTAAAAGATATTTTACATTAGTGTTGTGGGTGTCTCTATTCCTCCCCCCCCCTCCCCCCCGGTTGAATACCATGCAGCCAATGTTTCCAACCTGCTGCTGAGAGAAATCGTGACAAAATAAGAGGAGTGGAATGTGTTCAAAATAAGGGCCTTTTCCTGTAAGAAAATAACCACGTGAGAAGTTTACTCCTGCAAGTTGTGCTACTGACTTTGGAGGGGCTACTTCTGTGAGTAAAGGTGCATATGTGCAGTGAGTGTCTGCAGGGCTGCACGGTACATTAAAGTTATAGTTCAAAAGAGAGATGAGGTGTTTCCTGACATTGTTCTCAAGTAGTCAAGTGTGAGTTTACATAAATAACTGCAGTCTGAAATAGGCGTTAAGCACAAACCTACAAAATACTTATAAGACTAAAATATAGGTGTTTCTAAGAACCCAGCAGTGCTTCCCTCCCCACTCCTTCATAAAAAGGTTTCACTATTTATTGCACTTTAATGCCTGCAAATGTTACCACGTACCATTTACCTTTAAAAAGGAAAGGTTCTGCAGTGGGCATTTAGCTAGATCTGCACACCTACACGCTGCAGATGGTTTAGTTTTATAAGAGATGAAACTGCATTTGGTGGAACTGATTAAATATAAAAACACCACCATCTGCCATTTATTCTAATATAAAATGGTTTGGGCAGATGCTGACATCTTTCGAGATGATTGATTCATCTCTGACAAGTGAAGATTCTCAGAGGACTCCAGCTGCCCACTGCTCACACAATACCAGTTTACAAGACTAAACGCCAATCACGGGGGCTTGATTTGGATGGAGCAGGTGAATGAAGGGCATTTTAATAACCAGCAGTCTGGAATTTCTAAGTACATTGGCCGTATGTGCGTGTGCGTGTTGTTGGGTTTTTTTCTCCTTTACTCCTGGCCCACGTTTAACTGTGAGAATATTTTACACACCCAGGATAGCATATTAAAGAACAGCGAGTCCATCCCTGCAATACTGGAAGAGTGTCAATTTCAGCTTTGTTTCTCTTAGTATGGAAAATCATCAGATACTCTCTACATATGCTACTCATTTTAAAATTATTTGTGTGTGTGTGTGTGTGTACACGCGCATGCGTGTGCATGCTAAGTGTACATCAGGGTTCCATTTAAAAATCCTGGGATATTATTTATTAAGTATGACACTGAATGCTTTGTAATAACTTATATAACAGATGTAGGCATTATTGTTTTATTTAATAAGATCTCCATGCTCTCCACTGCAGCATGATTTGTGCTGCTTTGTTTGAGCACTGTCTTATAAAAAAATATTATGCTCAATCTTTTTATAACAGGCTTTATGAGTTATTAAAGAATTCATCTTCAAAAAACATGTTGCTCCAGACTGTGACACCCGTATGCATATTGAGTGTCCATGGAGACTCCCACCGAAGCTAATAGGGCTACTTGTGTTGTATGGCCTAATCCAAGGGCCATACAAGGTCTGGCCCTTGGATTAGAAAGGTCTTCCCAATGGATGGAAGACCTTCCTCCCCCCACACTAATTTCAATGAGGTTTTGTATCAAGATCTGAAAGCCAGATCCTACTTGGTGCTGAGTCAAGTAGTTCCCAAGCTTTTTTTCTGTCTGACTCCATGTTATGATTTGAATCTTGAACCCTCAGTCCTGGCATTCCTGGGGCAGTGGCTGGACCTACAGCACCATTACTACTCCATGTGTTGAGCCCACCTTGGGCCCAAGTGGCCTTTCTCTGCTGCCTTGGCCACATCCCTTCTCCTGTCTGTCTCCGGCCCCTGCGATGCCGCCCAGCAGGAGTGTAGCTATAACAGCTACAGCAAATGCGGTTGCACTGTGGCCCACGAGTTGGGGGAGGGGGGGCACATACATGTAGAGTGCACGTATATACTGTAGTGGAATGTCCCAATGTGTGTGTGTGTGTGTGGGGGGGGGCATTCCATCTTCTGCACCACAGTCCATTTAAACGTAGCTTCACCCCTTACAAGACTGGCTGGTGGCAGCAGGAAGCTGGGCAAAACAATATTTCCTGTTCC
Organism: Sphenodon punctatus; assembly: GCA_003113815.1. Classification (NCBI taxonomy): domain Eukaryota; kingdom Metazoa; phylum Chordata; class Lepidosauria; order Sphenodontia; family Sphenodontidae; genus Sphenodon; species Sphenodon punctatus. Next base: position 2,586,277 of record QEPC01008233.1, on the reverse strand, counting down.
TCCTGCTCCTTGTCTTTACCTTGTTCTGTGCTCCTTGCTTCCCTGGTTCCCCTCGACAGTCCTGACTCCCAGCCATGATCCTGACCCTGGGCCCCAACCTGGCCAACCACCATGTCCTAGACATACCTCGCTGTGTGCCCCTTCAGCTCCACTTTGAGACTTAAATATTCGTGTGACCCCAGACAGCAGTAGACATTCAAAGAATATAAAATATCGAGGTAAGACCCCATTTGCCCATGATGCGGGCCCACTTAGGTCCTCCTGATCCACATTTTTGGTGGTGGGGGGTTGGCGAGGGAAATCTGCTCTCTGATCCAACAAAACAATTAAGAGTGTGTTAACTTTTATTATGTGTTTGTACAGGGCTTAGTACAGTAGGACCTTGGTCCACGACTAGAGCTCCTAGCCCTATTCCTCAAAATCCTCTAAATATGTTTAATTAATAATCACTTTAAGCATGAATACATTCCCTTCAACTTAAATGGGATTGCTCACATTCTTAACTTGGAGCTTGTGTTCAACTTAATCAGGTTAGAATGTTCAGCACCTTTTTAATTTTTATTTATTTATTTAAAATTTATATCCCACCCCTCCTGCCCACAGGGCAGCCCGGGGCGGTGAACAACATTCATTAAAATAATATAAAATTTTTAAAACAATTTAAAATACAGTATGTATTTCCTTCCAGGAAATGTGTTCTTGTAAGGACCTTCTAGTCTCAAACCCGGGTAGACTGACCTTCAGGGTATGAGTCCTGAACCTCGTTGCAAATGGGGAACTATCAAACAGCACTTCACCTTTTCATTGGTCACAGCACCATGCCTTTGGCCTCTGACTGGCTGATGCTTACAGCTTCCCCACTGGCTACCATGGGCTATGAAAAGGCCAAACACAAAGTAAAAGTTGTTCGAGCAATGTAATGGCTACCTGGCTTGCTTACTGGTCCCCATGCTTAGCTTGCATGCCTGCCTTGTCTTGTTCCTGTCTTATGCTTTCCTTGACTCCTCTTTGATCCTGCTTTGGCCTTTACCTCCTAAGTCCTGCCTTCATGTCCTAATCCTACTTGACTTCTGATGTGGCTCTGATTTCCTGTATCATGTTGTCTAGTTCCTTGTTGAACTTGTTTTCCCAGCTTCGGGGTCCTAGCTCCTCACCGGGGGTTTCCACTTGGCATGAACCTGGACTCTGATCCCTTGACTCTTGAAATGCTCCAGCACCCAGCCCCGGCAGTGATCCCGACAAAGGTAGACCAACTTCTGTTGGCAAGCGTGTGCAGGCTTTTGAGTTAAACAGCACTCTTCCTTGGGTGACAGTGCTGTATCCAGGTAAGATGGGCCCACGGGCAAAATGGTGATGTGGGCCCCATACTTGAGTATGGGGTGTTAACAACCGAGATGACAGCCTACAATAGCCCTCCAGGTACGTGTCCATCTGCCTGTGTATTACATGTTCATCCCTACTGGTCACATGGTCACCACCCACCAGATATGCAGCTCCCACCCATGGCAGGACTTCGGAGATTGTGGAGCCCACCGTGCAGGCGAATGCAGGCTAATGTGCATCTGCATGTCTGTGTCCCGTCAATTAGGTTGTGTGCAGCACTTCTGTGCATACAGCTTTGCCAGCACCATAGAGTCGTGGGTAAAAATCCTAGAGTGACCAAGGAGCAACTGTTTCCTGCCCTTATCTCCGCACTTGCCTTCAATAGTGCTGCCGGGGGGAGGGGCGGCTCCCTGCAAGTGCATGAAACACATGATGGGGGCTGCCCGTTTATTAGGCTGGACATGCTAAACATGTGCGTAAGGGCTGGGTGGTGGCTGAACGAACTGAACTTGGACTCTAGTGGGCTATCGTCTCATTTGAAAACATCCATGGTCTCTGCATACTGGAGGGCTCCTGTGGGGACCCCAAGATGCGGTGCATCACGCACTTTGCACAAACCTGGATCTGGTCATGGCTGCGGCAGTGTTAAATTCCTACTCGGTGCATAAAAAGTTATTGCTGTCTGGCTCTAAAGTAGTAAAACTGGGACTCATCCAGCAGAGAACACAACAGGATTTTTGCCTGATTGTGTCCAGCAGCGTTGTGGAAAAACAGTCTCAAAGTTTTTAAAAACAGGATTTTAATCTCCCTCTATTGTTTCCTCTGTATCTTTTCTAGAAAAAAATTTCTTTGTACAAAAAGCCTCAAAATAAAATATAATTATGTAATTAGGACAGTTTATCAAGTGTTAGCTAAAATATTAGTCATGGGGAGAAAGGAAAATATTCCAAATGAATGCTGATTAGGTTTTAGGGATACTGAACCAATTAAATTTAATTAGATTAGATTAAATTAAATTAAATTTGGAGTAATTCTGACAAAATTTATATTTATACTGTTGTCAATGAAAGGAAGATTTGACTCATTGACTTCTAAAATATTGCAATGAAACTCTCCCATTTTGACATAAGACATTTTAACCATGGAGTTTCATTGAAGTCAATGTAGTTATCCTTATTTACACCAAATGAAGACTTGGCCAAGGCTGTCCAGAAGTTAATTTTACATGTTAATTACCACCCTGCAGTTAATGTTTGCTCAGGAGAGTACACTGTGGTCTTCTGTTATGAACCCCTTGAAAGCCATCGTTAGGTTTGCTGTTAGAAGGTACTAAAGAGGAGGATAATACACTCCCATTTCAGAGAACAACCGTGTTTGTCTTGGTCTCTAATGGCCTAGGGAAGTCAGAGTCCTATATTGCTTTCCTTATATGAAAGAACAATGGTCACATTTACTATTTTGTGAAAACTCAAAATGCAATATGTCAGAATTCCATTATACAAAAGGTAACATTTACAAGTGAAACAGAATCTAATAAGGATATTCAGAGGCATAAAGGATATTTGTGTAGGTTGAAGTTGAAAAGAAAAGCAGACTCCTAATAAATATGCAGGGAAATGGCTTTTTCTACCCTCATTGGATCATATTCCTTCCTTGCTATTATAAGCCTAATACAAATCCAAAGTGTCTAATTCGAGAAGTGGCAACCCATTTTTTTTTAATGCTAATGGTGAGTATACCTTTCTACAGTCGCTTTCCTCTAGACGGTCCCAAAGTGCTATACAGATTACATAGGGCTAGATGAATCAATTCTCCTCCTCCTCCTGCTGAAGGGTGGGAAGCAAGATGTATTTTTAACAGAGGACAGCAACGTTCCTGAGCGTTTTGGGGCAGAATGTGGGTAAATGTAACTCAAGAGACGAGGAAGAGAAGAAACAGAACAAAATTAGAACTGAACTAAAGATTACAGAAAGGAATATAAGGAGCTGCCTAACTGAGGGCGTTTCCCCACATCATAAAAAAGTCTGCATTGTTTTAATCTGGTTGTTTAAGATGCACATTACAATTTGCTATTCCCCATTCACACATTCTGCTTTTTTTCTGCATTTGAACTTAATGCATGTTGTAAAATTGTGAATTATAAGCATCCCCACATTCAGTTTGATGCGCATATTTCTCTTGCATTCTCAGCGTTACAGGAAGGAAACCAAAAATGACCTTTCTCCCACCACTCCGGAAGCTCTTTCCCTCCTTCATTGGCCACAGCTGGAGCAGCATCAGCTCTCTCTGTGAACTTCCATTATCCTGAAGGATTAACAAAGGATTCCTGTGCGTTCCTTTATGCGCTGCATTCCCACGTTGAAAATATGGGCATTATGTGACTGTGATTTCAATGCAGCATTCACACAATCAATCTATGCACATAACAAAAAAACTGTCCTTATTCAAGATGGTTTGGGGCACCTTGTAATGTGCTTTTCAGACATGTGCATTGGATAGAAATATGTGGATGAAGGTATTCCCAAGTTACTGAAATATTTTGATAAAATAATAATGCGCATAAATCAATGTTGTGGGAAAGCATCCAGTGTCAGACCAATGGTTCACCTTAGCCTAGTCTTGTCACAACCTGACATCAGTGTTTCAAATCCAACTCTCTAGGGTCTCTGGCAGAGGCCTCACCCAGACATGCTACCAGAGACCCTCCAGGATCCCTGGCAGAGGCCTCACCCAGGCATGCTACCAGGTATCCTGAATCGGATATACCAGAAATTGAACTTGGAACCTTATACAGACAGAGCATGTACTCTACCACCTGAGCCATGGCCCATCTCTAGTAAAGTGAAGTAAATGAATGAAGTAAAGTCTTTTATGTCCACTTCTCTCAGCACTGCCACTTAGAGGTAGGAGTGTTCAAGACAGGGGAGTGGGCGGGTGTGAGGTTAGAAAGTTTGCTAGCCAGCTAGAGCTGAAACAAGCAATCACTACTGTGGTATCTGGCTGAATATCTCGCTATCAGCGGTATCCAGTTGGATACCGAATCGTATCTGCTTTACTCCACTGGCTTTCCGGTTTACCTCATTACCATTTAGGTACTGGAGTTTTTTTAAAAAAACCCTCTTCCCTCTATCCAGACTTGTTTTGTTATGCAGTAAACAGTAATTTGGTAAACAATAATATCCAGTATTCTGTTTTGGCAGTTAACCTCCATGACTACTAGATCGTTACCGAATAACAACCAAGCTGTCTGGAATACCAGCTATTAATCATGGATAATTTTCTTGCTATCCAGGACCATTTCAGATCTAGCTATAGCCGCTCTGTGAGAAGGATGGGCTGCCCTTGGGGATGGATGGAGACGCCTCTGGGGGAGAGACAAAGGGTGATGCACCAAAGGAGACAGGACACCAAGGACTGGACTTAAATGGCTACACTCTTTATTAAGTCAAATCATAATTAAAATAGGTGGGGGAAATTGCCTAGTGCGATTCAGGTCCAGTACTTGAACAAGACAGCAACCTAGGGGTGGTTTCAATATACCCTCGATTACCACCCCAATTACAAACACGTCTCCCCCTCTCTGTAGCAACTGCCATGGTTGAGAGGGATCAAAGTCCTTCTGGTCTTGAGTAAGGATGAGGGCGCCTGCAGGCAGGGGACCATACCTGTCCCTACCGCCCTCGCTGGACACCCCTCCCAGGGAGGCTACCCCGCCACTTTCCGTACCCTGCTTTTGCGGCATGTGTGACCTCTCCGTCTCTTAAGGAGATGACTCATACTTATCCTAATTCTATTCTACTCTAACCCTCAGTACTGGACCCCTGCCACTAAGGGGTCGCCGGGGCTACTTGGACGAGCCCGACCCCCATCTCCTAAAACTTCTATAATACCTGAACTAGCTTTTCCTTTAGGGCGTCCAAGTAGCAATTGTTACCCTCAGCTGACAGGTGCACCCCCATCCCGGCGATACAGCTTGGGGTGCTTATGCAACAGGGCATAGTTGTGTATGCTCTCACCTCCCAGGCCTGCTAGCCACCTACTCACGTCCCTATTGATAGTCCTCCGAGTTTTATCAATCTTCCTAGGGTGCACCCCCTCGGCCCATGTTATCTGCTCTACTAGGTCAGTCCATATGATGAGGGTGGACGGGAAAAGCTTCTTTATCTCCCACTTGTCCCTCTTGATGTTCCTGATAAATTGGACGCCCTTCAGCTGGGGTATGTTGTTCTTGCCCAGATACAGGACGATGCCTCGACTGGGTGCATGTACCAAATAGCTCAGGGGGGCCCTGGAAGAGCATGCTCACCCTGGCCCACCAAACAGCTGATTGGGGGGGGTGGGGAGATCTTGAGGAGCGTACACACCCAGCCTGTAGAACAGCTAATAGGGGATGGGACTGGACCAGGGAGCTCCAGGCCCCTTCATCAGTCATTCGGTGGACAAGGTGAGCTTGCTCCTCCAGCTCCTCAATTAGTTGTTTGGCGGGCTGAGTGAACGCGCTCCTCCAGGCCCAATTCACGTACCCCACCTTCCAGCGGGGCTGGGCAGCCTGTGGCTCTTAGCCCAGATTGGTCTGGGTGGGTGGGCGTTGACCTGGGATATGTGTCTGAGCTTCTCCTGGGGACATGTCCTGGGGCATACAGAGGTGAACATCTGGCAGCAACTGAACAATTGTACAAATGACTCCTGGGCCAACGTGGGCTACTGCCACGTCTGGTTTCACCTGTAGAGGGGAAGTGGTTGTGGTGGGTTGGTTGGGCATGGGGTGGGATTTTGTTTTGGATGTACAGAATTTGAAATTGTGTTTTTAAAATTATTTTAAGATGCCTTGAGCCACTTCTGGAACAGGGCAGAATATATTATAATAAAATATTATTATTATTATTATTATTAATAATAATAATAATAATAATAAATAAATACACCAGTCTTTAAGGGATATGACTGTGGGTCTGGAAGCAGCTGCTGACTTTTTACTGTGACATTTGCAAAGTGTTAGGGTGGATCACGGTGAACTGCCCCCTCAGAACACACATATATCTGCACAAAACAATCTAGCCCAGTAACATGTCCCTGGCAGTGAATAATTCTGGATGCGTCAGGGGAAGAATGCAAGAACAGGACATCTTTTGTGGTTCACTCCCAGTTTCTGTCAGAAGTTTAGATGTTTAGGGACTCCATCATCTTCCCTTGACCAGTTTGGTGGATCTACCCTCCAAAGCACTAAAGGGAATAAACCCTACCTCGGAATAGTTGTAAGTGTATGTTAAAGCCACACACAAAGCCACACTCTTTATTTCTCTGCACCAGGGAGCTACATGGGATATTCTGGTAAGTACAACCATCCACTGGCCACACTGTGTTTGCCTAGCATGCTGTACAGTGCTTTTAAAAAACTTATTCTTTAGATAACACTTTTTAGTATTTGGAGTGCTTTACAATCTTTATCTAGTTCATCCTCACAAAAACCCTGTGAGGTAGGTCATTATCATGAACCCACGATCACAACATTTTCCCCATTGCTGCCAACATATTGGGTCCCTGGTCATTATTTTTCCCATTTTACAGATGGGAATTGAGGCTGAGAGACAGCGATGACGATATTTAAATCTCTCTGTATTTTGTGTTCGGTACTTTTGTTCCTTTTTTGGTGACCTATATTTGATGAGTTTTTGAACATGAATGTGATTGGTCCAAGTTCAGCAATCACATTCATATCCCAACACCCACTCAGCAGTACTGCCAAAGTAACCGAAATACTGAACACAAAAATCCTGAAATAGTTAAGTTGAATAAACTAAGGTACACACTTTGAAATGACGACAAAGATGAATTTTGATATTCACTTGTAGGAACAAATATGCAATACAGCTTGGGGATTATCTTTTGTGAATGCTTAATGTCGGCTGGCCCCGAGTCTGTTGGCCTTCCATCGGGCCTGTAAGACATGGCTGTTCTCCCAGGCCTTTGGTGGTGGGGAGGGGACGGGTGGGTTAAATTGCTGTATGTGGGGTGTTTTAAACTTGTTAAATAATATTGGGATTTTTTTAGATTTTAATGTGGTTTTTTGCTGTTTTAGATTGCTTTTATATTTGTTGGAAGCTGCCCCGAGATGCCGTCGGCATGAGGGGGTGGCATATAAAGTGTAATTAAATAAATAAATAAACAAATAAATACAATATTTGTTTCAGCACTAGAAGATGCATAGTCCAGCTGTTCTGTGCCACTGTATCTCTATCTAGTTCCGTGGACTATCTAGTAGCGATGAATCCACAAGCTGTTTTCTTCTACAGTTTCTCTCTGTGGTACCCCCAGCAAAAGCTGTAGCATGAATCAGCTGCTGACCTTTCAGCCATAGCCTCTGACAGACTGCCAAGGACCCTGGCCGTAAACCTTTGCCCCTAGGGTTCCTGCTGCACTACTGTAGCTCTCTGGACCAAGCCATCTTTTTTCCAGGCTCTCTGCTTCCTTAGCCTCAGTCCTCCTTCTATCTGTCTTGTCTTGCCACACCTTCCTGGTTGGCTAGCGGCAACAGGAAGCTGGGCGGAACATCTGACTTCACTTTTACATTTCCTCATCCCCTCTGCTGCTTATTCTGAACCCTCTCTGCATTCTGCCTTGAGTCCCCCACCTGAGTCCCGCATCTGATCTGTATCTGAATCGCTACCTGATCCCTCCACTTGTGTGACCTGCTCTGATCCCTGTTCAGTGCACCCCTTCTGACCCTGATCCATGAGTGCCCATGCCCAGACCCTGACAGAGACTGCATATAATGGATCCCCCATTGGTGGCAGGAGTTAGTGGCGTAGGTAGGTTGGACAGGACCCTGGTGCAGAAGATGGAATGGGTCCCGTGCTGGAGAAATCCTATCCTGCGTCCATATACATTCTACATGTATTTGGGAGCACATGGGCCCCAGTGTGGATGCACCTATTGTAGGCAGCTATGCCAAGGGAAGGAGTTGTGGGTCATTTAAAGAGAGAAAACAAGCCTGTGCAAAAGAGGCTGCCCATCCACTCACACCACAGCAATCCAGAGTGATGCAGTTATTTACTCTTGCTCTAAGTAAAATGATATCAGTGGCATGGATTTCTGAGAGTGCAAGTAGCTGCTCAGATACCTGTGTTTGTGGAAATACAGGTCTGGCTACATGCCAAACCCCAGAAAAAAACTGGAGGTGCCACCCCAGGTTATGGTCAATATGTAGCCAGTACAATGTGTGGAACTGTCTGCTGCAGGACACTAGGCCGCTTTTAGACGTGCAGCTGGATCAGGCGCGGGAGCGGCGAAACAGCAGCAGCGCTGTTTTAGACGAACTGAAAACGGAAGTTGTGCGCGTGATCTGGCGCCGCGCATTATTTTCCGGCCGCGTATGTCACCCCAGAGAGATCAGGGCGGTTCACTCGCCGTCGGCAAAGAATGCGCGGCCCCAGATCACGCGCACAACTTCCGCTTCCGGTTCGTCTAAAACAGCGCCGCGGCTGGTTTGCCGGTCCCGCGCCTGATCCCAGCTGCACGTCTAAAAGCGGCCTGAGTGTGAGGAGCCTGTCTTGTTTACTCACCAGTCAGCTGTTTGTCAGGGAGCAGCAGCCCTATATATCTTGAAGCACCAATGGCAGAGCCAGTTTGCTCTCTGCCAAACAGCTGATCATTAGGGACCAGATCACCCTGAAGTGCTGCAGGAAAGGGCACTTCCTGTCCCAGTTTGTCAGCAGCATCCCTGGTCACTTCCTGGCTGGGGTTGCTGCCAGTGGACTGGATTGCTCAGCCCAGCAGCCAACCCAATCAGCAAGAACCTGGAGTTGCTGCCAGCAGAACCATGGGCGCCGCCATGCATCTAGCATCACGTGTGAACTCCCACTGTGCAGACACAAGGATTTCTACAGGAGTGTTAGTAGAAATGCTTGACTGGGGGTAAGCTCCCTATCTGGAGTAAGGATCGTGTGCCGACTGTCTAAATGCATTCTGGCAGCGCAAAAGAGCTGTGGTAGTACAGAGTGAATAGCTGGCATCGTAATAAGGAAACGAGAAATGTGTCTTCCTGCAGCACTGAAACTGTAAATTCTTTTATCATTTTCCCCCACCGGTAATTGGAATTGCTGTGTGTTGTCTAACAATAGTGGATTTCATTATGCCTTCTTCAGTAATTATATATTTTAACTATAAAGTATAGTCTATAAATTCCAGAAAGGAAAAAAAAACAAAACTTGGTTGAGATACAGCTGAGGTTGTAAATAGATCTCATTTTAATTAAAACAACGCTATTAGCATGTACAGTTAGAAAAATCCAAAGGAACCACAAACACTTGAAATCTAGGAAATACATGTCTTTACAGTCAGTCGACAGACTCCAACGGCTTCCAGTGGGCTTTGGTGTAGGGTGTTAACAAACACTTGCTAGAGTTTGGGTTTGGTCCATAAAACCCCATCTCACATGTTTAACACTTCCAGCCTAATAAACGGGCAGCCCTCTGCATCTGTTTCATGCAGGTCAGTGAGGCCAAGAGCAAAGAGATGGGTGGGCAGCAGCACTTCTCAGACGCTCTAGGATTTCCACCTGTGACTCTATGCTTCTGACAGACCTGTACACACAGTCACTGCACGCAACCTAATTGACGGACATACGGGAGCACATTAGCCTGCATTTGCCTCCAGGGTGGTCTCCATGTTCTCGGAGTCCCTGCTGTGAGTGGGGACGGCGAGTCCAGTGGGTGGTGGCCATGTGGCCAATGGGGATGAACACCTAATAAATGGGCAGGTGGATATCCTCTTGGTATGGGCTATTTTGGGATATTATCTTGATTGTTAACACCCTTAGACTAAGGGAAGAAATAAGAATCAAAATTATTCCTGTTAGGATCTTACGAGAATTGAGAACCTGCAGTGAGATCTTGAGAAGATCTTGCTAACTGTTGGAGATCTTGTGAGATATCCACCTAGGGTGGCCAGATATGCAAATTTTAGAGGACACTTATGAAAAATACAGGTTGCAGGGCTGCATTGTGGTTCCAATGCATCCCTGCAATCTGTATTTCTCATAAGTGTCCTCTAAAATTTGCATATCTGGCCACTCTATATCCACCCCCAAACTTTCCCTCCCCATGCACTTGCAAAAAGAAAGGGGGTGGGGGGCTTTTACTCACCTGGCTGCCTCTCTGACTGGCTGCCTTTTTCCAAGATGGTTCTGATGCTGTTGGCACCATTTTGGAAAAGGACTGCACATGCTCAGAACAGCCCCGGTGACTGTTTTGAGCATGCACAGTGATTATTTTTTTTGTGATTTTTTTTTGCCTCCTCCTCCTCCTCAGAGGCTTCCCCCTTTCCCCTGCAAAGAAGCTGAGTGGGGAGAGTTCCAACAGCTGGAGTAGTCCCCCCAGGCAGCCAGGTGAGTAAAAGCACCCCCCCTTTTTTGTAAGTGTGGGGGGCTGACTGTTCTTGAGATTCTCGCCTTTTCTCAGCAAGAACCCAGGCAATTCTCAGCTCATTCTCACTTACAAAAAGGAGACAAGAACCCTGATGTTTGTTGACAAAAGCGAGAATACGAGAATCGAGTTTCAGCCCTATCTTAGACCTATACAACTTTCACTTTGTCTTAGTGATACAGAGTTTTATTGTGCACAGTAGTTAAAGAGACTGCTTGAGAAGCTGTTACTCACTCTGGGTGATAACCAGGGTTCCTAGTATTCCATAACAAAATTTTGGAAATCCCCGGGGAAAAAAAAAATCCATAAATTCTCTGATTAAAAAAATCAAAACCTCTGTTTTTCTGTGATTAAATGTACACGCTAGCTGACTTTCCCTTACCACAATATATATAGGTATGAGTTAAAACACCACATTTTATTGTAATATTTTCATTTTTATGCAATTTTGCAGCTGCCTGTCCTACCAACAGTAAAAAAATAAAATAAAAAAACTTTGAGGTCTGTGGCACTTCTCTGAATGTCAAGTCCCTCCCCCCACAGCACATGCCTTTAGGTTACTTCCCCTCTGCTGCCCCATGCTCGCTGCCTCCTCCTCCCAGTCTGCTCCCAGACAGCTGTGCCAACCAGAAAGGGGGACCATATAGAGTCTGGTACTTGGTGAAGCTGCTATGGCCCCACTTAGGCCCACCTCCTGTTCCCTCTTCCCAAGGTCCAGAAGTCGTGACCGCCCCAATTCATAGTGCCCCTGCCCCCAACCCACAGGAGGTCTGTGGCACCCCTCCAAATGCAGAGACCCTGCCCTTCCACAGCACATGCCTTCAGATTGCTTCCACTCCGCGTCCTCGCTGGCCTGCGCTCACTGTGTCCTCTTCCCAAACCTGTACGCTTTTTGCCATTTTCTGTAAAATTCTCTTGAAAAAAGTAAAATCTCTGTTTTTTTGTCACAAAGAGAAAACTAGGAAACCTGGTGAATTAAACAAATTGGTCCTCTTAGGCGTTGGACATTGACTGGAAACTCATCTTCCTGATCGGTGTGCACCTCACTGAAGTCCGTGGTCCCAGCATGGCGTTCTCCTTGAGATCAAGGGGGACACTGTGCAGGCTAAGGCAGGAACATGTCCTGCCATCTAGTAGGGGGTCACAGCCAGGGACGAAGCCTTTCCTGGCCATGACTCTCTTTTCCATCCCTGTTGCTCTCCTGTCCCTGCAAGAAAGGAGAGGAGTGGGGATTAAAGCCAATGCAGGGCTCCTCTGGAGGACCCATGTGCCTCCTGCACTCCCCTCTCTTTCCTGACCCCTGGCTGCTTGGGGAAGCAGCTGGAAGGCAACTTTGACACCTCAGTCTCCTTACCACTCTGTTCCTTCGGGAAGGAACCTAGTAGGAAGGGGACCAGAGGGGGCTAGCCCCATGTGGGGACTGTGGGTGTTGGGAACACTCACCCCGGCATCCGTTTAATGGGTGCTAGCACCCACAGGACACGGGTGAGCGTGCCATGACACTCACAGGTCCCACACGGGGCTATCGTCTTGTTAGTTATCACCTTCTGAAGAAATATACCCAAACGGTTGTACTCCTCCTTCCCCTCCCCCGACAATTTTCCTTTGATTTGGGATCTGCCCTGCTCCTCCCTCTAAGTTCATGTCTGTCTTGCACCAGTCATTTCCCTTCTCTTCATGTCCTTTTTCATCACTTCACTCTGGCCGCTTTTAGACGTGCGCGGGGCACTTACAGTGTGAAATCCCGTGGTGTCTAAAAATCCTGCAGGCGGGGTTTAGACGAGACTTCTCACGCAATATAGCCGCTTGCACATTCTTTTAAAACCACAGACTAAATACCTCGATATCGAGGTATTAATACCACATTCACACCGTATGGCGGCATGGCAGTGGCACTCCTGCAAGGAGAAGATGCGATGGGGGAAGGAGGCAGAGGCCGTCACAACGTCCGGTGTGAATGGAGTTTTGACACAACAATACTCACAAATGACTCAGCTGGATTTTGAGCCTTGTCATTCGTGATAATTGTCACAGCAAAACCCCGTTCGTACTGGAAGTTGTGATGGCCTCTGCCTCCGTCCCCTGCCGCTTCTTCTCCTTGCAGGAGTGCCACAGCCGTGCCGCTATAAGGTGTGAATTCAGTCTTAGTCTGCCGTTTTAAAAGAATGTGTGAGCAGCTATAATGCATGAGTAGTCTCGTCTAAAACTTGCCTGTGGGATTTTTACATGCCACGTGATTTCATGCTGCAAGTGCCCCGCCCAGGTCTAAAAGCAGCCTTTTTACTATTTGATCCTTCTCTTTGTCTTTTTCCTTTCTGTTCTTCTGTTCTTTGCACTCTCTTGCAAATGTGATTATGGCCTCCCCTTCCTATGGTCCCAAACTACTGAAGTCTTCCTTCTTTCACTTTATCAATAGGGGGCGAACTTCTGTTCTCCTCCTAACTTCTTGTTTTGGGACCTGGTCTTGTCTTGTTAGTTCCTGCATCCATCTGAGCATTTGCCTTTTTGTGGCTACTAACATTCCATTTCCCTCTTTTCTGGCTGGCCCATGGTCAGTTCTGTGGAGCAGTATATATAATACTCCCCCCGCCTCCCACAAGCTGAGTGACATTTCCTTAGCACCTAACACTCCTGTAAGTTGTTTCTATTTGCATCAAATTCCTTGAAGTCTACTCATTGCATCCCTCCCTACGGAGGCCCTCCTGGCCCCAGACCTCCCCTTTTTCTGGAGACTGTGAAAGACCTGGCTCTTCAGCCAGGCTTTTTGGGAGGGAGACGGGTAGGGTGGGATGATGTGTGGGGTTTGATTCCGCTCTTTTTTAATATAAATTTTATGCATTTGATTTTAATTATTGAATTGTTTTATATTTTCAACTCTTGTTGTGAGCTGCCCCGAGCTGCTGTTGTGGGCAGGAGGGAGTGGGCTAAAAATGGCTCTAAATAAATAAATAAATAAAACATCTGCTTTACCATCCTTAATTCCAGATGCTTGAACTGATTGACTTCTGCTCCTTCCTATCATGGAACTGGCACATCTCAGTTTAATGAGGATCTTTCTTGAGGATTTCTTTTGCCACTGGGTTGTTTTGTTTTTTACAGCTGGTTAACACACAATTAACCCTTCCCACTGATTGAGCTTGGGAAAGGTACTTCTGATACAACAGCTGGGTTGATTAAACTACAAGTTTAGTAGTAGCAATAGTTTAGGCTGAAATGATTATGCCTTAGTATTTGCAAAGTTAATTTGCATATTTATTCCCATGAATGAATACCCAAATTCATCTTCGCTACTGTTGCAAAATTTGCAACTTCATTGTTTTGGTATTTCAATCACTTTGTTATTTCAGTATTCATTATTTTGGTCATTTTAGTATTTCATTGTTTGGTACTGTGTTCACTTTGGTACCATTTGGAGCTTTTTTAATTTTGGGGGTGTGAACATGATTGGTCTGTCTGTGTGATGCAGAAATCTCATTCACAAATTTTAAAAACCTGCTAACAAAGTCAACACAGTGTTGAATACCAAAATGAATATTTACAAAACACAAACAAGATTGGAAGTGAATCCGGTTTCATAGCAACTTCCCTAAACCAGATCTGAATATACCAGATTTGTCTCATTCATGATTTGCTTCAGATATTTGTTTTAGCTCTAGCAATAATTTCTTTTCTATGTCCTTCATCTGATTTGAAAAAGGATGCTGCAAGAGTGGCCTGGGACAATGTGGGACCCAGGAGTTCGGGTGGAAGGACCAGTCTGCCTTGTGCGGAAACTGAAAACCTCACTTGATATTATCTGTTTGTTTTTGTGTTTTTAAAATAATTTGTGCTTGCGGCTATTAATAAATAATAGGCTTTCGAACCAACGTTGAAAATCTTCTCCATGGTGGCCAGCCTCATATCTAAAAGATGGGAAATTCCTGAGAGCAAGTAAAACTCACATGTCATGTCACTTAACGAATGTACATGTGCAGGTCAAACGTGAATAATATCCTAACACCAGGATGAGTTAAAGGATATACAGATCTTCTTCTAAGTTGGGCATGAGAAACTTGTGGCCCACTGGCCAAATCTAGCCCACAGCTGTCTTTTATTTTTTTTGCCTCTTTCCAGTTCCTGGATCTGACACATGGATCCAGTCCCTAAACTCAAGCAATTGAAGATTGAGATCAGGGGAATGGAGCAGAAATGAGGGTAAGTGCTCAAAGATAAGGGATGAATCCAGGACATAAATCCATGATCTAGAGGCTCCCTCTTCTTTCCCCCATCTTGAGCACACCCCTTAAATACCCCTCCCCGCAACTCCTATTTAGCCTTGCACTAATTTTCAATCTGGCTTATGGAACAGAAAAGGTTTCCCAACTCTCCCCTAAGCTATACTTTAGGATTCCCAGGCCCCCTATATACTTACTGCACCAGTGTGTCGAAACCTGGCCTGGCCCAGGTGCCCAACACTGGTGAGTAATCCTCAAGTCATGCCTGTCCATTCATCTCCATACCCTCACATGGAGAGAGCCTCCTTAACCCTGCCCAACTCTGGTACAGACCAGGAGCAGAGGAGCTGGTCAGAAACTGAGGGTGATTTAAGACGTGACGGCGCGCCTATTGGTCCCGTCATGGAATCACCTTTCTGATTCCCAGCCAGAATCAGAATGGCCCGTCGACAGATGAGCCCACTGATTCCGGCGGGGAATCTGGGGAGGGGGTGGGGCTGCGCGGCGCAACGTGCGGCTGCACAGCCCCCACCCGCCTCCCCATATTCCCCCAGCAGCCCGCCCTCCTGGAGATGGGCAGGTGCAGCGGCCAATTTGGCCGCTGTGCCCGATTCTGACCCGGGGTCTGGGCCACGGCCCAGAATCGGCGGCGGTAACAGACGTTACTGTCTGCTGATTCTGGGCTGTGGTTCAATTAACCACGCTTTCGGAGATGATGCCCGGACCATAGTCGAAAGCATGGTTATTTTGCCCACCGCTGGTGGTTCACCATGGTGAACATCTAGCAGCGAGCAACCAGACGTTACGGGACCATTCGCCACCACAGGGGATTGTCCGTGGTTGAGCGTGATTTCGTAACGTCTGAAAATACCCTTAGTCAGGGCAAGAGAAAGAGGGCTGGGAAGTAATGCCTGTGTAGATGTCCCCTGCCTGCTGTCTCTTCAGCTAAGCTGCACCTGAGGGAAGCCACGCTGCAAGCTCCAGAGTCCTGTGGTGGCAGCACCCACATTAAGCAGACCCGCCAGTGCCCACACGCTAAGCATGGGGACTCCCCATGACTAGTGGTCCTCTCTGAGTTGTATAGTCGATAGGAACGATTCTAAGCCCCGCAGACTGGAGCACGCAGCACATGCGGTGCACATGCAAACTGCACAGCCATGTGTGTGCGGGCAACGTCTGTGAGGATTGGGATTGTGGACATTATAATGATTAATGTGGTCCAGCTGTTAAGAATGGCTGTAGCCCCCAGTTATTTTTATTTCCCGGTTCCTCCCCAATCTCATCTTCATCCCATCTGTCCCTTAGCTTAGTAATGTGTTGTCATCCTGACTTTTCTTAATTCTGCTTCTGATATTATTTCTCCTCTTCTTATTCCCCCCTCCTATGGGAACAGATTTCTTCTGCCATATGTCCATTTAAACCTAATTGTAGTGCTTGAACATCTTGTATGCTTAGTTGCGGTGTCCCTTGGGTTTCAGCTGAAGCAGACTATGCGTGTAACCTTTCAAGCCATGTCAATGTAGAGAATTTCTTAGCACATGGGGCCTGGAAGGCCGGCCATCTCTGCTTCACACTAACAAATTTTGACTGTCCCATCTCTTTTATGAGGATATCCCATTTGGCTTTGGCAGATTCCAGATTTATTATCAGCATGCAAGATTTTTTCTTATTTTTTTTCTTTTAAAAAAAATCTGTTTTCCAAGGATCAAGTTCTCAGAGATTGAAAAATGAACAAAGCAAAGCTGTTTTTATATATTAAACTTCATTTAATTTGTAGTGGTGGGTAGCTACTTAACATGACTAATTGGCAATTTGTAAGATGGGCTGCTATCAACATTTTGTCCCTTTGAAATGCCAGGTATATGCAGAAGCTACCAATTCCCCGTTTGCTTGAGGGCAGCCCCAGTTGGTGGAAAGCTGTGCTGATATGAGAGATGTTCCAGGCAGCAGAGGTATCTGCAAGGAGGGAGCCCACCAAGCTTTTGCGGAGGGATCTCACCAGGTTCTGTGACAGCACCACCAGGGTCTATAACTGCACTGACTCCCTGATTTTGCTAGACCTCAGCAAGTCTCTGAGTGTGCTGACCTGCTGAAATTTTGCTAAGAAAGGCTCCACCAGTAGCTGTTACATGGGCTTAACATGAATCAGATTTGTAGGGATGGGCAAACAGAACCAAGTTCGGAAATACTGTTCGGTTCAGTTCAGAAATTAGGTTTGGTTCGGAAGTTC
This sequence comes from Sphenodon punctatus, assembly GCA_003113815.1. Classification (NCBI taxonomy): domain Eukaryota; kingdom Metazoa; phylum Chordata; class Lepidosauria; order Sphenodontia; family Sphenodontidae; genus Sphenodon; species Sphenodon punctatus. The sequence continues at coordinate 2,569,088 of QEPC01008233.1, read as the reverse complement.
AATTTGGTTGACTGAAACATTCGAGTTCGGTCCGAACTCCGAACTAAGTTAGGAAATTCAAACCCCATTGAACTTAATGGAATATTATCTTTTAGGGATGGGCGAACAGAGCCAAGTTTGGAAATTCGGTTCGGTTTGGTTTGAAAATCGAGTTCTGTTCGGTCGATTGAACTGGTCGGGTTCAGTCTGAACTCCGAACTTCTGAACCGCGTTCACCCATCCCTACAGATTTGCCCCAAGTTATAACACATCCTGGATGTAGACTACAAAGCCTTGGTAGGTTTCTTTATATGGTTAGGGTTTTCATTAAAAGAAGTGGGGTGCCTGGTGGTGAGGGGACGCAGGTGTGGTGTCTGCTCATATTTGGACCACTGTCTCTGTGTGTGCAGAGCATGATCACTGTGCATGCCAGCCTTCTAGGTCCATGGATTGGCAGAGTTTAATAATGGCCCTAGCTCTGGCTCTTTGTCCCTTGTGTCCCTGGAAGCCTGGAATGAAAGGCAAACAGCCTGGTTGTGTATTGTGCTGGGATCAGGTGCAGACAGCTGTGCCCCTGGCCAGGGATGTAGCTGCCATGGAACGAAGGGGCTCACTTGAGGCTGGGCCCTGGAATCTAGGGCGGGGGTGAGGGTGTCCTCTGCAAGTGGCCTGATCACCGCTAGTAAATTTTCTGAGTGGGCACTGGCAGGGAAGGAGCAGGGCCAACACTCTGAAAATTATCTTACAGTGCTCTGGCTACTTGCAAAGAGACCTCCAATAAGGAAGTTTTCAGAGTGGCCAGGGGTGGAGGGACAGCTCCTTGGGGTTGCAGTTGGCCAGCCCTGCCAACTCTTAAACTTCCTTCCTGATAGAATTGCTGCCACTTCAAGGGGCCTCACTGGAAGCCAGGGCAACACCACAACTGTTGCTGGAGGAGACCAACACTGGCTAAAATACCCATTGGGAAGCGGCCACTTAGGAGCCATATTGGGACATGATCCCAGGTCTGTTGTAGCCTTGCTACCCCCTACACCTGGTGGTAATGGGGTTGCTACTGGGTTGGGTTCCACTGGCTGAACTCAGCCCTGTTGTAGAACCCTTACCCTCAGGGCCACAGGTAGGATCAAAGCTCCAAACAGCAGATGGGCAAGAATGTGGCAGATGGTGTCTTTCTCTTTCAGCTTCAGTCAGTGTGGGCAGAAGATTTTCTGTAGGGCTCTCCGAATCCTGGGCCAGTGGAGTGGATGTCATGTCACCACTAGGCAACTGTCCACAGCATTTGAATGAGAAACACTGGGGATTGGGTGAGGTCGAACTGACTCAATCCCAACAAGACAAGAGGTGAGGCTGGGGGGTCAGGGTCGATGATGTGTGGGAGGGGTTCACCCCCACGCTTGGGGGTGTTCGTCCTCCATTGGTTCCATCTGTGTGGAGCCTGGGGTTGCTCCTGGATTCACAGCTGCGCCTGGACTCCCAGGTGTTGGCCGTGGCCAGGGGTGCCTTTCGTCAACATCATCTGGTGAGGAGGCTCTGCCCATATGTCTCGAACTCAATCTCGCCACTATCATCCATGCATTTGTCACCTTGAGGTTGGACTATTGTAATGTGGTCTACAAGGGGCTGCCTTTGGTGATGGTCTGGAGACTGCAGCTGGGGCAAAACTCAGCAGCCTCCAGCCTGCCTGTTGACTAGGACGGGTCACAGAGAGCACGTTAAATGAGTGCTCCAGGGGTTGCATTGACTGCCAACTGTCTTCTGGGCCTGATTGAAGGTGCTGGTGTTGACCTTTAAAGCCCTACATGGCCTGGACCCCACTTACCCGAGGGACCACCTCACTCCCTGGGTCCCTGGATGGTTCCTGCGGTTGTCTTTGGGTGCCCTCCTGGGGGTCCTGTGTTATTGGTGGGTCCAGACAGACAAGAGAGAATTCTCAGCGGCTGCTCCGTCATTGTGGAATGTGCTTCTAGTGGAGATCTGCCTCAGCCTAAATCTCCTTGCCTTCCGCTGGCAATGTAAGACCTAGCTCTTCTGTCAGGTGTATGGGGAGAGGAGTTGGGTGGGACAGGATAGAGGGTTTGGGGTGAGTTTGCTTGTTTTATGCACAGCTCTGGTTTTATACTGTGATGTTTTTATTGTTGATATTTTATTGTGTTTTATGATATTGTTTGTGAGCCGCCCCGAGTCGCCATCAGATGAGAGGGGTGGGGTAGAAATGAAAGAATGAATGAATAAGATCTCACAGTTGCACCATTCTCCCAGATACTGATTGGTTGGCACAACCTGCCCCCATTGGCTGCCTGAAGAGCTGGCCTTAGAATTTGTGGGGTCCAAGGTGAAGATAAAATACAGAGCTCTTGGTGGCCCCTTCCCTATCCCCCTGTCCCTTTGGGGAAACCCTTTCCGGGGCCCTAGAAGTGGTCATGTTTGGGGCCTTGCTGGGGGGAGGAGTGGGGATCCCATACCCATACCCTACCCTGATGAAAATGGGGCTACTGCAGGGCCCCAGAAGTGGAGAAAAGAGCAGGGCTGGGGCAGTCACCCTGTGGTAAGGCTGGCCCTGTAGTGGGCAGATGGAAGTGTCTGAGCAATGCGATCACCCCATGATTTTGTTACTTTCCAGCACAAATGTGTCGGCTTCATTTTAGGTGCTGAACAAGGCTATCTAGCTTGCTCTTTGGTGCCTACTTCCAGTTTGTGCTTATTATTCCTGATTCATGATCCAGTCCTGATCCCACCTTGCCGCCTTTGCGGGATCTCTTGGTTCTTGATTTGCTTTGGTTCTTGACCTTGGCTCTGGCATGCATCTGTTTCCCAGGCTCGGATCCTGTATGGCTTCTGGCCTGCCTGTCCCATTTGGGCTCCAACCTAGCTTTGACTGACTCCTGACTCTGGCCACAAACCTGACCTGGGGTCCCTGACTGCGTCCTTATAAATGTGTCGGCTTCATTATAGGTGCGGAACAAAAGCTACCGACTAAGGAGCATGTTATTTACACCCATTTACAAAGCAGTCATCTTCTCCATCATCAGCTTCCTCCCATACCTTATTAGACCATCTGTCCGGTGCAGAGCTCCCCACTCTGAGGCAATTACTATGAGTATATGTGAAAGGAGGAAAAATGTGAGTACAGTGTGTCTTTTTTTGGAAGACGCTAATTTCCTAGAGTAACAATGCTAAAATTAAACTTAATAATATCCATTCACTAATGAGATACTGGCACTGCTCAGTAACTTATCTGCAGAATTCCTGGACAGCTAGACTGATGCTGATTAACAGCAGGCATCTTCTCCATCAGCTATCCCGTGTGCGTTGCATTTTATACAAACCATTCAGGGGAATATGGGATATTTTTAGATAAAGAAGAGTCTCATAGGGTGTTAGACATTTCAGAATCCACATTGAAACATGTGTAGCATTATTATATACCTTGGACCAGGTACATAAGACCTTAAGATTGTACATCCGGCTAATAAAAAAATAAAGTACATTCCCCCTTCCCAAATAGCTGTTTTAGCAAAGCTTTCTTAGGCAGAGGCATTTTGTATTATTATCCATATGATTTTCAAATCAAGATGGAATTACATGATTCTTTGTTACATAAGTAATCCTTACTCTCTGGAGTAGCTCTGTAGAAGTCAGTGTGAATATTTGTGTGAATAAGAAGGTTAAGTTTTTTCTGTTTTAAGCTGGGTCAGTCAGCTCTTTTTTTCTCTTGGTCAGCGGGGGAGAAGGTGGCCAGCAGAATTATTATTATTATTAAACATTTATAAAGCGCCAGTTGCAACCTGGCGCTGTACAGAACATACAATCAGATGCAGTCCCTGCCTGTGGCTTACAATCTAAAAGACAAGGAGGGGGAGACAAGGAGAGGGGACAGCGGGAGAGACATGGGAGAAGACAAACAAACATTCAGGCGGATGCGAAGTCTCAGGTGCGTGTACTTGGCTTGGTTACAAGGTGGTCGGTAGCAGCAGTCAGCAGAGGAGGGCTGACAGTAAGAGCAAGGGGAAAGACTAGAGGGCATTGGGAAAGGCAGCATGGAAAAGGTGGGTCTTGAGGAGGGATTTGAAGGAGCGGAGGGAGGAGGCAAGGCGGATGTCGGCAGGGAGGGAGTTCCATGCCCCTTTCCAAGCATTATGACATCACTGCACTTGGAAAGGGGGTGGCACGGGAGCTATCCTGACCTTTTCCAACGTGACCGTGTTTCCTTTCTGAGCATAGTGACATCATGGTGCTTGGAATGGGGGTGTGGTCATGTTCCGTGTGGCCACGTTCCCTGCCCAGAGGGCTTGGAAGGGCAGGAACCTGGGGTGGTGGTGCAGTTGCACCCCCTTCTCCCCCTCCCAGCACCCATGCTGGAGACCATCATGGACAAAGGATGTTAATAAATGAGACACATGTTTAGCATGTAGAGCCTAATAAATAGGTAGTTTCCTGCATGTTTTTCTTGTGTGTTTATGCAGCCCCCGCTCACATGTTTATCAGGACAAACCTAATACATGGTCAGGTGTTCTTCCCCACTGTGCTCCGCCCACCCATGCCTTTTCCCAGTTTCCTGCCCCGTCAGAACTCTCAGTCACAGAGAACCATGGGAAGAAGAAGTCACACCAGTTGTTTCTTCTGGGCTCTTATGACTCCAGGAGGCAGTCCAGCACCTGCTATCCCCATCCACCCTCAGAGGTTCATGCCTGATTTTATACCTGCCAGCATTTTGTGACTGTAAATAACCTTTTGCTATGTGCACAATGTTGAGTTTATTGAGTAAATTGCATACTTTATTGAATGCCTAGAGTGACAAATGGAAGCAAAATGAAAAATTGAAAGTGAAAGCAATTCATCATTGCATGTTGTCACCACCCAGTTTCTTGCTTCCATGGCTCACTATGGTAAGTAGCAGCACGCCGTTTTATTGGCGTCTCACCTGCTGTGGCATTGGAAATCCCTCTCCACATGCATAAAACTCGCAGTTAAACAAGGCCTCTTGTACTCCCTCTCTAACATCTTCTGCATTATTATATAGTTGGAGTGGAAAACTTCCCCGCTTACCAGGGCTCTTTGCACTTCTCTGCTTGCCCAAGAAGCAGAGCAGCTCTTCATCAGTGAGTTCCCATTCCCTGTAAGGCTGAGAGAGGCCAAGTGTTCCTGTCCTTCAAGAAAATACTGACCTTTCAGGAGTACTTGCAAGTGTTTATCGGTACTTCATCAGTCTCCAGTGAGTCAATGCATCCACTTTTGTTGATATTGTCTGTGATTTTTGGTCATTTCCCATCAATTTTGTCACTTTCTGGCATTTCTTGTCATTTTCTGGTCACTTTTTGGCATTCTTTGTCATTTTTCATTACTTTCTTTACATTCTCTGTCATTTTCATCATTTTGGGGTCATTTTTTGGTAATTTTTGACACTTTCTGTCACTTTTTGGGACTTTGCCATAAAAGTGCTGTAAAAAATCCCAATTTCCAGTGGTTTCCCAGCACCTTTGCATCTCCACAGCCCTTGGGGGTGCACACAGGATGCACATGAGGCTTGAGATCATCCCTGTAGCAACTCTGTTCAACTCATGAAAAAATAATAACAACAAATGGCAAAACAGTGGAATCTGACCCAATAAACTTGAACTGGAAAACAGTGGAAAAGCCAGTAAGTTTCCACGTTGTCCAAATGAAGGTGAATGACCCGCTTCCTACAGAAACAGCATTTGCCATGGTTTGTGATTTCAGGCCTAACTGTACCCCAAGTCACTTGTTTCCCCCAAGAGATTCAGATCCACCATCTGAGCAAGGCACTTCCAGGATATCCCCATGGATATCCTCTCCATTAGGGTAGTGATGAGGAAAACACTACTCTACACAGCCTCCGTTAGTGACTTCCTTACTTCTGGCAGCACACAAATGTCCCCAAAAGTTGTGGTTTCAGTCTCATCTCATTCTCGCAACTTGTCTGGGGCTCCTGCTCTTTCAGGCTGTTGAACTTTGAACTGCAGCAGGGTTGTGCAGTGTCTGCACTCCATCATGCCTAAGAACTAGGGCTGAAATGAGAATAGATTTTATTCTTGTGAGAATCTCACAAGAATCGAGAACCCTTAGTGAGGTCTCAGGAAGATCTCGCTAATGGTGTGAAATTTCACAGAGAATCTTGAGGTTCTTTTTTTTTAAACCTTTTTCCTTTTTTTAAAAAGGACTGCACATGCACAAAATGGCCATCGGGGCCCTCCTCCAAAATGGCACCGGCAGCAGCGATGCCATTTTGGAAAAGGGCAGCCAGTCTATGCAGGCGCAAAATGGCCTGGTGCCTGAAAATGCGAGTATTCCTGGGGTATCCTGGGATGCTTCAGGATGCCTCAGGACACCAATCCTGGCACCCGTGGCTCCCCAGGCTGACTCACCTTTTCTGGTCTGAACTCCTGACTGCTCCCTGCTTCCCAGGGGGACTCATATCAGGGAAGCGTGCACTCCCTCATTTTGGGTCTCTCTGGGATTGGTGAACTCATTAGGGGGGGGGGGTGCATGAAGTTGGGAAGAGGCCTCATTGCTCCCCCCGCTCAGAAAAAGTCAAGCGAGGAAGGAAGTTCCTTGTTCAGCCGAGCAGTACATGGGCCAGGGAGAAGCAGGGAGCAGCCAGGAGTCTGGAACAGAAGAGCAGCAGCCCAGTTGGTGAAATGAGTCAGCTTGGGGCCTAGGGAGTCCACTGGGTCGCTTTGGGGTACCAGTTAGTGCCTGAATGTGACTGGGGTGATTCAGGCACCCTAAATTCTATGAGGTGCCCAACTGGTCGGGTACTGGCTGCAGCACTAAGAGGTTTAGTGTGGGTCTATGACAGTATTTAGACAAACAAATAATCATAGTGAAGCCGGGCCCAAATTGGGAGTTGGAGTTAACAATGTACATTTCTGGAAATTACTTTCGATGTTTCATCATGGTATACAAGCATACCGCAACAAGATGCTTTGGAAGTTATTAGAGCCGTTGTAGATGGAAGAATAGATAATTCCTGTCCCTCCTACACACGTCATCATGGAATTAGCAGAACTTGTTTTGTACAAGAAGTATTTTGAATTTGATCAAAAATCCTTTTGGCCAATTTCCCCCTTATTTTGTTGTTTTGTGGCCAACACAAACCAATGGGCTCCCTGCACCTGCGTGCTTCCTGGGTTGACTCACTCACCTGGTTGCCCCTCAGCTGAGCTGGGTTTTTCTTGCTCCGCTTTTCTGAGCATGGGTGTGTGTGGGGTGTGTGTGTGGGGTGGAGTGGGAGTGAGGAGGCCTCTCCCCATGTGCCAAGCTCCAGCTTCTGACTGGAAAATCAATGGGCGTGTGGCATACCACCGTCTCCACAGCAGGTGTGTGTGTGTGTGCATGGATTGTGTGCATGACCCATACGATGCATGCACAACCCATGTGTACCCCCATTATGGGAACTGTGTCACGCTACTTACTGGAGTGATTCTCTGGCTGGAAGTTGGGTCTTGGTGCACTAGGAGAGGCCTCCTCACCTCCCACTCCCCACCCCGAGTGGGAAGAACCCGGCTCAGTTGAGCAGCAGCCTGGAGGAGCAGTGGCTGGGAGAAGCAGCTGGGTGGGTGTGTTAGCCTGGGGATTGCACGGGTGCAGGGTAGGAGCTGGGATCAGTATTCCGGATTTCTCCTTACCAGGCATTGGGGGGGGGGGCGGACTGAAAAAACCCAACCCACCTTTTTTGCTGAAAGTTTTCATTTCCACCCCACCCCACCCTTCAGACCCTCACATTAGTACTTGAACTGAGCACTCTAGTTTTGAAGAGAAATAAATAGCTTGATTTTTTTCTGCATCTTTTGAGAACAATGCTAACGTTTAATGGCAAATTATAAATTCACTGAAGAACTTTGAAGTACTTGGGAGTGAAGTTTGGAGTCTAAATAGATTTTAATGTAGAGTTGGATCTGTGATAGGACCATTGATATTATTACTTTGCAGCACCAGTTTTACATGAGGAAACATTTTTGTGCTTCGAATGAGCAACTGATAGATAAGAAATTGTCATTTTAAAATGTTTTGGCTTATACCTGAGAAAGACGTCAATGTCCTGAGTTAACATCAAGCTAATGTGCTTTAAAGCTTCAAGCTACACACACAAGGTTGTATGTGCCAGTGCTGCTGTGGATGTAATTAGTCTAAATGGGATTTAGTCGATCACATTTCATGCAGTCAAGCTCTGTAACCACCTGGCTAAAGCATATATGCTAATCCCTTTCTCTTACTAAGAAAAGAGTTTACAGAATGGTTGATAGGAAACATAAGCCATAAAATATATACTAAACTGTTGCAATAAAAACAGGCTTCAGAGTTTTGGCAATTGGGTTTTGAAGGGTCACTCCCAACCAAATTGTATAAGTGTGCTGAAAAGCATGTTGGGTTTTGATCAATATTTAATACATGGATATTTTATGAATCCAGATTTTATTCCCAGACTGAGAGGCTCCAGTATTAGGAGGAGTTACTGACAGTGCAATGCTAAAACCAGTTTCTGGTTAAATGTTATACTTGGTTGTCTTTAAAAACAGGGAGCTGTATTTCAAGGGAGGTTGTTTTTTTTTTGGTTGGCTTAGTGCATCATGTTTTCCTGACCCTTTTCTAGCTCCAGGGAAAAGTGTGTGTGTGTGTGTGTGTGTGTGTGTGTGTTGGGGATGTGCATGGGGGGGGGGAATGGAGATTGGGTTTACAACTCCAGCACCCTGTGATTACAAAAAAACAACCCATGTAAACTCTTAAATAAAAAACAAAAAAATCCACCCAACAAACAAAAATAATGAAGGAATAATGAAAATGTTTATTTTCCAGCCACATGCATAGGAGGGAGCCTTCTCCAAAACTTGTGGCTAAAAAGCTGCATTTCAGCTGCCATCCTAGGAAGAGCCCCATGTCTGTCCTTTTGGGGACAGTACTGAATATGGTTTGTGTGAATCTTGAAGCAACCATGGTGCCCTTAGAAGTTCTAAGAGTTGTGCAGAACCCTTTGTCCCTCCCCGGCACCCCAGAAGGTTTCACCTTGTCCAGTGGGCAGCCTGGCTGTACTCACCAAGAAGACAAGGTCCTCTTCCTCGTCCCACAACTCCCATGTCTCTGTGACAGCTTCAGATCGTGGTTGTGGAATCTCTTTCCCTGGATGTTTTCAAAGACTGTTTGGACAAACATAAGAAAATAAAAAGTGCCATACTGGGTCAGACCAATGGTCCATCAAGCCCAGCATCCTGCCTCCGACAGTGGTCAGTCACGGGGGCCTGGGAGAAGCACCCAACAGGTCACCATGCTATCCATTCCCTGTGGGTCATCCCCAGTCTCCCAATAGTAAAGGGTTTTGTTCCCCAATCCTATCTGGCTAATAGCTGCTAATGGAACTATCTTCCAGAAACTTATCCAAATCTCTTTTAAACTCGGCTATACTGCTGGCCTTCACCACCTCCCCTGGCAGTAAATTCCACAACCTAATTGTATGCTGAGTGAAAAAAATACCTGTGAGTTTCATGGAGCATCCCCTAGTTTTAGTACTAGTTGAGAGGGTAATAACCATTCCCTGTTTACAAGTTTCACACCACTCATGATTTTATAGACCTCTATCATATCTGTCTGAAGTGCTGTAGGAAGAAGGTATCTGCCTTACAGCAATAGGCTGGACTATATGATCCTTGTGGTCTCTTCCAACCCTACTAGGAGTTACTACTCAGGAAAAGGATCTGGGGGTGGTTGTGGACAATACAATGAAATTCACAGCGCAGTGTGCAGCAGCAGTCAAAAAAGCAAACAGAATGTTAGGAATTATTTGGACGGGGAAAGAGAATAAAACTGAGGGTGTCATAATGCCTCTATACAAATCAACGGTGTGACCGCACCTGGAATATTGTGTGCAGTTCTGGTCGCCCCCATCTCAAAAAAGACATAGCGGAACTAGAAAAGGAACAGAGAAGGGCAACACAAATGATCAAGCGCATGGAAGGGCTCCCATTTGGTGAGAGGCTTGGTAGGTTGGGGCTCTTCAGTTTGGAGAAGAGACAACTGACAGGAGATACGATAGAGGTGTATAAAATCATGAGTAGTGTGGAACTAATAAACAAGGAACAGTTATTTACCCTCTCAGCTAGTACTAGATCTAGGGGACACTCCATGAAACTCATGGGTGGCAAGTTTATAAAAGAAAATATTTTTTTCACTCAGTGTATAATTGGGTTGTGGAATTTACTGCCAGAGGCTGTGGTAAGGGCCAGTACTATAGCTGAGTTTAAAAGAGATTTAGACAGGTTTCTGGAAGATAGGTCCATTAGCATCTATTAGCCAGACAGGATCAGTGAACATGACAGGAGCTGGGGGGAAACAACAGGAAATGGATCCCCCATTGTGACCTGTTGGGTGCTTTCCCCAAGCCATCGTGATTGGCCAATAGTCTGAGCTAGATAGACCATTGGTCTGACCCAGTATGGCACCTCTTATGTTCTTATGTTACGTTTCTATGATGACAGCTCTTCTGAGCTACCTGACAATGTGGTGTTTTTTAAGTCAATGGCACTATGGTGATGGATGTGTAACAAGGGTCTGGCTCTGGCTCGGTAGGTTTAGCTGCACTGTGGACGGAGTGTGGATAAGCTAATGTCACAACAATTGCATGCATGTGCATGCTAAGAATCACACGTAACACATTATTTTGAAGCTGATTTTTGTGCTTAGTCATACAGTCAAGATCTGCTCTTCTCGATGCTTTGGGGGGACACACTGAGATTTGCTGGTGCTCTTCCTTGGCTGAGACTGAGCTCCAATAAGAGTTACCATTCCAACCAATGGAGTAACACAAGCAATAAGCTGTTAGTGCTAACTCTGATCAGCTACTATCAGTGAGGTATGTAGCACTAATTAGCAACCCTGACCCAGGACAGGTCCCACTAAAGTGAGGGGAGGAAACGACACAGTGGGCTTCCAGAGATCTGAAGGGCCTGGGGTTGAGGGTCTCAGCTCTAGCTGAGTTTGCCTTTTTATTGCCTTTTCAGTTGTTGAGGGAGGAACGAGCCTTCCTGGCCCCTTTGCTAGAACACCCTGTGGTGTTTACTTTCTCCTCTTGTAGCTCTTCTGTCTCATGTAACAGCTGGGCAAAAGCAGACCTTGCTATCTGCTTCTCTGCTGCTTTGTTTTTTTCCTTTGGCCTTTGTTAAAATTTTCTGATAAATAACAGCCCCTCTGCAGCTGTTCAAATGAGGTTGCTTTCTTTCTAAGCGACACCTCAGCATTCATTTCCCCCTAACGTGGGCTTTTGCTTCAATAGGTAAATAAGCTACAATGGGACATGCTGTTGAGTAAAATTGTACATGTGGGCAGCAGAAACAGTACCTGAAACGCGAATGGCCCAGCTCTAAGTGCAGCAGCGGTCGGCCTCTGGCTGTGATGAAGGCGCTACAGCATCTTGGCAATGTCACTGTGTATAATTTAAATCATGACTTTTTCCCCAACCCGTTTTTTTTTTTTTACAATTGGCATTATTTCTTCACATGGCGTTAGTGTCAGTTAATTGGTACATATGCATTTTCTCATCTGAAGGCAATTTGCTTCTGAGAACCCATTAGTGTGCATGCTAGTGTTAACTGAACTCTGTGATTTTGCAGCAGCATTAGCTGTACTGTTGCTATTGAGTTGACCACTCTGTGTTATGCAAGTATGGTGTGTGATCCTAATTAATATGTTGTTTGAATATGCAAAAGTATCTAGACTATAACCTCTCTTAGCTGGACCTCCCATATGCAGATCCTTTTATGGGTGTTTCGGCAAATCCTATTAGCTGTGGTTATTTCCATGTCAGAGCAGCTAACTGACAAACCCAGGCCTGTTACTCTAGCAAAAAGTGGAGCAATATTCTAAAGTTTGGGTCCTTGTGTAGTTAATATAAGGTGTGGATTCCCAGGTACAGGACCAGAAAGCAGGCAATGCGGACCAAGAATCCTGGCCTGAAGAGCTTCACTGTGGGCAGAGCTCAGCTGTTGCTCAGGGAGCAGACTAGTTCAGATAAGCTGGTTCAGACAAGCCATTCCAATTTTGTGGAACGGTTCCATGAAGCCAGAATGGCTTGGCAAAATTCCAGTCGGAACTATGACCGTAATACTTTTCCAGATGGAATGCACATTTTGTGCATGTGCAAAAGGCTTTTTTGTTTTGTTTTTTGTTTGATCCAAGTTCCAATCAGTCCAAACAAAATATCTGGTTCCGAAAGAATCAGAACTGGGTGAAAAATTAGGTTTCGGCCCAAGAACAGACCACCACCAACCACATACCCTGAATTTTTCCTGGCAGGGTGCTGTCTCTGCCCCAGTTTACCAGCATCTCCAGTCCTTTCTTAGCTGGTGGTGTTGCTGGCAGACTGGAAGTGCTTTGCTGAAAGCAGCCTACAGGAAAGAACTCCGGGCTAACAAAGTGGTGGGTGTACCCACGCATCTGGCAGCATGCGTGAACTCCCGCTCCAAGGATTCACATGGATGTCATGCTATTCTTGCCCTTACTGCAGGTGTTGTAGAAATACTTTATATTCCAGACATGCTTGGCCACTGCTGACATCTAACATGATTGTACACACATTTCTCCTGCATGTTTGCTGTTACATCCTGAACTTTCTGTGTGTCTAAATCACTCACCCAGATCTTAAACATCCGGGTCTTGAACTTCTGCATAGAACTTCTCCCAGAACTTTTGCGTGTAAAATGTTCTCCTGGTAAACTGCTTTGCTCCAGGCAGGTCACTTGTTTTCCATGGCAGCCCCTCATGTCTACAGCTGCGGCTACTTTAGGCTGCCTCAGGGCAGTGTCTGTGTGAAGAATGAATCCAGGAACTGCCTCAGGGCAGTGTGTGTGAGAAATGAATCTGGAACTTACTTGTGTACTTGTAAACCCAGAAGATTGAAATACCAGCACTTTAAGGTGTGTGTATAAATGCCCTATATGCTACACACTTCCAAGAATCCACATACCAAACAATCTTCACTATGGTATAGGGCCGATGTAAACCCATAGGCCACAAATTTGACTAGTTGTACATATATGATTCTAGTCATATATGTACAGTCTAGTCAGTAGGCAGTTTCTACTGCAGAGATCCCCCCCCCCACTTTGAATAGCTAACATTTATAAATAACAAGTGTAATGAACTCAAAAATAAATGTAAATCAGATTTAAATGCACCATTTTACATGCAGGGTGCCTCAGGGGCCAAGTGCAACCTGCAGCTAGTTTTTATGTGGCCCCTTTCCTTTTCTTAGATTGTAAGCCCCTTGGAGTAGGGGCCTGTCTATAACTATTGATTGTACAGGTACATTGCTGGCGCTATATAAATAATAAATACAAAATAAATTAAAAAATAAATAAATCCTGGATCTGGTGCCTGGATCCAGTTCTCACCCCAGACTACTGAGCTCAGGGTAAGAGAACAGAGATGAGGGCGTACACGCAAGGGCAGGGGACAGAAACATGGCACAGATCTACAATTTTGACTCTCCTCTTCTTGAGCCCAACCCTTAAGCACCCCAACTCCCAATTTCTATCTGGCCTTTTAGGCTTTTCAAAGTGGCCTGTGGAAGGGAAAAGATTCCCTACTGCTGGGGTAGAAGGGAGGGTATGTGTTCTCTTGGGGGTTGGAGGGCACAGGTACGGGGAAGTGTTGGCACACTGTACAACACACCCTCCCCCAGTCTACTCCTGATCGTACATAGGAGCGCAACAAATGGCTCCGTGCACAGATTAAGCCACAATGGAAAATGCTGTTGGATGATGCCACACACGCTTCTGCCACTGAACATCAGTGCCATTTTAACGCCAAGTTGTATATCAGCGTAAAACCAAAGTCAAGCAGTACTCAGGATTCTACTCCACGCTCTGGGTGCAGTCCTCTACCCACTGAATTCACTGGCAAAATTCTTACAATCTAACGTTGGAGGACAATTTATCACACTGATATCGCTCCAGCAAGCAAGCAAATGTGGTGATACTGACACTGGACTGCAGTGAGCACCATCTCCAGGGGAGTGGGGACTCTTAGGAAAACCAGGCTCTCAAGGACTGGAATTCAACTCCTATTTCAGCCCAGCACAAACCCAACTGCCAAATAGTCCTTTCCGCAGAGCAGGAATCATGTACACACTAGGGCTCAATCTTTCACTGGAGGAGAGGTAGTTTTACGTCCTAGCTGCAATTTCTAGAGCAGGGCTCCTTCTTGCTTTCGGAGGCAAGTTTGGGGAAGCCACATGTCCAGAGGGGAGGGATCTTGGCCATGATGCACAAACCGCTTACTCTGAAGTAGCCCCATTGAAGCCTGGAGGTTGTGGATTGCGGTCCTTCTTTCTTGGAGCTTACCCAGCATGGTGGAGAGAGAGAGGAGGCAGTGAGCACCAGCATCAGTGCAGCAGCTGGCAGAGGGCAGGAAGGTGCCCAAGGCAGGAGGAGAGGTGATCGCTGCTGCAGACACTGTCATCCCGGCATTGACCGGGACACCCTCCCCTCGATGCACGGCAGCTCCTCTCCCAGACCCAGTGTGCAAGATGCTGTCACTGCTGCTTCTGTCAGGCCCCCGGGGGCGATGCACTCATGTGATGGAGCACAGAAGGGGACAGAGGGCAGGGTGCACGTACTTGGAGCTAGGAAGCAAAATATATATTATCTCTGATAAAAGGGAGGTGGGGAGGTAAGGAGGAGGAATAAGTGAACACAATTATCAAAAAAGCACACGAGTTTTTATAAGTAAACTTTGCTGGTTTTTATCTCTTTTTTTTGTCGTCTTTTTCACTCTTCTTCTGAGGATGTTATCAAATGAAATAGTAGCCCACACTAGGTGGGCATCCACCGGCTCATTATTAGATGTTCACCCCCCACTGGCCACATGGCCCTTATCCACTGGACATGCAGCCCCCATTCACAGGGTGGGTCTCGGAGAATGCAGAGCCCACCATAGTTTAGTTTATTAGATTTCTAGGCGGCCGCCTCCTGCTACTGCAGCTCACAACGTATTATAAAACAATAAAATAAAACAGCATCCATAAGAACACAATACAAATAGTGATATAAAAATAAAATAAAACCTACATGGCGGTGATTAAAAACACTGTAAAGCATTTTACCGGCGGGCCCCAGGTCTGGGCGGAGGATGGGGGTGATGGCCGCTGGTGACTGGGGTGCCAGCTCCACTGCCAGTGGCTGGGTCTCCTCTGCTGTCGGTGGCAGCTGGCTCCGCTGCCAGACCGGGCTGCTCAGCAGCGGAGCCGGCTTCTCTGCTGGGCAGCCGGGTCTTATCTTCCTTTCTTCTAGGTCCCACGCTGGTCCCGGAACTCTGAAGAACGCTGCTTTCTTCTTTACGGCACATGCGGAAAATGGCTGCTGAGGCTTCTGTGCATGTGCAGTCCTCTTCCAAAATGGCGCCAGTGCCATTTTGGAAGAGGGTAGTTGTTCTGCGCATGTGTCCATGTGTCTGCCCACATGCGTCTGCATGGATGCATGCGCAGAACGACTACCCTCTTCCAAAATGGCATTATCGGCCGCTCTTGGTTTAAACCGAAACTGAAAGTCCCATCCCTAATACCTGGACTCCAGCAGGCTATTGTCTTGTTTGGTAACATCCTAAATTATCCAGGATATAAAATTAAAAGAGCAGAAGCAAAATGAATGGAAACAAATCATCTCTGCCTTTCAATAGGTGAGGCTACAAGAAGAGTGGCAATTTTATCAGTGCTAGATTATCGCACAATCCATTCATTTCCACAGGAAAAAAGCTGGTTGGAAGGTCTGGCATCACAAGGTTGGTTTTAGTAGAGCTGAAATGGGTACCTGACAAAATTGGGTAAATGTGTTGAATCTGCACTACCCTAACCACAAAATGAAGATTCAGGCATTAGCTGCTACCTGTTTGTGCTCTATTAGGTACCTGTTTCAGTTATATTGTTTCAGTTTTTCATTGTTTTAGTTTATTTGTTTGTTTATTTATATTATTTATATACCATCCCCTCTTGCCCAATGGCAGCTCAGGGTGGTGCACAACATATACAAAAACACAATAAAAATATAAAAAATATCTTATAAAATGTTAATTAAAAATCATAAACAACAAAGGCCTGAGAAAATAAATACCCCATTACCTCCAAAAGAACCCCCCCACCCCACTACCTGTCCCCCTCACCAAATGCCTGGTGAAACTGCCAGGTTTTACATTGTCTGTGGAAGGAGGGGAGATCTGGAGAGAGGTGAATCTCTGCCAGGAGGGAATTCCATAGCTGCGGCACGGTCACTGAAAATGCCCTCTTAAACATTGCCACCCGGGAAACCCAGGGAACCACCAAGAGGGTGCTCCTGACCGACCGCAGGGGCTGATCCAGGACACAAGGGATGAGGTGGTCCCACAGATAAGTGGGGCCCAAGCTTTATAGGGCTTTAAAGGTAATAACCAACACCCTGGATCAGGCCTGGAAGAAACTGGGTGTTTTTAGACACACATTTCTCCTGGATGTTTGCTGTTACATCCTGAACTTTCTGTGTGTCTAAACCACTCACCCAGATCTTAAACATCCAGATCTTTGAAATTCCGTGTAGAACTTCTCCCAGAATGTGTGTGTAAAAGGTTCTCCTGGTAAACTGCTTTGCTCCAGGCAGCTGTGGTCACTTGGTTTCCATGGCAGCCTGTCACTTCCACAGCTGTGGCTACTTTAGGCTGCCTCAGGGCAGTGTTTGTGTGACGAATGCATTCAGGAACTGCCTCAGGGCAGTGTGTGTGTGAAGAGTGAATCTGGAACTTACTTATGGACTTGTAAATCCAGAAGACTGAAACATCCGGAACTTTAACGTGTGTCTAAAAATGCCCACTGTTTCGGTTATGTCAGTTAGACAGGATTTGCACTGTCGCGCATGCACAATTGCCAAGAATGTTGCAGTTGGAATAGCCAAAACAGAATACCAAAAAAATCAGATGTGTGAGTATCGGACGGATATGGACATGGTTAGTATTCTAGGAATAATACTTGCGAATAATAAATCCTCTCCCCATTTCAGCACTAGTTGTACGGTTTTTATGGTTGACTTTTCAGCCTGTTCACCCAGTTTTCTGTTCTTTTAACTATACTGAAATCATACAGCATGTGTAAAATCAAACCCTTTGTATTTTGAAATCTTTATTATGAATGCCATGGGCCATAGCCTCGAGCTTCAGTGTCTTTAGATGGACCACCCCCGGACCTACCCCGCATCCCTCATGCAAAGCCCCAACAGTGTCATGTTTAAACAGATCCAGCAGCTGCTGTGACCCAAAGTCCGCCCGCACGGTGCCTCCTTCCCCCGCACCATAGAGCTGTGGGCAGACTGGCTGCTGCTCTAAGCTGCCACCCGCCGCTCTATGGCATTGTCTGGGCAACCCCTAGCCTGAAGTGGAGCTGCAGCGGCCCATCCGCTGAGTAGACAGACTGCTGCTCTGCCCCTGGGTGGTGCACTGGGTTTGGGTGGCCTACTTTGCTTGCAGTGCTCTGGGACGTTCCAGAGCACTGAAAGTGGAGCTGGCCCGGAGCAGGCAGTGCCTGCTCTGTCTCTGCTCCACCTCACCCCTTGGTGGCCTGCCTTTAAACGGATGGGCCACCCAGAGGTGAGGTGGAAGAGAGGTGTGGGTGCAGTCCATGTAAAAGCCCCCTTGTGTAAGGAGGTGCAATTTCATTGATTCTGATGGAGCTATGTGAAATCACATCTGCTGGCAGTAATTTTTGTGGAATTGGGCACTTGGCTAAAATCTTGCAGAAATTATCTCTGGCAGGGCAGAATTACAGCCTAAGTGGGGAATCCTTTGAATTGACCAATGGGATGATGGAATGTAAATCTAGGGATGTAGGGTCATATGCCAAAGTTGCTGGAAAGGAGCAGCCTGTAACTCCCTGTTGGAGAGAAGAGCCCCCAGCGGTGAGGTCTGTGTAGTATTGTGAGCTTCTAAGTCCATCTAGAGCATCTGTGTAAAAAAGGCCTTTGTCTCACTGTCTCTTCCTCATCTCTCCATCTATAAAATGGGAATGCTCATAATAGTATAGTGCATTCCTATCTTGTGGGCATATTAGGAATTAAAGATTGTATTAAAGATTGTGAGATGATCTGATTTTATGGAAACGGGTGCCTGATAAGCAGAGAGGCATCGTCTCTCATTGGGAAAGAAATGGACTAACTCTTCCATCTATAAATTCTATTATAAGAAGAAAGTGATTAATTAAAAACTGCCCACACATATATTTAATACACACAAGAGATTCATCCTGATAACACACCAGAAAGGAATATTTAAAATGGCACAAGTATAAAAGCAAGCTTTGCATGAAAGGAAAAATAGAAATGAAAGCTAAGCTTATAGTTATCATGACAATGGCCAATATCTTTGAAACCCACATCAGCTATACAGAGATGAAATCTCACATAACTCTCCCAGTAACACACTGCAAAGCCCTGACTCCAAAGAATTTTCAGAGAGATGCTATCCCTGCTT
Source organism: Sphenodon punctatus (assembly GCA_003113815.1). Taxonomy (NCBI): domain Eukaryota; kingdom Metazoa; phylum Chordata; class Lepidosauria; order Sphenodontia; family Sphenodontidae; genus Sphenodon; species Sphenodon punctatus. The sequence goes on along the minus strand of QEPC01008233.1, from coordinate 2,550,620 downwards.
TTCAATTGAAGTACAACACACACACCCACACCCCTAAAGTGCTTTAGGCAGGGCCGGCACTACCATATAGGCAGCAGAGGCAGTTGCCTAGGGCAGCAAGTTCAACAGGGCGGCTCTCCCCACTTCTGCCCTGATCCAGCCTCCACCAAGCTCTGCGTCTGGATTGGGGTGGAGAGAGCCACCCCCTTGAACTTACCACCCTAGGTGGCCCCACTGCCTTCAATCCGGTCGTGGTTGGTGGCAGCAATGGGGGGAGAGCTTCCCCAAGCATCTCCATCCTCCCCCATCCCCTCCAGAGCTGCAGAGTCTGGATGGGGGCAGGTAGGTGCAGGGGGATGAGGACACCAAGGGCAGCAAGTTCAAAGGGGTGGCTCCCCCCCACCGCCAAGCTCTGTAACTGGGTTGGGGGGAGGGAGATCCACCCTCTTGAACATGCTGCCCTGAGCGGCCCTGCTTCTTCAGCTAGCTATGAAGCCTCGGCAGTGACTGAATCAGGGCACAGGGTGCAGGGCTGCCTAGGGTGGCAAGTTCTGGAGAGTGGCTCTCCCCCCTGTCCTGATCCAGCTGCCACCCGCCAAGCTTCATGGCGAGGCAGCGACTGCCTGATGCCACCTTGGGCAGCAAATATTCTTGTGCTGTTCCTTGGTGGCGGTAAAGTTTTACACGAGCTTGTGCTGGCAGCAAAGCTAATGAAAAAATCAAGCCTTATCTGAAGATCAAGCTTTTCTTTATGTGTTGCTTTCTAAAACAAAGGGGAGATTTTTCTTTTTTTCCTTCTGAACACCCATTTCCAAAAGTCGTTAAATATTGAGCCACAAAATAGCAGCACTGGGTTTCCAGTGGAGGCAAGGCCCTAAATAAAGCAGTTACAAATGTCAGTCAGCGGCAATAAAGGTGCTCGAGATGAGTTGCTGCATACGTCCCGCTGGCCCCCAGCAGTGTAGGCCTAGATGTGTATCTGTGTGACGTTCTAATGCATGTGGCTGTTCCGCTGCTATTAGAGGCAGGCAGCCAGTGGTCAGCATTGCAGAACCACACAAAAAAACATTGTGCATAGGACTCGCTGATTTTACTTTATTGACTACTGCCTGGGGCAAACTGAACATCCTCATCTCTGCAAAAATAGAGTTAGATGTGTTTATCATTGTTATCATCATGCTTCAATAAGGCAGGCTCAGCTGCCTTAACAACAGCAACAACAAAAATAGAGTAACAGTTTCTATAAGGATTTTTGACACCGTTAATTCAAGAAAGGGCTGTTGCTTATGTTTCTAATTTTTAACTGAATCGATTGCTCCTGAAAAGTGAATTGCTTCTAACAGACAAGACTGGAGGAGGGTCTGATATTATGATATGATGATCCTGTGTCGATCCATAGAAACAATACACTAATGTACAAGTCATAGGTTCCAAAATTCTGGCCAGATGGGGCGTTGTGCCATCTGTGGATGGGGTTGCAATTCCTATTGGTATCTGCTAGATTTTGCATGTCTTTGCTGCTCTCTGGGGTCATAAAATTCTATTTAAGTCTCAAAATGGGGTCGCACAGGCAAACATTTGGGGAACCACTGGTGTAAGTGTAACTATCCCTATTTTGCCCAACAGTGGCTGCAGTCCTCAAATCACCTACTTAAGAATCATTCCAATGTTGGAATGGGACTACTCTGGGGTAAGTGACTTCAGGATTGCAGCTCATTGTGATTCCACACTGAATGGCCTCTCGAGGTTATTTGATGCTCGCTTGGTGTTCAGTTGACCCTTGTCTTCTCTGCTGAGACAAGTGGGCCCAATCCCAAACCCACCGACATATGTGACCTTACCACTTCGTGCGGTTTTTGCACGCCCTATGGGCCCTGTGCTGGAGGTGCATACAGCTTGCATACTCGTACATGTGTGCTGCACACGCTGGTCCATGGGGCTTGGGATCGGCCCCCAACAACAACAAAGGTGCTGGCTGGTGTTATATTTGTCATGATCTGCTAGAATTTGGCCCTAGGTCATCCATTCATTGCATATTGTCCCTCAAACAATCAGATTAAAAGGTCAAATAAAATTCTGCAATAGAAGGCTAATACAGATAATTTTTGTTTTGTCTATCATTCCTAAATGGTCCAGCCTGGGTGTTAGCTTAACATTATCTGCCTGTTTTAGGAAATCCAGTGGGATCCAGGGCATCATCAGACAGACAGCAGTGCGTAATCAGACTAGCAGTTTATAACTGGGAGCATCTTACTTGTCACAAATGTAATGAACAAAAGCAGATGTCTACACTGAATAAAACTTGAAATCTTCCTTGTGGAAATTTCTTCTTTCCGACAAATTTTGAGGAGGATCCAAATCCTCCATCTTCACAGGAGAACAATTCAGGCATAGAAAACTGAAGCCCTGTCCAACAAGGCTGGGCCAAGGCAAGAGCAGAACCAAGCCAAAAGCTCTCACTTTGGATGTAAATGGACTCCACTGCCGATTGCTCCGTGGGTGGGTGGTGGGTGGAGATGGGTGTTGCGCGGGAGCATGCATACACCAACACCCACTGCAAGTGGTGTTTACACAGATGCCTCCACCCAGAGAAATGCACCCCACCCACTGCAAGTGGTGTTTACACAGACGAGGCTCCACCCATCTCCACCAAGAGAAACTGGGTGGAGGCATCTCATGTGGTACCATGTATAATAAAATGTAACACTCATTTTATCGGTGTTAAAGTGTCTGTGTAAAAAGGGTCATAGGAGCAGATTTTCAAAAGCACAAATAGAGCTTGGGTGCCTAATTCACACTAATTGTGAACTCACTGAATCTCATGGCTTCCAGTATCACCTGGATGCTGCTGACACTCAACTCTCTCTCTCCACTTCCAGTCTCTTCTTAGATATCTATATCTAATCTATACTACCTATCTATATATAATGTATAGGGGGGAGAAGGGCAGGGCAAAGGAGAAGGTAAAATGTAGGGTATGAGGAAGGAAAGGTATTGGTAATACAATGAGGGCTAGGGAGGATTTTTTGTGTGCAAGCACCACAGTTCTGTAAAGGCAACTTGACAAGCAGAGTTCTCACAGAACAGAGAGAAAAAGTCTAGCCCTCCCACTATAAAGGGTTGCAGTGCCCTCCCTCAGAGCCCCTCTGATTGGTTGTGGGAGGCAGCAGGCATTGAGCAATCACAGAGTGCCATTAGATTGCTGGGGTCTGCTTGCACAGCTCATTGGCCAGCGATATATCCATCAGATAATGCTGAGCTGCTTGTCCCTCCCAACACAGGCACAGTTCAAGAGTTCAACCCTATTCAGGGCTCTGAGATGTCTGCTCCCTCCTCCCCTCTCCACATTTTCCCTCCAAAACCCAACTGCCACAGCACTAATAATGACAACGATAACGACATTGTCTGTATCGACATTATCAGTATCATTGTTATTCTCAGCTGTCATTTTCATTATCATTATTGTTATTGTCAGTTGTTGCTTTCGTTATTGCAATAACGAAAATGAAAATGACAATTTTTGTTATCGTTATTGTAATAATGAAAACAACATGCACACCCGTACCTTACTGCTTCCACTGCCAAAACCCTAGTCCATGCTCTGCCTATAGTAATCTCTTACTGAAACTTCCTTCTTACTGGCCTTCCCTGCTCTGACCTTGTCCCTCTCATTTTTGTTCAACACACCATTGCCAAGGTTATCTACCTCACCCATTGCTTTGACCATGTTCAGCCCCTCCTCAGCTCCCTTCACTGGCTCCCTGTACCTGAAGCCATTCAGCAGAAACTCCTTGTCTTTACCGGGGGAGTGTCTTGCTCCTCCCTGTCTCTTTGCACTCATTTCTCACTACACTCCTGCCTGGGAGCTTCACTCTTCCTCTGCCACCACCTTCATCTGCTCATGACTCTCCTGCTCCTCAAAACATAATACTCCTTTTCCCATGCTGTCCCCTATGCCAGAATTCGCTCCCTGGATGCATTCACTTTACTCTTTCCCTCCAAAACTTCAAATTTCTCCTTAAAACCTACCTCTTCTGTCAGGCTTTCCCTAGCTCTTCATCCCCCATCAATTTGCCACTGATACCTCCTCTCCCTCCTTCACATATGGTCAAGGGCCCCTTCTTTCCTGTAACTAAGATAAGCACATCTACCTGTGACTTCTCAATTTCATGACTGTATCCTTGTCTCTCCCTTTGTTCCCTTCTTCCTTGTCTCCCCCTCCTTTGTCTCTCTTAGATTGTAAACCCCTTGGGGTAGGGACCTGTCTCTAACTAATGATTGTACAGTGCCAGGTTCATTGCTGGTACGATAGCTGTTTTCAGACAAGCGCCTTTCCACTCATTACCCATACATTACCCACTGGTACCCAGCTTTAACTAGGGAGTTGAGTTTTCCACTTCCACGAGAGTAATTACAAGGGGTTGGGGGTGGTCACATCACCACAAACTTCCTTCCCCCACAGTTCTATAGACAGGGTGGAGTCACCAGTGGGTAATGGGTGAGGAGGTGTCTGTCTGAAAACACCCAATATGAAGAATTATTGATGCCATTAGAACTTTTTGAAATTTCTTTTAAAGTGTGTTTGCACATGGTTGCATACTAAATCTTCGGTGGTGCAGTGAATTGAACCTGGCTTTCCCAACTCCCAAGTCAGCACTTGGTCCATTCTTTCTGCCCTTTTATTCTTTCTATCCTTGGTGCTTTGACTACGGTGTTCAGTTTTCCATTTCCATGGGGATAATGATAAGAGGAGGTGAGGACATGGAACACATCCCTGAAATTTTCCTTCCCCCACAGTTCTTATTGACCCACAGAGGAGCTTACGTGGGTCAATATCACTCCCCTCCTCCCAAATTTGAGCCCAAAGTTATGCCCATGTTTTTATTTAATTAATTAATTTATTTATTTCCTGGCATTTTTATGCTGCCCCCTCATGCCCATGGCATCTTGGGGTGGCTAACAATACGATAAAACAATAAAATACACTAAAACCAACATCACTTTTAAAACAATTTTTAAAAAAACCAACCCTACCCTCTAATTCCCCAAATTGCCCCCCCAATCTCCCCCATTTACCCCTCCCCCCCCAATGTCAAGCACAGTCAGAATTAGAGCTCAGAGGTTCCTGGCTCTCAATCCCATATTGGACCATTTTCATTTGGATCACCTTTCCTTAGTGCCCTGATGTTTCTCTGAGGAAAAAAAATATACGTACAAGCATTTACTACAAGAGAGTATTAAATTGAACTGCTTTAATTTCTAACCATGCATAATATTTCCATTGCCGCAGGGGATAAGACAAGAAGCAATAGGTTTAAATTACTGGAAAGTAGGCTTAGGTTAAATATTAGGAAAAACTTCATGTCAGAATAGTTCAACAGTGGAATGAGCTGCCTTGAGAGATTGGGTATTAACAAATGTGGCAGTGGCCTGCTTAGGTCTGCTGTGGCTAGCTTTGGCCCGGGAGCCACCGTCACGTTTGTTGGAGCCCTGCCAGATGTTTGCCTGGGATTGCTTCCAGGCGCAGTAGCAGCTACCCCAGGCTGTGATCCTAGAGAGCTCCAGGGTCACTGCCCGGGCTACCGTCTGTCCAATTGGGCCAGAACGGGCTACAGCAGGTTATAATGTTTGTTCTAGCCTGCCATGGCCTGGATCGGGGCCGCCATGACCAGCTGCCATGGCAGCCGTCATAGGCCTCCATGGCTGCTCGTCATGGTGGGGGGCAGGACACTGGGTGCAGCACATGGGTGGGGCCGGCCACACGTGTGTGGCTCCCCACCCTCTCCGGCGGCCTGGCTGCTGGCACATTTGTTGTGCTGGCAGACCCAATCCGGACCATGGTGCCAGCGGTTTCCCAGTCCGGTTTGTGTGGTGACGGCAGGGTTCCACCATCACTTCTGTTAACGCCCATTGTAGATTTTCAAGAAAAGACTAGGCAGGTATCTGTCAGGGATGCTTTAGGTATAGGGCATCCTGCTTCGGGGCAGGGGGTTGGACTAGCTGACCCTTGAAGTTCCTGCCAATTCTTTAGTTCTATAAAACATCTTTTTTTCTTTGTTACCATGGAAGTTTATTTTGAGACACAAATGTATGTCTTAATCCAAAAGTGAACGTGAGTTATTTTGGCTAGAACACGTGAATGAAAGGGTCGCTTAAAAACTATATATATATACTCTCCCACAAAGAGGGCTCCAGCTGTGGTGCACACCTGGCATGCTTTACCTGTCGATCTGTCCAAGCTTTCCTTGTCAACTCCTCAAGCCAAGGAGCTATGGCGTTCTGTGTTTAGCACAATGGACTATGTTTTCCTGGCTAGTCTCTTTACGTCTGCAGAGAGTAAAACCTGCTCCAAGAGAATGGAGGCCTGTGTGATGTCCACTGTTTATACTCGGAGTGGACATTTCATCAGCAGCCCTTTCCATCTCTGTTGCTTTATGTGGTCAGCTGTGACTCTGCAAACCTGGCCAACACACTGTGGGAAGGGATGAATAGCCCTTGTTGTGTTAGCACACCTGTGTTTTGCTCACAGCTGTTTGGTTCACAACAGGGTTGCTGTTAACAGTTATGAAATGTTTTCACACCGCCCACCCACTATCCACTAGCTTTATAAAATTTGTTGGCACTGGTTGTCAGGGTTGATTTGCCTTTTTTCTTCCCCAGAAAAAAAAAAAAAAAGGACACCCAGATTCTTTATGTGCGCAGACAAGCCACACGGGCACAGCACTGCATTAGAAATATCCCCTTCCTTATTATTTCTTCTTTATTATTATTTCTCTTTCTGTGATGTGCAGCGATGACAGGTCATTCTTTTTCTTTTTCAACACTAGATCCCTTTTTTGGTTTGTCAAGCTACTCTAAATTGGTCAGCGCTGAGCAGTTTGAAACATCCCTTATTTGCATCACTTATTGCCTAAGTCATTAGTTCTTTACCGCTTTATATTACAATGTTGAGACCCACAGCAGTGGTAGACTGAAAATAGAGCTAATTTCATTATACTCTACCCCTTCCAAACTCAGGTAGTTGTCTAATCCAACTGATTCTAAAAAGAAATACCCTCCCACACAAAACATTTAAAAAAAAATAAAAAAATGATTCGATCATGTTCCTAATGGTACTAAAGGTAGCCATGGGAAAAGAATGACAGAAAGGAAAAACAACCGTCAAAAATAGTTTGGCAATGTGTGGCAGGTGCTGGTTAAGACAGGGGAAAATAAAGTCAAGCAAAATTAATATAAAAATTGCTTTAGCTCAAGCTATGGAGGAGTAAATAATTCAGGTTTGATCCAGCATCTTCATGCTGAATATTAGACACCAGGTGACACTTGGCTTCCACTGTATAGGGAAAATGCTATTTCAGTTCCTAGATTAGGAAGACAGCTGAACTCTTGTGTGAAGTTTATCAGCTGCATTTTGTATCTCTCTATCTCTATGGCCCTTTTCGCACAGATGCCCCCCTCCCGCCACTCGCCCACGTGTGCGGGTGGTGGGGCGTCTGTGTGATCGCTGAGGTAGGTGAGTGGGGGTGTGTGTGCACCTTCCTGTGCTTCACCCACCTCCACCCATCGCCCACACACGGAGCAACGGGCGCCGATGGCGGATGCTCCATGCGTGGAGATGGGTAGAGGTGGGTGGGCGTCCATGGGATGGGCTATCTGTGCACCGTCCCGCCCGCCGCTGCCTCTACCCATGCCCCACGGACCGTGACGCTTCTGTAGTCAGTTTGAAAATGGCCTATGACACAGTTTGTGGCTCTTCTCTGAAAGCAGGACAATGCTCTTAGACAACTTTTGGCAGGGGCAGCAGTGGTGAGAAAAGCAAACTCAGATGAACAGGCGCTAACTGTTGCATGGCCGGATCATCAGAAGCATTTACTATGCACAGAAAAACAACAATATTACCATTGGGGGCTAGAAATCCATCCAACTGTTTTACTCCTCTCCCCCAAAAGCAGTGCTTGCTTCACTAAGCAAACTCTGATAGGATGTTGCAGTAGCAGTTTGTTGGAAGTTGTAGATGACAAGTTTAGAAAAAAAATCTCTAGCCCAAACTCTGCATAGCGGAGCAGAATTAAAATTGCTTCCAACAACCTTGAAGGCTCTCAACTACTATTCTACTGTTCCATGCAGGTACTTCTGCATATGTTGCCGATAAGCCAGAGTGTGCATAGTATAGAGCCCAAAGGTAGGTTTGTGATTTCCAGATATTACCATAGATTGGATTTTCTTTTTGGAAGCATGCTTTTCTTTCCTTTCTTTGGTGTTTTTTTTTTTTTTAAAAAACCCCACTGATCAGAACAGGAGAGCATGAAGACTTTTATCACTCACTCTATTTGGTCATTTTCATCTTAAGAGATAAAGAAGCAAATCCTCATGCCCAGAACACCTCAGTTCTTATTCCACTGGTTCCCAAACTGTGGGTCAGGACCTCAAATGGGGTCGTGCAATCAGGGCCCAGGCATCATTTCACTGGGCCTGGTACACACCTGTAACACAGCACCCCCCTCTCCCCCACCATGTTCCCATCCCATACACACAATCTCATGAGTCATGAAAGAAAAAATTCTATTTTATTTCTGAAATGACATAAATCTACCATATCACTTCACAGCTTTATTTTTCATTACGAAATCATGAACGACCTGACTAAAGTCAATTTTTCTTGCAAGTCCACTCTCAATAGACAAAGCAGCAAGGTGACATTCTTGTTCCATAGTAGAATGCCTGCAGTTTTTGATGAGGGCTAGCCTGCTGAAACTTCTTTCAGCTTCTGCCACAGTCACTGGCAATGTCCCAAAATCCATAGGGCTATGCACATGTCACTGAAAATTAGTTGTTTTTTTTTTGTAAATCTCATTTAATAAGTATTTTATTTATATTATTTATATTAAAATTTATATACCGTCCCCTCCTGCCTCAGGCATCTCGGGGCGGCTCACAACATTTAAAAAACATTTTAAAACATTAAAATAAACAATAATAATTACAATTAAAAAAACAATATAAAACCTCGTCCCCCCCCTACCCTAACCCAACCCACCCACCCCATCTCCCTCGGGAAAGG
>QEPC01008233.1:2458765-2541155 GCA_003113815.1 Sphenodon punctatus | reverse complement strand
AACCAGATGAGGGTGGATCCCATCAATGATGGGGACCACCACTCCCTCGGCCCTCCCCACAACCATCACCTCCATCTTGTCAGGATTTAGCCTCAGGCGGCTCACCCTCATCCAATCCCCTACAGCGGACAAACACCAGGTAAGCACCGAGACTGCTGGACCTGAGTCAGAGGAAAATGAGAGATATAGATGGGTGTCATCAGCATATTGATGACATTTCACTCCATGCTCCCTAACAACCTCTCCCAGAGGCTTCATGTACACACTGAACAAGAGAGGGGATAAGATGGAACCCTGTGGTACTCCACACGTGAGGCCCCGGGGGGAAGATGAAAACTCCCCCAGGACCACACACTGGGTTCTCCCGGCCAGGAAAGAGCGGAACCATTCAAGAACAGTCCCGCCAATCCCTGCCCGGACCCGCAGCCGAGTCACCAACAACTCATGATCAACGGTATCAAATGAAGCCGAGAGATCTAACAGGATAACAGGGTCGAACAACCCCAGTCCAACTCACGGGAGAGGTCGTCAGCCAAGGCCACAAGTGCAGTCTCCGTGCCGTAACTCGGACGAAAGCCCGACTGCGAGGGATCGAGAAAATTAACCCGGTCCAAATGCCCCTGAAGTTGCTGAGCCACCACCCGTTCAATAACCTTCCCTAAAAAGGGAAGGTTATTTTATTATTTATTATTTTTATTTATTTATATTACTTAGCCGCCCCCTCATACCCATGGCATCTCGGGGCAGCTTCCAACTAAAAAATAGCAATAATTTTAAACAATAGGACACAAAAATTAAAACATCTAAAAATTCTTTCTAAAAAACAGCCACCTCCCCAAAAACCTTTTAGCCCAACCCACCCTCCCCTCCTCCGAAGGCCTGGGAGAACAGGCAGGTTTTGCAGGCCTGGCAGAACGCCAACATACTTGGGGCCAGATGGGCTTCCTCCGGGAGGGAGTTCCATAGACGCAGCCCACGACTATCGGCCAGTTAGAGACTGGCCGATAACTGGCAGGGGCACTAACATCCAAAGATGGTTTCTTGAGCAGGGGCCGCACCACCGCCTCCTTGAGACAGCCTGGCACCCCGTCCTCCCCAAGGGAGGCGTTGACTATCCCCGCCAGCAGCAGCCCCAGTGTCTCCCGGCTAGCCTTAACTAGCCAGGACAGGCATGGATCTAGTTCATAATAGGTGGCTCGAACAGTCCCAAGAGCATCCCCCGCATTTGATACCGCCCGAAACTCATCCCATAAAACAGGACAAGAAGGGGCTTCTACTGCCTCTGACCCATTCCCTGCTACAAAAGTCGCATCAAAACTGTGGTGAATTTGAGCAATTTTATCTGCAAAAAAGTCTGCAAACAAATCACAGGGAGCATTTGATGGTTTTACGTCCAGGCGGAGGAAGGCTGGACTGACCAGCCCCCTCACCACTGGGAACAGCTCAGCCGGGCAGGACTTAGCGGACGCAATGAGGGCAGCAAAGAAAACCTTCTTTGCTGACCGCACTGCAACGGCATAGGTATGTAACCAGACTATGCTGCAATCGGTCAATTTCAGCACGCAAATGACGCCACCGTCACTCTAACTGCCGCCTTTCCTGCTTCATCCACCGCAGCTCCCTGGTATACCATGGGGAGCTGCGTTGTCGGCAATTCGGGAGCGGACACCTGGGAGCCACACAGTTGATGGCCTCCGTTAGCACAGTATTCCACCTGGACACGAGGTCACTGAGTGAATGGCCATTGAGGTCAGAGGAAACATCTCCTAGGGCTATCTGGAATCTTTCAGGTTCCATAAGCCTGTGGGGGTGAACCAACCTAACTGGTTCCACAAATAGGGGCAGTTCAAGCTCTCTTCCAAAAGTAGACTTGAAGATTTTTTTCAGATGCACCATTTCACAGAAAATCCTCAGAAAGATCTGTAGGCTTCAGCAAATCTTACATGATCTTCCAAGATCTGGACACCCCACAGACACATAGATACTGGGAAATAAGTTTGTAAAAACAACCTCAAGCATCTACAATTTAGCCTCATTTTTTTTTCTCATGGTAATGGTTTTGCAGCCCCTGAGCTCTGGTAAAAGTGTGCCCATTTCTCCCTCCCCATGCTTGGGCCCTGCATATAACCTGCAGGAAGGGCCACAATCCCATATGTCCCAGCATTTCAAGCAGCCAAAAAGACGAGCCTTGGCCATAAGTTCCACCCCTCAGTAAATAAGCTCTCCCCCTTCATACACTTACACGTACGCACACTGCTCCCAACATTCCAAGTACATAAAGAGGGACAGAAGCTCTCCTGTTTATTGTTACTCTTAGGCCACATTCACACCTGACGTGGCGGCAGCGCAGAAGACCCGCGAGGCAAAGACACAGCAGCAGGGAGGAGACCGATGCCAGAAGTAGCACTGGTGCGAAAGGGGTTCCGTCGCAGCATTGCTCACGCTTGTCAAGGCAGAAAATCCAGCCTTGACAAGCGCGAGCAAAGCCACAGCAGAACCCTGCTCGCACCGGCGCTACTTTTGACATCGGTCTCTCCTCTATATCTTTGCCTCGTGGGTCTTTTGCCACCGCCACCACCCAGTCAGATGTGAATGCGGCCTTCGTTTCTTGTCATTCCATCATCCTCCCCATACTCTTCTCTAGTGCTTTTCTTGGGCAGTAAACAGGAAAGTGGTACTTGAGGCTTGAATTCTGGTCTTTTTCTCTCTCTTTTCTGAAAGAGGGACTTTGACCTCCCCCTGGAAGAGGGATATTGGGAGTCAGCAGTCAAAAGGGGCCTGTCCCTCCTAAACAGGTAATGCTGGAAGGTGAACGAATAAGTTTATTTGAATCAGCTTTCTGGCCATATCAAAGTACTTCACTGTTTATACAACACACTAATTCACAAATATACAAAAATCGAATAAGGAAAAATAATCTATCCCCAAATGCCCACAAGCAGAAATGCCCATTATTTCAGGTTTACAATCTGTTTAATATCATTCGTCCCCCCCCCTCTTTACTAAATACATCCCATTTGTCTATTAGATAAGCTTCCGCCTTAGTTTGCACAGTGGGCTCGAGTCCTGGCCGCTGAGACTGCAAATACTGCTACTGCTCTGGTACACTATCTCTAGCATCATTGAGCAATATGCACATAAGTTGCCTAGGGGGAACGGAGTACTGTAAGGACAATGATGAAAACAACTTTCTACGTGCTGGAGCATACAAAGGGCAAGATAAATAATGGGACAAATCCTCCACTTGCTCTGTACCACATGGACAGAGTCTGTTTTCATAAGGCACCCCAGTATATCTACCTACAAGTACCGCTGTTTACAGCCATTGTAGCTATACGGCTGTAAAAGCCCGTCTGCGCTCAGCGTTTTCCAGCACCCCTAAATAGCGTGCCCATACTGTCCAGGGATCCAATACTTGCAGGAGAGGGCCAGCCTAGAGTTATAAGCTATGGCTCTACCTTGTTGGAAATCTCTCTCTCTCTCTGTTTTAATAGCTGGGAGACCTCTTGTTTAGGTATGGATAGCAAAAAAAAACCTCTACTGAAAAGTCCAATTTTCTTATATTGGCAGAGACGTTATCCCACCAATCCCACCCGTCGGCTAGAATATGACAAGTGCTCCATCAGACACATCTTAGGCAATAAACTTGATGAGGAATAAACAATTTTTGCCCAATACGTTAGGACTGCTAACAGAACTTGTGAAGTCATCGAACTTACCCGCACCTCCAGTTGTAAGAACGTGGTGGGGTTTGATGGGGGTGCGCCAACCAGAGTGCGCAGGAAATTATTCTGTATTGCCTCTAAGGTAGCTATCTGTGCTCCACCCCAGAACTGAGCACCGTACAGTAGTTGTGTGCCATCACTTTACCCTCAAAGACCTTCAGAGCAGGAGGAATTAATTGGCCACCCCATACCTTATAAAAACAAAGAAGAGCATTTGCTGAGGAGGTAGCCAACTGCTTTGCATAATTCGAATGCTGACTTCATGCCCCTGTGTGGAAGGTAAGCAATCCTGATTGATTTGATACATTTTGCATGTGTTTGTTGCTGTCCTGGAGTTGTAGGATTATAGGTAAGTCTCAAAGTGGGATCACCTGGGCAAAAGTTTGGGAACCACTAGAGTTGAATTATGTGCCAGTCCTGGGAAAATCCCATTTAGATGTTCCCACAAATGACCAAATATTGCTCACCTTGCTCACATGGCTTCAACAAGGTTACAGGAGCAGGATGTGGCTTGAGCCAGAAAAGCTCTGGAAATCTTTTTAGTCTCTTAAGTTTTTGCTTCCCCCCCTCCCCAGCTCCAGCACGTTTTCTGCTCTCTCAATATGTGCTGTTACTTTCACATCCTCTGCTTCTGGTCAGACCGCACGACTCTCTGACACGTACCATTCTCCAACACATTGCCCTGGTACTTGTATGTGTCAGAAAATGGCAGAAAGATTAAAATGTTCTGTGACATGCCATTGTTCTTACAAAAGGCTAACCGCATAGGTTGGTTGATTGTTTTAGAGGGGAGGTACTTAAGGTGGATAGAGCCCAAATATGGAAATGTTTTTTGTTTCCTCTCTCCAGCCAACAAACCATAGGATGCATCTCATTAAAATAAGCATTTAGTCTTCTGAATCCTTCTCTGTGGCTTTCAACACAAGCTTCTTGTACTGTATGCTCCATCTTGCTCTTGCAGGTGCCGCTCTTGTTGATCCCTTGCTGGGTGCAAGATCTACCTTATTTCTCATTCCACTGTTTCTGCACTGACAAACTGTTTTTGTATGTTTTCTGTTCTTCTCCAGTTTTGGCATTCCTCCCTCACACTTCCCCTGCTTTGCCCTTTACTGGCTCTTTCTCCAGTCTACCTCATGGCTCTTAATTTTTCACTTCTCTCCCTCCTCTCTTTCCCAATCCTAGTCGGTGCCCCTTTTCCCTTAATGCCCTTCTTCTTTCCCTACTCTGTCAAACAAGGGTGTCCTTAGCATGTTGACCAGTGTAGCTGCACAGGGCCCCATTAGGGACTCTGGGTGCACTGACCAACACTTTTGCATAGAACCCTACAATTCCTAAGGGTGTATCTTCCTCTATGGTGGGGCCGATCCCATGGCCCACGCAGACTGTGTGCAACCCACGCCCACGTACGTGTGCGCAAGTCCATAGCAGAGACATTGGGTAATTTCAGACGTGATGGGCCGCCAGGGCCGCCATGCTGAATCGCGCTCCGGGATCCATGTCAGATCCCGGTCAGGAATCAGTCCGTCCATCCTTTAGACGTGCCGGCCTGATTCTGCCTGGGGATCGGGCGGGCACAGTGGCCAATCTGGCCAATCCACAGTCTCCCTCCGGGAGATGGGCGGGCACAGTGGCCAATCTGGCTGCTGAACCCGATCCCGGACAGTGGCCATGATCCGGCCGGGCTGCAGGTAACAAACATTACCTGCGGCCCATCCCGGACCACGCTTGGGGCCTGAGCCCACCATGCTTTCGGACCTCTGGGCGGCCAGAGGTCTGAAAGCATGGTCAATGAGATTCCCGCCAGGTATTTACTGGGGTGAACATCTGGCGGAAATCCCTTTAGACGTTACGGTACCATCGGCCACCACAGGGTTGACTGTGGTATCGTAACGTCTGAAATTACCCATTGTGACGTGAATTCTGTGCAGATCCCACGTGGATTCCATGTGGAGGGGTTTGGGATTGCAACCATTGTCTCTTATGTTCTTATTTAGCCAAGTAGGCTGGGGGATGTAATCTCTGATTGTCGGGAGCGGGAAGTGAACAGCAGGGAATGGTTCACTTCGTTATAACCTGTTGGATACTCCACCAAAGCAATAAAGAATGGCCACTGCTGGAGACAGACGTCTGGGCTCGGTGGACCATTGGTGACCCAGTACGGCATTTCTTATGTTCTCTCGTCTTTCTACTCTATTTCCATCTCCCTTACTAACTGGAACAGCCCCAAGCTATCCCACCTCTGATGTTCACGTCTTTTCAGTTCCCCCTTCTTTTCATTCTCCTTCTACTATTACCAATGGCTGTAGGTAATATCATTGGTAGAGGCAGCCGGCTAACTCTGATAATTGACAGGATGGAGAGGGAGAGCAGCAGCCCTGAGGTTTCACCAGTAAAGCATGTGAGATTGCTAGGCCTTTGGCAGAGGTGTTACTGAGATAGACTATGAAGAAGGGGCTCTAGGTTTGGCTACTGAATTGAACCCCAAATCCAGATTCTATTATAGTGGGTGTGGAGTTCAGTGAAAATGACCCATGTAGGCCTCCTCTCATACGGTCTATTAATAAGACATATACAGAGGCAGAACAGCACCCTGTTCTTGATTTGGGACTGATTGGGGACCATAATTCATGCTATTCAGATTCAGCTATTCAGCATTTGCTTACCCCTAATGGGATGTTTGCAAAGTATAATGTTTTCTAACAGCTGTAAGGACAAGAGAGTCTCCCTATACATAATATCCATGAAATTGCATTGAATATTGTAATGATGTGTTATGCTGCCATTAGCGCACTCTGAATACCTAATTTGGAAGGTTAATGAAATTGCCAAGTGTGTGTACTGTATGCATATTGTCAATACTACTTAATGTCAAATCTCTTTCTCTCTTTTTTAATTTGTAAAATTATGTAAATCTGAAAGTGACAATTATTGTTAACATCCCCATTTTTATTTTTGGTCAGAAGTTAGAGAATACATCAGCATGTAGTTATTTAAACACGGCCGTATGCTTTGTTTTTAATTGCAATGTGGAAGTAATCTATTGAATCTTTTGTGTATTACGTGATTATGTGCTTAATTTAAAAATAAAATGAAAGCATCCATCATAATGAATCGCTCTGACAACATTTTGGGCCAATTTTGCCCTTTTGACCCAGTCCATTGGGCAGTGCTGGATCCAGGGATGTCGGGGCCTCCTGAAAAAGGGTGATGTGGTCCCCCGCCTCACCCAGGAATGTTTAACGGACACAGTGAGGGAAGTCACATGAGCCAGGAGGGCACGATCCCCTGCGTGCCTCGGGGTGGGGGCAATTGCAGCTGCCATGCTTCGGGATCAGTAGTGTTGGGACGAGAACAAGTGTTCCCATTCCAAAGGGAAACACCAGCCTGACGACAGTGCATGCAAGTGTCCATCGGTACTTTGTCACTTTCTGGTGATTCTGCGTTACTGCCATTTTTCATCACTTTGGTTGACTTTTTTTGGTCATTTTCTGGGAATTTTATGACAGTTTTACTGCTGTTTTACATCACCTTTGGCAAATTTCCAGCACTTCCCTGGGATTCAGCTGACAAGTTTTCATCTCCACAGTCCCAGGGGTATGCGTCGGGCACACACAGGGCTTGGACCTGCGGCAGCCCCATTCAACATACGAAAAATATCGGCAAATAGCTAAAACAGTGGCAAAGCTGGTAAGTTGCTGTGTTGCACGGCTTTTGGAAAATGTCCTGTTTCCAACAGAAGCAGCACTGACTGAGATATTTTTGTTTCAGGTCTAGGGGCCAGTGCAGAGAGCAGGGCAGACATTTCCTCTGCTTCCCACCCCACGGGGAAACTGAGCAGGTGGGCCGATGTCTAATGTCCCACCTTGCCCTGGGGGTGGGCCAAGGTGTCCATTACATGTGTGGACATCCAGCCCCACCCCATCCACCCTCCCCCAGCCTGCCCACTATCCCACCCTGGCTGTGATGTAGCTATGTGGGAAAGGCGCCAGTGCCCACCACTCAAACGTCCTGTGGTGGACTTCACCATGGGGTGGGGAAGACAGAGAGACCAGGCCCACGAATGGTGGCGTGTTACCTTGAGTTGGGCAGCGTTATCCCACTTTGGGCAAGGCTGATACACCCTGCATCCCTGGCCTTTTTCTGATGACTCAGGGCATAGCAGCCAGCTAGCTGCCCCGCTGTAGCACGGGGTGAACATCTGGCAGTCGCTGGACACACGAGCCACAGAATCTCATAGCAGTGGTGCCCAAATTGGAGCAACACTGCCTAACTCAAGGTAATGTCTCGTGTGGCTGTACCCACTAAGTCACCTAATTGAAAACAAAATGTTACTGTAATTAATTTTTTATGTTCAATAAAACATAACATCCCCTTCAGAGGCTGAGATTCCCTGCTTTGCAGGCCCTGAGACTCACCTGGGCTTTTCCATCATGCTGAACCTCTGAGGGGGGATTGCCGTGCCGCTGCTGTTGCTGCTGGGACGCTCTGCTGCCGCCGCCGCTCTAAGCCCTGCTGAAGATCTGTGGGGAAACAACATCTATAGTTAGTCCCGGGGGGGGGGGCAGGGGAAGCAAAGAAGCCGTGCATCTGGGCCTGTGAGAGGGGGAGGCTCAGGTATGAGGGAGGATGGGGTTATTGGGGTGTATGGGGGGAGACTCTGGGGGTGCTGGGGGAGCAGCCAATGGGAGGGGGTCAGGATGATGTGACTGTGGGGGGAAGAGATGGCCATTGGGGTTGTCATGGGTCGTGGATGGTCAATTGGGGCAGAGAGCTTGGGTGCCCAGGGTCCTTAGGGTCCTTGTGGAACTTCAGAGAGCCTGCCCACCACCTAAGAGTCCAGGGGAGTTGAGTTCAGGGTCCCTCGGCGGGGGACTGATGCTGTTGAATGCGAGGTCTGTAGTTAATAAGGCCCCGATAATCCAGGATTTGATCCTGGATGGGGTGGCGGACCTTGCATATATAACGGAGACCTGACTGGACAAGAAGGCGGGGCCAATTTTGACTGATCTCATTCCAGCCGGGTATGCCGTGCAGCATCAGCCTTGTGGTGGGAGGCAGCCGGGGAGGCAGTGTAGCTGTGATCTTTAAAGAGACGTGGTCAGTTAGGAGGTATCCAGTTCCATATATTCCTGGGATCGAGGCCCTCCATATGGTGTTTGATTTGGCTGGGGGAAATTTGGGGATGCTGTTGGTGTACCGGGCCCCTTCCTGCCCAGCAGCATCCCTCTTTGCTCTAGAGGAGCTGATCTTGGTGGCGGCGCTGGGCTCCTCTAGGACCTTGTTCCTGGGGGACTTCAATGCCCATACCAACACTGGCCCTGTGGGAGCGGAGCGAGAATTCATGGCAATCATGGATTTGTCCCAAGTTGTCAGCTGCCCAACCCATGGGGGGGGGGGCATATCCTCGACCTGGTGTTCTGTTCTGGCCTTGAGGCGGGTGATCCAGTAGTGGGGGATGTGACAGTTATGCCCTTGTCATGGACGGATCATTATCTCCTTAAGACTAGTCCTGGAGGCCCTGGGGGATTTAACCCTGGACTCTGCCAGCCGCTCTGTGGATGAACTCGTCCAGGCTTGGAATGTCTTGCTTGGGGAGGCTATTGACAGGGTGGCTCCGAGACATCCCCTGCCCCTGTCTCGACACCGCAGGGCCCCTTGGTTTACTGAGGGACTGCAAGGTATGAAGCTGGAAGGCAGGTGACTAGAGCGACGCTGGCATTGGACTCATGCTGAATTTGACTTACTTCTCCGTAGGGCACACTTGCGGTCCTATGTTGAGGCTGTGAGAGTGGCAAAGAAAGGATTCTTTGCCACACTCATAGCATCTGCGAAGTCGTGTCCAGCGGAGTTGTTCCGAGTGGTACGGGAGCTGGTCAGTCCAGCCTCCCTCTGCTTGGATGGGGACTTGTCCCAGGCCCGCTGTGAGGAGTTTGCCACCTACTTCGCAGACAAGATCGCTCGGATCCAGAGCAACTTCAACACTGGATTAGAAACAGTAGAAATGGAGCGTGAGGTGATGGAGACTCCATCTGGTCCATCTTTCTAGGATGAGTTTCAGGAAGTGACGCCAGCCGATGCTGTGTAGATCCTGGGCCGTTCAGGGCCACTAGTTGTGAATTAGATCCTTGCCCGTCCTGGTTGGTGAAAGCCTCCAGGGAGACAATAGGGCTGGTGCTGATGGGGGTAATCAATGCGTCCCTTCGACAGGGGAGTCTGTCCCCCGGTCTCAAGGAGGTCGTGGTGCGTCCCCTGTTGAAGAAGCCATCTTTGGACA
The DNA here is from genome assembly GCA_003113815.1 of Sphenodon punctatus. Lineage (NCBI taxonomy): Eukaryota > Metazoa > Chordata > Lepidosauria > Sphenodontia > Sphenodontidae > Sphenodon > Sphenodon punctatus. The sequence continues at coordinate 2,531,156 of QEPC01008233.1, read as the reverse complement.
TGGACGCACTCGCCAGTTACCGACCCGTCTCTAACCTTCCCTTTTTAGGGAAGTTTATTGAACGGGCGGTGTCCTTGCAGCTCCAGGCTCACCTAGACAGCATCGGTTTCCTTGACCTGTTTCAATCAGGGTTTCGGCCTGGCTATGGTACGGAGACGGCGTTGGTGGCCGATCTCTGCTTGGAGATGGATGCAGGACGTTCCTGGTCCTGCTAGATCTCTCGGCCGCATTTGATACAGTGGACCATGGGCTGCTGTTGAGATGGTTGCATGACCTGGGAGGTCTAAAGGGAACCGCTCTTGGCTGGTTCCAGTCATTCTTCTTGGGGAGGACCCAGCGGGTTGTCCTGGGGGCAGAAACATGTAGCCTCCGGGCCCTGGACTGTGGCGTTCCGCAAGGTTCAATCCTGTCTCCTTTATTGTTTAACGTATATATGCAGCCCTTGGGGGAGATCGTGAGAGGATTTGGTGTGCGTTGCCACCAATATGCTGACAACACCCAGCTTTACCTCTCTTTTTCAGCCAACCCCGGCCCTGCCGTCTCCATGCTATCTCAATGTTTGGAGGACGTGGTGACTTGGTTGTGGCAGAGCAGACTGAAGCTCAATCCCGATAAGATGGAGGTGATGGTGGTAAGCCGAGCGGAGGAGGTATTGCCCCTTTGTGGAGGGGGTGCATCCCTCCGTGGCCCAGCAGGTTTGGAGTCTGGGTGTGTTACTGGATGCGGGCCTCCGCCTAGATCAGCAGGTGGATGTGGTGGCAAAGGCAGTCTTCCGCCAGCTGTATCTGGTGTGGAGGCTGCGCCCATACATCTCCGGAAACGACCTAGCCACTTTGATCCATGTGTTTATCACCTCGAGGCTGGACTACTGTAATGTGCTCTACGTGGGACTTCCCTTGACGCTGGCCCGGAGGTTGCAGCTAGTGCAGAATGCGGTGGCCCATCTCTTAACAGGGATGGGCCGGTGAGAGTACATAACACCGGTGCTTCGGGCATTGCACTGGCTGCCTGTAACGTGCCGAGCCAGCTTCAAGGTGTTGACTTTGATCTATAAGGCCCTGCACGGTCTTGGACCTGGATATCTCAGGGACCGCCTTGCCCTCTGTGACTCAGGATGGCCCCTGCGGTCCACTGGGGGCCCCTTCCTTGAGGTCCCCCGAGTAAAGCGGGGGGCTACAATGGAGAGGGCATTCTTGGTGGCTGGGCCACGGCTATGGAACTCCCTCCCAGAGGAAGCACGTCTGGCCCTGAGTCTGTTGGCCTTCTGTCGGGCCTGTAAGACATGGCTGTTCTCCCAGGCCTTTGGAGGTGGGGAGGGAAGGGTGGGTTAAATTTTTGTATGGAGGTTTTTTTTAAATTTGTTTAAATAATATTGGAATTTTAGATTTTTAATGTGGTTTTTATATTGTCTTAGATTGTTCTATTTTTGTTGGAAGTCGCCCCGAGATGCCGTTGGCATGAGGGGGTGGCATATAAATGTAATGAAATAATAAATATATAATAATATGTTACATATATATTGTTAGGTCTGTTTCACTAAATGGTCCAAGCTGTTGGGGGACTAGGGGCCCTGTCCTGAATTGCTGAGGGATCTCCACAGACCAGGGTTCACTGTCTTTGACGGTCTGTAGACCCGTGTTTTACGCCAGTGCTTCTAACGTTCATGTTGTCATTTCAGATTTATTCATGAATCCAACATGCTGGGTGGGAACGAGGGCTCTCCAAGGATCCCTAAACACATGGGGCCCCATGTACTTGCACACTCTGCAGGTGCCTAGATCTGGCCTTGCTCATGGGTCCTCAGGTGAATATTCAAGCTGTGTGACAGCAAACTGTTTGTAGTCCTGATTCATCAGTAATAATAACACTGCTCCACACTAGCACACACTGTTCCACACTAGGGAGACCTACACTAGGGAGACCTACACTTGACTGGCTGCCAAGGCCTATATTAAGAACAAGCAGAAAACAGGAGGTATATGTGCAATATGGTGGCTGGCTACCTTGTATCTGAATCTGTACCAGACTCCTCACTTGGGGAAACAATGCGGGACAGACTCCGTCCACAACGGGGGTCGTTAGTCCCGTCGCCTTACCGACCAGCATTACCTCTATCTTGTCAGGATTCAGTCTCAGTTGGTTGGCCCTCATCCAGTCCCCCACAGCCGTCAGGGCCTAGGTCTGTTGTAAAAGAGAGGTACAGCTGAAGAGAGGTGTATCTGAATTTCATGGGTGCCTCTAGCTCCTGCCTTTTCAATGCCTTGCTCTTGCCACTCCTTCCCAGTCATTACTTGGTTCCTGTCCTGCTCTGCCTGGCTTCTGAACTGGTTTTGGCTACTTGATTACAGTCTCCTTGATTCAGCTCTGCTTACCGATCTGAGATTCCTGGCTTCTGAACTGGCTCCAACTTCTAGGCCACTGACTCCTGGATTTTGACTCTGGAACCAAGCCTTCTGGTATGTGACCCAGAGCAGCTACAGGCTTATTGGTCCTTATCTATGTTCATGAACACTCACTTGGAGAACAAAGATCGTTGTCCCTCCTCCGCTCAAGAGGGGTTGGAGACAAATCAGAGTCCCGTATCAATTTAGATAGATCTCAGGCCCTTGGGATGAATCACCTTATGCAGATGAAGTGTGTAATTTGACTTGGAAAATGTGGGTTCTTTGTCCCCTAGTAGTGGTTAGGGTATTTATGAGTTTATTATTTTAGCCAGTGTGGTTTTGTGGTTAGATTTTGAACTGGAAGTCCTGAGTTTGAATCCCAATTCACTGGGCAACGTTGGACAAATCGCTTCTCCCTATCCCAGTGCCTTGCTTGTAACATGGGGTGCTGGCGAGGGTCCTGGCTGAGATGGGAATTTAGTGTAGTATTGTAATGGACTGCCAAACAAGGGGTTCGCCCATAAGATTTATTATGGGGATTCCAGCTATTTAACAGGGAGACACTGGATCAAACCTCAGTGTAACAGCGAACAGGTTTTTTTAAATAACAAGGATTGAAATCAACACATGTTAACTTTGGAAGCTTCCCACATCAAAACCAATGTCCAGGCCTGTAAACAGAGTGTGGCTGACAGAGCTGTCCTCCCTGAACTGTTGTTGATGCACTTTGTCCGTCTCAGTCCTTATCTGAAAAGCTTGTTGCTGACCACTCTGCCAGCCGATCTTTCTCCTGGTGGACATAGAGGCTACCCAATTGCTCCTTTCCACTGTCCTTGTACAGGTCCCTGATGCGATTACCAGGAGCTGGTCCCTTCTCAGTCCTGCCATTTCCTCAGTAGTGACCCGACCCTCACCCCCCCATCCTCTCAAAAACAAACCAGCATTTCACCCCCACCAAGCCACAGCCTGACTGTTTTTTACTGGCTCATACCAGTATTCCATTATGGGGGGGAGGGGGAAGAAAGTCAGAAACCTACTCCTGGCAGCTCTGCTACATTTCCCCCATTTTATTTTAACCTGAAAATGGGACATTTATGGGCATCTTATAACTGTGGAGATGGCTAGGTGTCTGACTTTCTGCCAGTTAGAGTGCTCTATCTTTTTAACCTGAGTATTTGAGGGACATTATTTATTTATTTATTTTTCAATTTAATACCCCACCCCTCCTGCCATCAGGCAGCCCGGGGCGGCTTACAATATAAAAACACAAATAAAACCCAATATAAAACATTTTTAAAATTGCCAAAAGGAGAGCGACACTTAACACCCCCACCCCCCTCCACCCTTTCACCTCTCTCCCACCAAATGCCTGGCAGAATAGCCAGGTCTTACAACTTTTCTGAAAAGAGGGGAGGTCTGGGGCCAGCCACCCTCCACACCGGAAGGGAGTTCCACAGTCGTGACATGGCCACTGGGAATGCCCTCTCCTGCGTGGCCCCCCAGAAGACTTGGGGGACCTCAAGCAAGGCCTCATCAAATGACCACAGGGGTCGATCCAGCACCCAGGGGGTGAGGCGGTCCCACAGGTAGGCATGGTCTAGACCGTTTAAGGTTTTATAGGTCAAAACCAACACCGTGAAGTGGGCCCACAATGCTATTAGCAGCCAGTGCAGAGCACGGAGCACCGGTGTTATGTGCTCCTGGCGGCCCAACCCCACCAAGAGATGGGCCGCTGCAACTAGCTGCAGCCTCCGAGCTGTTGTCATGGGTAGCCCCACATAGAGTGCGTTACTATAGTCTAGTCTAGAGGTGATGAAAGCATGGATGAGGGTGGCCAGGTCAGAGTCTGAAACATACGGCCGAAGCCGCCACACCAGATGTAATTGGCGAAAGGCACTCCTTGCCACAGCCTCCACCTAGGCATCCAGGAGGAGCTGCACGTCGAAGAGCACCCCCAGACTCCTCACTTGGGGAAACAACGCGGGACACACCCCGTCCACAACTGGGGCCGTTAGCCCCGTCGCCTTACCCACCAGCATCACCTCTATCTTGTCAAGATTCAATCTGCTGGTTGGCCCTCATCCAGTCCCCCACAGCCATCAGGGCCTAGGTCTGTTGTAAAAGTGAGGTACAGCTGGGTGTCATCCGCATATTGATGACACCGCATGCCGAACCTGCTAATCACCTCACTGAGTGGCTGCATATACACGTTGAACAGGAGAGGGGACAATACAGAACCCTGCGGGACACCACACGAGAGGTCTTGGTACGATGAAAAACATTCTCAGAGTACCACTCACTGAGTTCTTCCTGCTAGGAATGAGCGGAACCATTCAAGAATAGTCCCGCCCACTCCTGCACAGTCCCGCAGATGCATCACCAACATCTCATAGTCAACGGTATCAAACGCAGCCGAAAAATCTAACACCACCAACAGGGTCGACCGACCCCAGTCTAACTCTCGGCGCAGGCCATCCACCAAGGCCACGAGCGCAGTCTCGGTGCCATATCCCGGATGAAATCCCGACTGGGAGGGATCAAGAAAACTGATGTGATCTAGATGCCATTGCAGCTTCTGGGCCACTACCTGTTCAATAACCTTCCCTATAAAGGGAAGGTTAGAGACAGGCCGATAGCTGGCAAGGGAGTCAACGTCAAGCAATGGTTTCTTGAGCAGAGGCCGCACTACTGTCTCCTTGAGGCAGCCTGGCAATCTGCCCTCCCGAAGGGAGGCACTGACCACCCTCATCAGCAACGGCCCCATTGTCTCCCATCAAGATTTCACTAGCCAGGACGGGCATGGGTCTAACTCACAAGAAGTGGTCCTAATTGCCTCAAGGACCCTGATCACAACGGCGGGCACCACCGACTGGAATTGATTTCACAAAACTGGACAAGATGGGTCTTCCATAACCTCCGGCTCTCCTAATGTAATACGTGTAGCATTGAAGTCACGGTGAATACGAGCGATTTTATCACCAAAATAGTCCACAAACATGTCACAGTGAGCCATAGATGACTCCACTCCTAGGTGGAGGGAGGCCAGACTGACCAACCCCCGCACCACCCGGAAAAGCTCTGCTGGATGGGACTTAGCGGATGCTATGAGGGCAGCAAGAAACTCCTTTTTTGCTGTCCTCATAGCCACAGCATAGGCTCATAAACCAGCTCTATGCTGCAATCTGTCGGCTTCAGTGCGAGAGCGGCACCACCGTCGCTCCAACCGCCGCCCATTCCACTTCAGCACCCACAGATCCTCTGAATACCAAGGAGGCCTGCGGTGCTGTCGCCTGGGAAGTGGACGTCTAGGAGACATCCGATCAATGGCCTCAGTTAGCAAGGTGTTCCAGAAAGCCACGAGGTCATCAATGAGATGGTCGTCAAAATCAGAGGGTATCTCCCCCAGAGCCCTCCGGAACTGCTCTGGTTCCATCAATCTCCGGGGGCGAACCATACAAATTGGTCCCGCATCTATCCGGGGGCAGACATGCGCCAGAAGAGAGGTCTGCAGGAGGTAATGGTCCATCTCTGACAAGGGCACTGCTGATATCTCCCCCAATAACGGAACACCTGTCTCAAGGTCGGTGCAAAACATGAGATCCAGAGTATGCCCCCCCACCCCATTTGTTGGGCCACTAACCATCTGGGATAGGCTCATGGTTGCCATGGCGGCCATGAACTCATGTTCCGTGCCCCCAAGGGTGGCATCAGCGTGAATGCTGAAGTCCCCCAAGACTAATGTCTTCGGGGACCGCAACACCATCATGCTACTAGTGATGACAGTCTTGGAGTTCAAATCCCACCATTGGTCCAAACAGGCTGGTTATTAAAGCAATGATGAGGGTGCTCCTTCAGAATCATAGGGTACCTACAGGGCATAGCTATCATAGGGACAGGAGGGACATTTGTCCCAGGACCCAATCTGTGAGCTCACAGGGCCCAATCTGTGGAGGGGTCCACAAATCCTGTCCTGTTGCCGTGCAACTTGGCAGAGGTTGAGCAGAAGTGGAAGTGCTAGTGGCGTGCGTGGGACCCACCTGTTGAACAGCACAGGATGGAGCAAGCACCAGTGGCAGAGGCATGAGGCAGGCAGCATAGCCACAGCCTCCAGGGTATAGGCACAGCAAGTATAGGGAGGGAGAGGGGCTGGGGGGAGGAAGGAGGAGGGGGGGGGGGACAGGGGAGAGATCCATTTCTTGCACCTGAGCCCTTTCCAGCCTAGTTCCTGGGTACCTTAGAGTGGTTTTGAGCTTGAGTTGAGAGCTCTGGTAACTCAGACAAACATCTCAAGTGGAGTCTTTCTGGTTTGCAGTGGACAATGTGGACCAGTCTCTCATGCCTGGAAGGAAAGCTAGTGATAGTAGCATTAATCTTTGGGTGTTTTTACACACACATTTCTCCTGCATGTTTGTTGTTACATCCTGAACTTTCTGTGTGTCTAAATCACTCACCCAGATCTTAAACACCCGGTTCTTTGAACTTCTGCGTAGAACTCCTTCCAGAACTTTTGTGTGTAAAAAGTTCTCCTGGTAAACTGCTTTGCTCCAGGCAGCTGTGGTCACTTGGTTTCCATGGCAGCCTCTCATGTCTACAACTGCGGCTACTTTAGGCTGCCTCAGTACAGTGTTTGTGTGAAGAATACATCAAGGAACTGCTTCAGGGCAGTGTATGTGTGAACTTACTTGTGGACTTGTAAACCAAGAAGATTGAAAAATCCAGAACTTTAAGGTGTGTGTAAAAATGCCCTTTGTGGCGCATGGGGGCTTTTATGACCCTCTCAGCAGCACCTACAGGTTGAATCTGGTTAGAAGGGTCAAGAAACCTAGGTATCCCCTTGTAATATCAGAGGAGCAAAGATGGGTATGTTACAGATGACTTCTTCCTCCACTGGGTTGCTACATGGAGTTTTTTTTTAATTTTGGCCGCTTTTGGGGGCCTTTCTGGAAGTATATTGAAGTTCACATACGAGTTTTCCTGGTGTGTCATTGGAGTAGCTTCTTAGATTTATTTGAGTAAAGAGTGAGGGAAGCTAATCCACTCACATTACTCCCCTGTCTTTATTGCTTTTGGAGTTCCTCCAGTAAATGCTGGGATCTAGGGGCAGCACTACTGCTGCGGGGCCTCATTTGTTGTTTCCAAGAACAAAACAAGCAGAATTTAAGCTATGGTTTGAATTAAGTTAACAACCCAAATGTTTCGGGAGCACTCTGAATATAGTGAGTCAACACTGGCAGTTCCAAACACAGTTGAGTAAGGTAACTAGTTTCAGATGACTGATTATGAGAGGGGTCTGATATAGTCAATGGTGGTAAATACTGTCAAATTATTTGTGGGTATAACATGCTGAAGTTTCCTTTTTGTTAGTCAATCGTTGCCACACATCTAGCTTCCTACAGAAACTGCATCCTCCTTATGATGCTCTAGATGCAGCGAGCAAGTTAATATATCTGATGACCCGTTTTCAAAAGACTAGAATAATGTTCATCTGAATGGAAACTCCAATTTAGATTTGCCTTGTGGATCATTTGATTTCATGCTAGTAACAAAGTTATTGAGCGTGTTAGTATCAAATTGTTACATTTGTAAATACTCTGAAGAAGTACTTAAGTGGCAGAATCTATTTGCTTTGAATTTCTACAGCAGGGGAGCATGGATTTTGACCTTTCCCAATTATAATTTCGGTTTTCTCACAATTGGTGAATTTCCAAAAATTCTCTTTAGTCGACAGGGTATGTTTATATAATTTGATTTAGCCTGAAGGTAGGTAGTCACTTTCATGGTTGTATTGATAATTAGGTTGCTCTGTGCTGAAAGGGGTAAAGGGTTTTCACAGTATAGGTCATTCTACCGCACTTCCAAAATGCACATGAGGATGCTTCTAATACAGTGTAATCGTAAAAATGCTTATCATTAGCTATGTATTTTGGGGGGTGGCGAGAGTGTGATAGTTTATTAATGGGGACAAAATAGTTCTGATAATCTTTTCTTGGACCAACTTTTGTTGGTGAGACAGAGGCACCTGAGGTGCTGTAAATAAACGAGCAACACTGAGCAAAAAGCCACAATCTATCCAGCTGTTTGTGCCGCAAATGTGCTGCAACAGAGGTCCAACGGCAGGTTAAAAATACTTATGGTGTCTGCCCCATTATCTGTACTTCTCTACAGCTAGCGCTAGTTTGAAATTATTCACTGACATTTAGTCTGGAAGGTTACAAAGGTTTTCATGAAAATATTTGATTTTTTGTTTTCATAATTTTTTTTGAAATGTCAAAAATATTGACACTAATCTGGCCCTATCACTGAACAATGTACTTAACATTTTTTTTTTTTTTTTAAAATCCATTTAGAAATGTTAATGGAACTGAAAGTGAGATTTCCTTCAAATTTTGTCTAGAGAGAGTAAGGTTGCTGTGTTGGTCCCAGAAGAGAAGGGGATGAAGTAGTTACAGATGATAGCTTTTTTTGTAAACCAACTTCTGTTGATGAAAGTATGCAAGCTTTTGGGCCATACAAGGCCCTTCTTCAGGCAGTTCTGACTCCATACATGTCTGAGGAAGAGCCTCAGGTGGCACCTTGCACGCTCTCACCAGCAGTAAAAGATATAAATCTGAACTACTTTGTCTCCATCCCTTCAGATTTTGAAAATTTTGAAAATTTCAGGTTTGGTTTTGAAACCTTAATTCCCCTCTACCCCCGCCCCCAATTGAAATCTTGTTTTCAACCAGCTCTAATAGTGACAGATGCTTGTCGTGAACAGGTCTCATTCGTGATCGTTGATGTTCAGTCACCATCTTGGAATTCAGCCAAAGTGCTCTAATACCAGAAAGATTGCTAAGGACTTCGTAGAACAAACGAGAGGGGCTCTAGCAGTGGTAATCAGCTGGCAGCTCACCAGCATACTTCCAGAATGAGGTTTGTATCACGTGACTTCCTATTTTCTCAACTACTCAAGTGAGTAAGACATAGGGTAAAAACAGACATGCAGGCAGCGAGACCGCTTCCTGGCCCGCCCCTCCCTGGCGCATGGCTGCCACTCCCCGGGTTGGTGGCATGGAACAAATGTTCTTCTGGCAGCAGGGGAACACAACAAATCTGTGGGCAGTTGCCCCACCCTCACCTCCCCAGCACCCCCGCCATGACAAGCAGTCATGGCAGTCCCTACCCTGTGGTGAGAATAGGCGAGGCCAAACAGACGCATAGGCCCACATTGGCCTACATTGGTTCGCGTGGGCGGCTCTTGGCCCGGGATGCACCTCAGAGATTTTTCGCAGGATGCATCCTGGGCCAATTGCCTACTTGTCCCAGGGCAGTTCCAGCACAACATCTGGTGGCACAGACTAGACAAGTGGGTGAGTCCTGGGCCCATGCGGGCCAATGCAGGCCACCGTCTCATTTGTTTTTACTCAGTGTTACATGCGCAAAGGTTGCAAGGTCATTTGGCTGATGGGCTTGTTCTTGCTGTTTCTCTTGTAAAGACTCTCTGCCTGTTGTCAAACACCCAGTGTTTGTTTTCAGCCTACAGCTTCTCAGGTAAAGCTGTTTTGTTTATTCTGACTCACTGCAGCAGCATGTAAACAAGAGGGTTTTGTTTACATTGATTCCATTTTGTGTGTCTTTAAATAGTCTGGAAATATTTTGATTTCTCAGCGCTTCATTAATTTCACTGCTATGAGTATGAAAAAGAGAGAAATCACTGTGAAGTTTCACTTTGGTAAGACTGATGTGTCCTTGCTCACATCTTGGGTATGACACAACGCAGTATGGCTAGATCAGGGTTTTGTTCTGGCTGGGGTAACAACCTGAGCGTTTATTTCCTGACTTTCTAGATGACAATTAGGTGACGTTATAAAAAGATTCCACTTTTCGCCATGGAAGCCGTGAGTCATCCTTAAGCACAGCGCACTTTAGGAACTCAGTTTGCGACAGACTGAGTGGTGTTCACCAGTTCTGCGATTTGTCATCTACTTTGCCATGCTTTAAATTAAAAGCAGGTTTACGGAGTTCAGCAACTTGGACTGACCACACAGCTTCATTCTGTTCTGCCTCTGATGATGCACGTCAGCGAAGAGTGTTTTGCCAACATACGTATATGTATCTCTCTGAAGATGTGTTTTTGCATCAAAAAAGGTGGTCATATGTCCATGATTGTTTACGGGGCTTCGGCCATTCTGTGCTGTGGAGCACTGCCACTTGCCTGCCACAAGAAATATTAAATATTTAAGGTCATGATCCTCAAAGCACTGACTCCACTCAGGTTGCATTGGGATCTCCCGGATCAAACCAGTAAATCTTTCAGCTCAGTTCGGGTTCAGCTGTGACCAAAGTTGTTCTGGTTCAGGCTAATAATGGTTTGTAACCAGATTGGTACACCCAAACTAGTTAGAAATGGTTCATGTAAGAAAGTAGGCAGTTTAAAATATCCTTAAATAACCAGTGAAGAGGGTCCTATTTAAACATGAGACACCACCATCTATGGTTAAACATTAAGTAAATACACGGCAATGGCCATAGGTATTAATGCCACCCATTTCACGCAAAGGTAAACTGAGGCACAGAACATTGCAGCAACTGCTAATCTCAGTGTGAGTCTATTGGAAAAACGGGCAGAATAGAAATCATGTGGCTGTGTATCCCTGTCCCCCTCCTCTGAACACTAGGTCTTGCCTCTTTGCAGCTTCCAAAACCAGGGGAAGACTTGGCAGGAATCCCCCAAGAGATAGAACACCATCTCCAATGAGCCCTCCCAGTCCATGCTTCCCACTAACTTGGGCTGAGGGCTCCCTCAGGCTGAACGAGACTTGGACAGGCAAGGAGGAAGGCCCTAAGCACACCACCTGCCCACTCCCCTCTGAACATGAGCCTAGACTGATAAAGGCTGCCGTCACTTCCCTCACAAGTCATCACACACTGGTGGAAGCCTGCTGGCTGCATTCTGTGCTGCACTCTGTGACTCTACCAGAGCAGAGCTCCCAACCTGGAACTATCACTGGGGTCTCTCCCAGAGCCCAACTTCTGTCTCCGTTCCTCTTCTATACTTATTTGACTTTCACCTTGAGACTACAGTGGACTGTAGCCTTAAAGCGACAGGACTACTGTCAGTGCCCGCTGCCTCCAAACTCTTTTATCTTTGTTGGTTAGATCCACATTTTCAAGACAACCTGTGGAGATCCAGCATGGAATTTCAGCTGCGCTGGATCTCTGTGGTCCATTTCAAAAACTCTGTTTTGTGCATGAGCTCTACAAGAAGTCTTATTGCACATGTGCAAAAAAGTATTTTATTTAATGTTGCACGTGCAAAATGGCACCACACTGTGATGTACAGTACAGCACAATGTCATTTAATTTAATTTATTTATTTTGATTTTTACCCTTCCCTTCCCAATAAGGCTCGGGGCATCTTACAATGATCGCCTACCCCCCAAACGTTTTCCCGAACCAAATGCAACACCCTGTTCCTGCCTGTGAAACGTGTGGCCAAACAAAAGGGTCGTACATCTCTTCCAGATAATGAGCAGGCTGGGGCTTAGGAACACCCCTGCAGGAAGGGAGTTCCATAATCGCAGGGCAGCCACTGAGAATGCCTCTCTGCATACCCTTGTAAAAACTTCGTGGGCAGATGGTACCCACAAGAGGGCATTCCCGGCCAACGACAGAGGCCATGACAGCTTAAGGGAAGAGGCGGTCTTTCAGATACCTGGAGTCCAAGCGCTTAGGGCTTTATAGGTCAAAACCATCATGGACATTGAACAAAATACTTTTTGGCACATGCGCAAAATGGTGCTGTGCAAGGTGGTGGAGGGAGCAGGGCTTCTAATCTGGATCTCTATCAGAATGGGGATCGGCTCGTGGCTGGTCTAAGTTCTGATGGACCTGGATCGGAACAGCAGGTTCTGATAGAAATGAAACAGAATTGCTTCAGCTCGAACCTGGGCAAACCAAATATATAAAAATCCTCCCAGATGTTGTTTTTAATGTGCTTGTGATGCTTCTACTATGGGTCTGGCATAGGCTGTGATTTGGAAGGGGCCAAAACAGCCTGGGGCCTGTGTACCACATCACTTTTCAGTTGAACCCTTCTTCTGAAGCAGTAGCCTGCATTATTATTTTTTGGTTCAGCTCTGGTTTGGGTTTACAAAGACTTTCAAATAACTGAATATCGGGGCAAATTCCATCTCCAATAGATTTGTCTTGTATGAACTGGATCTCCAGAACAGGGACCGATCATGATCCAGTCCCTGTTCCATCATAGCTCTGTTTTGGCTGCTCTGGCTCCTCAACACAAATACTGAGCTGTATTGCACATGCGTACTAATAAAACTACTTTTTGTGCATGCGGTACTGGTGTTGGGGAGCCACAGAAACCATCAAAATAGATGTATGGAGATCTGATGTAGTTAAAAAAAAAAAAAAAGTGTTGTATCTCCATTAGGGCTGGAACTTGGGGTTTGGATTTAACCTCATTTTGCCAAGATCCAAATGATCAAGAAATCACCCTGCTACTCAGCACTTGGCAAAATCCTCGACTGAGGGCAGGAAGTGGGGTGGGGAGGGCAGCTGAGGGAAGGGAAGGGTAAACTCACCTGAAAGCTGCAGGAGCTGTGGACTGAACTCTCTCAGAATGGGGCTGCTGTTTGCTTGAATACAGTTTCTGTGAGCATGCTCAGAAAGCAGTCTGGGAGCATGCTGGGAAATGTAGTCCAGCTTGCTCCCATGCGCATTACCTGACTGCTGTAGACCGGCTTGCTCCCATAGAACATTAGCTATAACGCCATTGTAGGAGCAAGCTGGACTACATTTCCCAGCATGTTCGCAGAAAGGTTTCTAAGCGTGCTCCCAGAAACTGCATTCAAACAAACAGCGGCCCCACTCCGAGTGAGTCCACAGTGGCATGCCCGGCTCCTGCGGCCTTTACGTGAGTTTGCTGTCCCCCACCCTTCCCAGCCCCCCTCCTGCTCTCTGCGTCTGAGTTCTGAGCATTTGCCGAGTCCCGAAAATTCAGGCCCGATCCTCGGAAATGCTCACAAATGCTTTTTAAAAACTATTTGGTACACCCCTAATCTCCCTACATTGTCCCAAACCCATAGATAATGTCAGTGGATTTAAAAGGAGCACTCTGTTTCAGCCCTACCTCATGGAACCTGCTGAGTGTGCAGCCATCTTGAATGCAGTGGAACAAGCTGCCCACAGAAGCCTTTTGCTGTTACATTAGTAGCTGCTACTAGTGGCCCATGGAATTGGAATGAAGAGGGGGTGTCGGCTACATCCCTTTCTGACATAACCTTGCCCTTCTGGAATGTCATGCTGTCATAGTGCTTTATAGTGGTGGGGCCACATCAGAAGAGGGGTGGGGGAAGTCCCTATGGCCATCCTATTTCTGATGTAGCAGCCTCCTCCCTCCCACCTTATCTGGAAGCCTTGATTCTCTGGGTTGGCCACAGGTGTCCCTGGAGAAACTGGGGCTTCCTCAGAGCCCACAGACTCTGGGTCAAAGCCCAGAGGAAAGATGCAGTGGCATCCCTGCTGCCACGTGAGTGAGTGTTTGTGCATGGGATGCATAATCTTTTTGCTCCACCAATGGAACACATTCCTATCCCTCTTAGACCCCACAACCCCTTTTTAAAATCTGCTGAAACTCGTTATCAGTTTCATTGAACAGAGGAAAACCTTGAGCAACACCTTGTGTAATGTTAAAGGGCTGGGCTTTCTTTATGTTTACCTACAATGTATTATGTTTTAGTGCCGTCCCCCCATAAATACCTCTTTGGTTAATCTTTCACCCTTCCTAAATCTATTATGAACCTGAATAGATTCTTCTGAGAGGTAATAAAATGTTATCAGTGGCCTGGCAGAGATTTAAAGCGACAGGCCCTAATGACTGTCATTATTTGAAAGGGTGTGTGTAATTTACAGGAAAAATAAAATAATTGGCTCTGCTGCTGATATTTGCCTCCCATCCCTGATACTTAATTCCCTAGAAATCTAATTTGTAAATAGTTACTTTAAAAAAACCAACACCAGAGAGCAGGCTGGAGAGGCTAAGGCAGCATATGTTAAGGTGAATATACGCCTGTTCATGCTGACAGGGCAGGAACTCAACTACCTGAATGGCCCCAGTTCAATTTCTTCTCTCTCTTTAGCATATATCTGGTAATAAGTTCCCAACTCAGAAGAAGTCTCAAGTTCCTAGAGTCAGCAGCCCTAATTAGCAAATCATTAGTGGTTACACATCCTGCAAAATGGTTTTTATATAGCTGATCTATAAATGAGGGCATGCTTAGATTTCACAGGAACCTCCTGCCCTCACCCCAACCCTTCCTTCCATGGGACCCTGGCTATTTTCCACGGTGCTTCTACCCCAGATTGCTTTGGGGTCACCACAAAAATTGCCACAGTGAGGGAGACCCAGCGTGTTGCCCTGTGGGTCTGCAGGGGGGTTCTTGTGAAGTTGGAATGCCCACTTAAGCCATGATCTACAAACCGTTTACTCTGGAGTAAGTGGTTTTTGGACTGTGGTTTTAGTCTACAGGCTTAGCACAAGATAAGCCTTCAGTGCATAATGCACAGTGACCAGCCTCCTGATAAATTTGTCTCTTTAAAAAAAATACAATTGAGGGTTTTGCCTCCCCCCCCCCCCCCGACTGGAAAGATGGTCCCAGAATCTTGNTGGGGGAATAAAGATACAGTTGTTACCAGGCTCTCAAGCTCAGGGAGGTTCCCCAAAAGTAAACTATGGGTATTTTCAGACGTTACGAGATCACGCTCAACCACGGGGAATTCCCACATGGTGATCGTGGTCGTGTCACGTCTGTTGGGGGGTACGGAAGCTCCCCGCCAGATGTTCACCCCCGTGAATCACAGGGGGGAATCACATTGAACACGCAAACGGAGGTCCTGGCTGGACCATCTCCGTTTGCGTGTTGAATGTGATTCGCCCTCCCCCGTGATCAAGGGGATAGTCTCGTCTGTCCTCTGACCATGGCCCAGAATCAGCGGCGAGATTCCGGGCCATGGTCAATGCCCGGGGGGGAGGCGGCTGGCAGGTGCTGCGGCTGCATTGGCCGCTGCGCCCGCCTGTCTCCCAGAGGGCGGGTGACCGAGGGAGCGTGGGGAGGGGCGGGGCTGTGCGGCCGCACATTGAGCCGCGCAGCCCCGGCCCCTCCCCCAGTTCCCCGCCGGGATCAGCTGGCACGTCTGTTTGATGGCCGTTTTGATCCCGGTGGGGGATCAATGGGTGATTCTGTGACGGGGCCAATACTGGTCCCGTCACATCTGAAAATACCCTATGAGAATTTAAATTTTGATGAGACATTAAAATAATGATGGCAAGTAACAGATGTGTAAGTAAAGTAGCAGGATGATCATTTGAAATCTATTTCAAAACCTATGAATTCAGTTAATGAACACAAGTAAAGGGATGATAAATACAAAACTGATAAATGCACATGCTAAATATGAGCAAATATGAATGTAAGTAAATGAATCAAAGACAGCACTGTTAGCTGCATTGTGATATAAAGAATGCAATCAAGGAACTAGACAAATAAAAAAATTCTCATATGATTTATTTTAAATTTTTCAACTTATAACGGTGATTTGTTTGCTTTTTTGCAACAAATGAATCAATAATATAATTGAACGGATCAATCCCTTTCAGTTGCAAGAGTGGCTAGGCCTTCAACTGACCCATTTTTACTAGTTGATAATTTGCCTTTCTCATAGTTAATTATTAGTTTCCTAATAAACAACTAGATTGCCTTTCTCAGCCAATCTAGATATTACCTTCCCCAGACTTCTATTATCTCTTCTCTAAGGTTGCTTTCAGACGTGAGGATGGGGAGGGGCCACCACACTTAGCCCCAATCCGGGGGAAATGCAGCTACCATGCCACAGGATTGGCCAGTAACCATAACAAACGTGACAGGGGTCAAACCACAACTGGGGGCAGGGAGGCCCCCACCACGGTTCGGGGCGTGGGAACAAACATGATGATGGCCCCATTCTGTGGTAAACCACTTCCGAAACCACTCCCTCCATGTCTGCATGCAAACATGGCTGACTGAAGGCAAATGAATCCAAAGCTGCTGCGTGTCCCTGCCCACAGTCAGGGGACAGCTAATGCAAAGGGCAGGTTATCAAAAGGGAGGCCACGCAAAAGCAGCAGTATCCAAGTACACAAAATAAATGGGTGAAAAGAGCAACAAGCTCAGCCACCAACCATACAACAGGAACCATGGAGAAGACAAACAGGAGAAAACCAGCACAGAGCCCAGGGGACGTTCTGGGGCCAAATGTCTGGGTGGACAAAGCACAAGGGGAACGCAGGTGGTCCAGATAGCCCCCCCCCCCCCACCAACAGAAGGGCACAGTCACAAGGGAGGGGTAGAGACCAGCCAGCGAGAGCAGAGGTGTATGATGAGGTACGGGAGGCTAATCAGAGAGTGCACCAGTTGGCGTGCACCCAGTGTGCTCGATGGAGCTGGCATGGGCCATGCCTCCCCAGAGCGAGCTATCAGTAGCAGCAAGGTGCCTGCATGCTTCCGTAGTGTCCGTGGACAGGTAACATTCCCAGTAAAGTACATCATTAAGCAGAGCGCAGAAGTCCATGCACAGGGCATGCCCCATGGAACCTGGGACCTCAGGCTGGGTCAGGTCCAAGGTGGCTTTGGGAGGGTGTGTGTGTGTGGCAGACCCACACACGTGACATATGAGGGTCACTGGTACATGCCCCTCCAATACCCCAACTCCCCCACATGATAAGCGGCCAAGTAGTAAGGTTCAAAGGGGTCCCCAATGGCCAAGCCCACCTGTACATCAGACCATGTCCGCACATTGTAGAATGCTCTGAGTTTGGCCTCTGAAGGCTCCTCACGCAGGTATGGGCTGCTGGGCGGGGGTGGTGGTCAGTAGCTCAAGAAGACGGTTCAGGCAGGTGCTGCGGGACGCGTCCTCCTGTTTCTCTGCGCCTATGGCCACGGGCACCCAGGAGGGCGTGGATAAACAATAGCCCCAGAGACGGCCCCATAGTAGCAAGGCACCAGCGATTAGGGCTGATGCGGCAGCAGCAGTTACCGCGCCGCGATTCCGTTCTTCCATTTCGGAATTGCCCATGCCACACCGCGACTTTTCTGCAGACATTCTGCTAATTCCGCCGGAATTCTGCAAATCGCGGAATTGCGGAAAAATTGCGGAAAAATGCTATTCCGCTATTTTGTGGCACTGGCGGAATTGCGGAAGTAGCGAAAATGTCATGTTTCCACGATTCCACTAAGTAGCGGAATTAAATAAGCGGAACCGCGGAATGAAACTAGCGGAATGAAAGCCTCTGCCATGCCGTTCCACTAATTGCGGAAACACTGTTTCCGCCGGAAATAGCTACCGCTGCGATATTCCACTACAGCCCTACCAGCGATAGTCCGTCAGACCACAGATCTCCCATAATGCGAGGGTTTCAGCAGGGAGTACCAGCGCCATGGGTGGGGGGCAGTGAAGCATTTACAAACAGCCGGAACCCCAGCTCATGGGCCTGACACCAGCACTCAAGGCTGCTAGCGGGATGGTCGATCCAGTTGAGCTCAGTGCTCAGAAGTTCATAGCTGGCTTGGGCAGTACCAGGTGACCCCCAACAGCTGCTGAATGTCCTGTCTGTGCCATAAGTCTGCCAATGACATGGTGGCCACACACTCCAATCCCTGGGAGCCGACAGTCCCTGGGAAGGGGGAACGGGGGAGGAAGCACCGGAAGACATGGCCAGGACAAGCTGAGCACAGCTAGAGTGAAACCTGGGGCAGTTGTGGGAAAGGAAGACAGACAGTTGACCCCACAGCTCCAAGGTCAGAAGATAATAATGGTGGCATGAAGACACCAAAGACAATGCCAAGGAGGGAGACGGGAAACCAAGGTGCGGGGAGGGAAAGTGACGCACAAGCAGGCTATAACTTTCTGGTCGCACCATGCAACCAGGGGAGGGGGTGCGGGATATGCAAACACCGCACAGGGTGGAAGGAAACAAGGGATATACACCTGCTCAAAGTAAGGCCCCACGCTCAGGTGCCCACATACCAAAGGGAAGGGTTCCCATACACAGCAGAAAGGTAACAGTTCCCTACAAAGGCTCTGTTATTATTATTATTATTATTATTATTATTATTATTTTATTTATTATAAGCACTTGTATAATGCCAGCTGTGTACCTGGCACTTTACAGAACAATGAGATGGATGCGGTCCCTTCCTACGGCTTACAATCTAAAAGACTCAGGGGGGGAGACAAGTAGAGGGGACATAGGGCGAGACAAGGGACAAAACAATGGATGCAAAGTCTCAGGTGCATGTGCTTGGCTTGGTTGCAGTCAGGGGGAGGGCAGACAGTAAATGTTGAGAGGAAAGTTCTAGCAAGCGTCGGGAAAGGCGGCGAGGAAGAGGTGGGTTTTGAGGAGGGATTTGAAGGAGCGGAGGGAGGGGGCAAGGCGGATGTGGGCAGGGAGGGAGTTCCAGACATAGGGGGAGCAAGGGAGAAGGAGCAAAGGCAGTTAGGGGAGCAGGGGAGACAAGGGAGAGCAAGGGAGGGGATAGAGGAGGAGCGGAGTGTGTGCAGGAGTGTGTAAGGAGATAAGGACTGAGAGGTAAGGGGAAGCCAGGCTGTGAAGGGCTTTGTAAGTAAATACCAGGAGTTTGTGAAGGATGCATTGGGGGGCGGGGGGGAGAGCCAGTGAAGTGAGGAAAGGAGAGGCTGCATGTGGTCGAAGCAACAGGTCGAGTGGATGACGCTAGCAGTGGAGTTTTGGATGGAGATAAGGGGGGACAGATGAGAACGGGGGAGGCCAGCAAGGAGGAGGTTGCAGTAGTCAAGGAGAGAGATGACCATAGCATGAACAAGGGTTTGGGCTGAGGAGACAGAGAGAAAGGGGCGAATCTGAGCAATGTTATAGAGGGCAAAATGACAGGACTTGGCAACAGAGTCGATGTAAGGTTTAAAGGAGAGGTGAGCATCGAAGACGCATCCCAAGCTACGGGGGGAACAGGACGTATGGTGACACCATCAGTAAGGATGGATAGAGAGGAGGGGGAGGAAGGGAAGGGAGGAAAGATAAGGAGTTCAGTCTTAGCTATGTTGAGTTTGAGTTGGCGTTGGGACATCCAGGCTGAGATATCAGAGAGATAGTTGATGAGGCAAGCTTGGACAGAAGAGGAAAGAGAGGGGGTGGAGAGAGAGAGTTGAGTGTCGTCAGTGTAAAGGTGATATTGGAAGCCGTGGTAGGCAATGAGTTTGCCCAGGGACAGGGTGTATATGGAGATGAGGAGAGGGCCCAGGACAGAGCCTCGGGGAACCCCTACCGAGAGGGGGAGGGAGGAGGAGGCGGAATTGGGAAGAGACACATTGAAGGAGCGGTCAGAGAGGTAGGAGGAGAACCAGTCAAGGACAGATACATAAACACAGCTGTCTCCCACCCCCTGCTGGGGGTGGAAAGCTAGATCACACATGGTAATGGCCAGCACCTGATTCAAAAGGACATGGCCAGTGGGCTCAATGGAGTCCTAATCAGCAGCACAGCTGTGCAGATAACTACATGCCTACTTAGCCTGACTCCCAGCAGCTGCAATCCAACACTGGTTTGCCTCAGAACAGTATGGTCAGGGCCCCGATTCTTCCGCGGAATTTTTTAAAAAATTCCGCAGGAGTCAGGGGCCAATTCTGCGCCTCGGCGCGATTTACCATGCGGGGGGGGGGGGCTTGGTTTGCCTCCTCCTCCCCCCGCACTGGTAAAACCTCAGGGCTTCCCCTCCCCAGCTGCCGGGGCTTGCCCTCCCCAGCTGCTGGGGCGTGCTTGACTCCCCCCCCACCCCCAAAAAAACCCCAAAAGGAATTGTCTTACCAGGGATGGCAGCAGCAGCTGCTCCGTCCAGCGCGCTCTTTTCCTGCTCGTACTTCCTGGCCCCTCCCGACGGGGCCTCTCAGGGCGACGCAGCCAGATGACGTCATCCGGCTGCGTCGCCCTGAGAGGCCCCGTCGGGAGGGGCCAGGAAGTACGAGCAGGAAAAGAGCGCGCTGGACGGAGCAGCTGCTGCTGCCATCCCTGGTAAGCAAATTAATTATCTAAAGGGCCCTGGCAACTGGGGAGGCTGGGGAGGGGAAGCCCCGAGGGTTTTTTCATTCCCCTCCCCTCATGGAATCTCCTGCCCCGCGTCCCCGCAGCGCAGGCTGGAAATTCTGCGCTGGGGTAAGCGGGGCAGGAGATTCCGCGGGGGGAGGGGAATTCCACGGGAAATCTGCGATTCGCAGACCCGCGTTTCCCTCGGGGCCCTGAGTATGGTATACAACACCCCTGTGGTCAAGTTAGCCTTCCTGCTGCTCCTTCCAGACAACCACACTGAATGTGGGACAGGTTGCTTTCTGTCAGTTCCTCTTGCACTTCATCATGGAGTGCACTTCATCGACAGCACGAGATACACATGCAAGCATGTGTTGATCATCTTCAGCTGTCCTGCATGCGCCTTCAGTACCTGACTGAGCTGTAGGCCTCCAGCTACAGTGATGCCTACAAGGGCGGGTCGCTGGGCATATGACCACCTTCGATCCATGCTGAGGATCATCTCAGCTTGGCACTGGAACAAGGCCCAGCTGAGGAGAATCGCCTGGAGCCTGCAATGGCACATCATAGCTGCTTCCAGTGGCATCTACCTGGCCCTGCCCATCCAGCGCTACCACTGGATTGTTCCCAGTGCAGCACTGTGGTGGGCAAGGGTCCAGAACACTTTGGATGATGCAGCTTTGCAGGCCAACTTCAGGATGAACCGGGCCCTGGTTATGAGGATTACTGTCCATTTCCGGCCCTGGCTTGATTACCAACATGGCCCTATGTGTGCACCCATCCCTGTAATCCAGCTTGTAGCCATCGCCATATGGGGCCTGGCCATCCCCAACTCATGTTGTTCCATGGCCCATCACTTCAGTGTTGGGATCAGCACTGTTTCCACCATCTACTTTGCAGACAAGATCACTCGAATCCAGAGTAACTTTGACACTGGATTAGGGGCAGCAGGGGAGGAGCGTGAGGTTATGGAAGCTCCGTCTGGCCCATCTTTCCGGGATGAGTTTCAGGAAGTGATGCCAGCTGATGCTGTGGATATCCTGGGGTCCGTTAGAGCCACTAGTTGTGAACTAGATCCATGCCCGTCCTGGTTGGTGAAAGCCTCCAGGGAGACCTTGGGGATGGTGTGGCGAGGGTAATCAACGTGTCCCTCCGGCAGGGGAGGTTGTCACCCGGTCTCAAGGAGGCCGTGGTGCGCTCCCTGCTGAAGAAACCATCTTTGGATGTGGATGCACTCGCCAGTTACTGACATTAATCTTCCCTTTTTAGGGAAGGTTATTAAACTGGCAGTGGCACAGCAGCTCCAGGCGTATCTGGGCAGTATCAGTTTCCTTGACCCTTTTCAGTCTGGGTTCTGCCCTGGCTATGGCACAGAGACGGCGTTGATGGCCTTGGTGGACAATCTCCGCTGGGAGCTGGATGCAGGACGCTCAATATTTCTGATCCTGCTATATCTCTCGGCCGCTTTTGATACAGTGGACCATGGGGTGCTATTGAGACGATTGTGAGTCTCGGGGGCGTCTGGGCGGGACTGTCCTTGGATGGTTCCGCTCATTCCTCTCGGGAAGAAGCCAGTGGGTGGTACTGGGGGCAGAAACATCTAGCCCCTGTGTCTTAACCTGTGGCATTCCACAAGGTTCGATCTTGTCTCTATTATTGTTTAATATGTATATGCAGCCCTTGGGGGAGATTGTGAAAGGGTTCGGGGTGTGTTGTCACCAATATGCTGATGATACTCAGCTGTACCTCTCTTTTTCAACTGACCCAGGTTCTGCCGGCTCAGTGCTGTTCCAGTGTTTGGAGGCCATGGTGGATTGGATGTGGCAGAGCAGACTGAAGCTCAATCCCGATAAGACGGAAGTAATGGTGGTGGGTAGGGTAAAGGAGGTGTTAGCTCCCCTCGTAGAGGGGGTCCGCCCTCCCGTAGTCCAGCAGGTTCGGAGTCTGGGGATGTTACTGGACTCAGACCTCCGCCTGGATCGACAGGTGGAGGTGGTGACTAAAGCCACCTTCCTCCAGCTGTATTTGGTGCAGAGGCTGCGTCCATTCATTTCCAGACCCGACCTGGCCACCCTCATTCATGCCTTCATCACCTCGAGGCTAGACTACTGCAATGCGCTCTACGTGGGGCTTCCCATGGCGCTGGTCCAGAGGCTTCAGCTAGTGCAGAATGCGGCAGCCCATCTCCTGACGGGGACGGGTTGGCAGGAACATATAACTCCAGTGCTCCGTGTTCTGCACTTGCTGCCTATTGCGTACTGGGCCAGATTCAAGGTGTTGGTTTTGGCCTATAAAGCCCTACATGATTTTGGATCCTCATATCTCAGGGACCGCCTCGCCCTCTGCGTCTCAGAGCGACCCCTTCAGTCCTCCGGGGGTGCCTTTTTGGAGGTCCTCTGGGTAAAATGGGGGGCCACAATGGAGAGGGTGTTCTCGGTGGCTGGGCCGTGACTTTGGAACTCTTTTCCGGAGGAAGCCCGCCTGGCCCCAAGTCTATTGGTTTTCTGCCGAGCCTGTAAAACCTGGCTGTTCGCCCAGGCCTTCGGCCGGGGGGAGGGGGGTTAGTTTTCTTTGGGGAAGAATTTGGGGTTTTAGAAACAATTTTTAAGATGTGGTTATTGTTTTGTTTTAAATTGAATTTTATTGTTGTATTTTATTTGTTGTAAGCCGCCCCGAGATGCCATGGGCATGAGGGGGCGGCTAACAAATGCAAGGAAATAAATAAATAAATAATCCAGGAGTTCTGCGAATCTGTGGAGGCGGTTCTCCTCGATTGAGTGATCCAGCTCATGGATCAGGACTGGGTAATAGCGGGCTTCCCCAACTGTATTAGGGCCATCGATGGTATCCACATCAAGATCCTGTGGCCCCCCCCAAAGATGAGGCAGCAGTGTACATCAACTACCATGGCTACCACTCCCTCCAGCTCCAGGTGTTGGTGGATGAAAGGGGCTGCTTCACAGACATCTTCACCGGCCACTCTGGGATGCCGATGCCCGAATTCTTGCCATATCCCCCCTGTTCACTTGCATGTACAGTGGGGACTTCAGCGATCCCACCATGACTCGCATCGAGGGGGTCGTGGTGCCTCCGGTCATCATTGGGGACCCAACCTACCCTGTCCTCAGATGACTCATGAAAGTGTTCTTGGTGCCCTGAACCCTGGCCCACGTTCAGTACAACTACTGCCTGTACACAGTCCGCACAGTGGTCGAGTAGTCCTTCAGAGCCCTCAAGCAGCAGTGGAGATGCCTTGCTGCCAGGCTGGACTTCAAGGTGGAGACGATTGCCTTGATGATTGGAGCAGCCTGTGTGCTCCACAACATATGCAAGACCGAAAGTGTTGCACTGGATTACCCCATTCCTGCACGACCCCTGGGGCTTGTGCCCCTCTCTAGGCAGGATGACAAATTCTGGGAGTACCGTTATGCAAAGCGGATCAGGGCAGCACTGAGCAGGTGTGTTGCCAGACTGGACAATGTGCTGTTCTAGCTGCCGGACTATCCCATGGGCACAACCCTCTCCCCTCTCCTCACGAGTCCATTGCTACACATTCCCATTCGCATCACCCGAATGGGACAGTTCTACTCTCAGTTGCTTTGGAGAATAACACCAGGTCATAATGGAGTGATCCATTCCCTGATGTCCACTCCCAGGTCCCTGACCTACTTGACTAATAGCCATTTATGGGCTTGTCCTCCATGAACGTATCTAATCCTCTCTTCTTCTGCTGAGGCATTTTCTGGCCTCATGAATCTATTGATTATCATGATAAAAATGTAGAATATGTGTCATATAAGGAAAGGCTGAAGGAGCTGGATTTCTTTAGCCTAGGGAAAAGACGACTAAGGAGGAGAAGTGCTAAACAGTTGTCAAATATTTGAAAGGTTTCCTCAGAGAAGATAGAGAACATTCCCCCCTATTTCTACTGAGGGTTGGATGAGAGACAATGGGTTTCAGTTGAAGATTTAGGTTAAGTATTTGGAAGAACTTCCCGACTGTAAGAATGAATGGGCAATGGGACAAAGGAGGTGGTAGAATCTCCTTCGCCGGAGGCCCTTATATGGAATCTGGCTGGTTTAGGTGTAGTTAACCCTGTCTTGGTTCAGGAGGGTTGGACTTGATGACCACTGAGGTTTCTTCAGCCTTTTGATTCTGAAAAAGGATAATTAATTTTAAAAAACTCCTTCATTATTTAAACTGTTTCCCCAGTTCCTTAGTGTAAGCAAACTGGCATACTTTCTGAAGGAAATGCAACATTTCAGTGACTTATTCTTTTCCAAACTTCTCCATGACTCCTAGAAGTGTGTGCATCCTGCAGATATTGTAGAGAGAGCAAAGAAAAAACAACAACAAAAAAACCAAACTAACCCCCCTCCCCCACACAACTTGAAAGGACCAGTGTGTTTAAAGTCGGCATTTGGAGTCTATCTGCAAGCAGCAGCAGCAGCAGTGTTTAACATGGGAAACTCCAGCTTATAAATTCTTCTTCAACTAGATTATATGCAGTACAAGTGTTGACTTTCAATTTATACCTTTGATATGAGTCATTGCATGTTCTGATTCTTAGTTTATTTGTCCTGTCTTCAGCAAAATGGATTGAAGAGGGTTATCCAACCATGAGGCGTTGTATCTGCGCCTCAGATGTTATATTGATGAAATCTTAGTGTCTGGCACTTTCTTGGAGGAATATAAAAATGTGATTTGTCCTGCAGCCAGGTTTGCCTCCCACTCTGGAGCACTGTTGGAACATCTGGGGGGGGGGGGGGAATGGGAACATCGCATTCATTAACCCAAATTATGAACACTTCACAGAATACCTGAGCCTGGACAAATCTGCTTCGTTTTCTAGCCTGCTTATTTTCTATGGGACGCAAATAGGGCATATCCAGTCAAAGGACCTTGTCACTTTTTAATTTCTGCACCATTACATGGCATTATGTTGTGTCATATTATGACAGGAACAAGATTGCCATTCATTATTTTGCTTTAAATACGAGACACGCACACTACCATTCGGAGCAGTCTCTTCAAAAGATTTCCTTTTATTTGTCATGCATATTTCTCTTTTGCTCTGGAGGCCTCAGGGTTTACCCTTCCCCCTCCTCTTAGTTCAACCCATATGCCAAGAGGCTGCTTTTGACTTCCTAAGCTTGGAATATGAAGCTGGTGTAAATGTGCCACCTTTATTGTTTCCCCGGTTTTCATAAATGCACCCTTTTTCTTAGCAGCAGCTGCACACCAGCATTGTGGCTGACAGAAGAGCCAGCCTCCTCCTGGGGTTTAATTCTGCTCTCTGGCCAGCTGCTATGTGGTGTACAAGAAGGATGAATTTTATACTTCCCGGAGAGACCTGTGTTGTTTTCCTGGCCTAGGAATCGGGGCAGGCTTAAGTGTCTCCTGGGCCTGGGTCGCCTCCATTGCTTTTTGAATATTCATGACACTGAATTATGGCTGCTTTAAGTTTGCTATTAAACTAAGCTAACTATTGAGTGACTTAAATGGAGGCCACTAGTATGGAACTCAGGAGCTAGTTATCCTTGCTTTGGTCCTACTCATATAAATATTCTATAATCAAAAAACCTATTCGTTTATGAAAGGAGTTAAGGCCTTTGCAATTTCAGTCCTGCTGCAAAAAACTTGGAAATTACAAGTTAAGGCCCACAGCCTTAACTCGCATGCCACAAAAGCAGTAAAGATGACGTACACTATCACATATTGTTGTCCCTTACAACTTAGGCTCCATACATCCACGCTTAGGGCACTTTCCCATGGGACAACATACACAGCATTTTCTTCTGGGAAAAACCCGGGGAGGCAAATGTTGCGGAGCTTGTGCCTCGTGGGAAAACAAAGCCGCACAGCTTTGCTTCCGATCATATGAAGGATGCAGTGCTGGAAAATCGAGCTCTGCATCCTCTGCATGATCAGAAACAAAGCTGTGTGGCTTTGTTTTCCCATGAGACACAAGCTGCACAGCATTTGCCTCCCAGAATTTTTCCTTGAGGCAAATGCTGCACATATTGCCCCTTGGGAAAGCGGTCTTAGCCTTGCTCTTTTAGTCCCAATCTCCTCCCAGAGAACCTTGGCAGGTTGGCAGCAACACTGAAGCTGGAAAACAGGAGAGGGTAAAGGAGCAGCTTTTATATGGGTTCAGGAGAACAGTACAGCCTTAAGTTCCATGACATGTGAGCAGTAAAAAGACGTACAGTCTCACATATTGTGCTCACTTGCAACTTAGGCTCCATGCACCCACACTTTCAGCCCCAATCCTCTTCCTCTACAGGTTGGGGGCTAGGGACAGTGCTATATAAATGTTTAATAGGAATTTTTAGTTGGGCACATATTGAAATTAATAACCTGGTATTCTAAGCTAACTATTGAGTGCCTTCCAAAAATGGAGGCCACTAGTATGGAACTCAGGAGCTAGTTATCTTTGCTTTAGTCCTGTTCATATAAATATTAGATTTTATATATGTCCTACAAACCCATATACCTCCATGGTGTCATTGAAGACAACAGGATTTTTTGCAAGTGATGATGCTGTCAGGCATCTAAAAACCAAATCAGGGGAAAAGAAAAACCTTCACAAAGTAGCCAGTGCCAATCTAGTGTGGGGTTACAGGGTGGTTAGGCTGATGTCTGAAGTGCTGTACTGCATAGTAAATCAGTGGTAACATGGTGACAAACCAGTTTACCACATTGTACAGTAGTTCAGATTCATGACAACAATGTTGAAATTTACTGGATCGGCACTAGCATCTTGCCACTGGTTGTTTTGGACTGAAAATACCTTTAAGTTTTTGAAATGTGGAGGTATATGTTTTAAGGATTCTTTTTTGTTGTTTTTTGGACAGATTGATTTCTTTTATTAAATGAAAATAGCCTGTGGTTTTCCCCTTCAGCTGATGATGATTTTCTTTTCCCAGAGAAGCTACTTTTGCTCTGTTACCTCACCACTGTCCTTGTTGATGAAAAGAAGATGCTTTTAGATTTAAACAAAGAGTGTTTTCAGATGGACACGGGGCTGGCCACCCCCGGAGCTGCTTGTGTGTGCGTGTGTGTGTGCCCCCGTGTCTGCTTGCATCCAGCCCCCTCCCCGCCCCCTGGTCAGGTTTAAATGGACCCAGTGGGTTCCCTGGCCTGTGGTCCACCTACATGGCACCCTCCGCCCAACACCATAGAGTTGTGGCCTAGAGCGACTGCATTGCTATGGTGTTGCCCAGTTGTGAAGTAGCAGTGTGGGTCAGCGCATTAGATGGACCGCTGCTCTGCTTCAGGTTAGTGCCTGAGTTTGGCCAGCCCGCTCCGCCAGCAGCACTCCAGGATGTTTTGGAGCACCACTGGTGGACTTCTATATCTGCCAGGTTGCCTTTAGATGGATGGGCCACCCAGGGGTGAAGCGGAGCAGAAGCAGCGCCGCTGTCCATCTGAAAACACCCAAACTGTCACCAGTTTGTGCTTTGTGTTCTCATTCTTCAAAGTGGCTTAGATGGAGAATGACTCATGATTATCAGTTAAAGACAGGTCATTAATCGCGTGTAATAACAATAATACTTATCAGCTCATATCTGCGTACAAACATTAACTAGTTAATCCTCAAAATTCCCCCACAGTGGAAAAGTCAATATCCCTGTCTAAGACAGGGTTCTATTCACTATGTAATGGAGCAATGCCTACTTACATCATCGATGGACTTGTCAAACAGACAGTTTTCTTGGCTTGTCCAAGGCCACCATGCAAGTCAGCAGTGAAGCTAAGATTGCAAGTCAGGACTGCCTCCCTAATCACAGTCTCATGTATGTTTGATTGCAACACATTAGCCCTATCTGGAAATGTAATCAAACCATATCCATTAAGTTCCTTGTGAAAGTTATTCTTTTGGTGGGGGGTACACTATAGAAATAAAGTTATTATTATTATTATTATTAGACAGAATACATGCTCTCCCCCAATTATTTTTTTTTGGGGGGTGGGGGCTACAAAATCAACTCCAGTTCGAAATTGCCTTTGGGAGGGATTGTGTTGGTTTTTTTTAGCAAAATGCACTAAGACTTTTCTCTAGTGGACTCAGAAGTTTCCCGAGGTTTAACCATGTATAATTCAAGGTTGTACAGATGAGCACCCAACAAAGGCCAGTAATCAACACAACTGAATCAAAGGCATTCGCCAAGAACTATATCAGCTGAGAATCAGGCTGTCTGAATTTACTCTATGAATGCATGGCAGGAAGATGCTCCATGACAATTGATTTACCTTGCATAAATAGGGAAATTTAAAATAAATGAAAACTACTCTAACAACTGTGTATCTGAAACTAATGTACCAGAATATTCATTATCCTGAAGAAGATTAAAGTGCCAAACGCTTTCAAAACCCTGAAACTCCTGATGCGGTGTTACCAAGTTAGTTATGGAGTACTGTACTCATAAAAAAGCTGATTAAATACAGATAAAACAAATCCTGTTGGTGTGATGATGGAATAGGTTCTCTGAGTTGAGGTGTGATTCAAACCTGTTGTCCTCACCTCCCCATCAAATATTGCACCACTATTCTTAGGGTACTGTTATACACTAGGGAAACTCCCCACTGTGGGCTGCCTGAAGGTTATTTTCCCTGCTACTTCTACTTCAGATCCTTTTGGGATTACTGTATAGTAAAGCATGGAAACCAGCATATGCAGTAACCTCGAGGCAACACCATGGGACTACCATGGGATTTATGGGAGGATTCCCATCACCTCTGAAAGCAGCCTTATAATAATTTACATCACACGTCATATTACATGAAAATTAGTATCAATACAAAATTGTTAAAATGGCCAGATGTTGGGAAAGGTCATTGCTCAGTTAGGTTTACTGATCTTGCAAGTTTTATGGAATTTGGCTACTGGACATCAGTGGAAAAAGTCTTATGACCATAGTTTCATACAGAGACCATCTGACCACCTAGCCCAATGTCTTGTACAATATAAAGCAGGGGTGGGCAGTCTCTGGTCGTCAGACCAAATCTAGCCTATGGCTGTTTTTATTTAGCTCCTTCCCAGGTTCTAGATCTGGCACACGGACCCAGCCCTTACTCTCAAGCACTGAAAAAGCATACACAGGGGGAAGGGAGAAGAAATGAGGGCATGCACTGATGGATAAGAGATGGACCTGTGGTATGGACCTTACCTTCCTTTTCTCCATCCTAAGCACAATCCTTCAACCTTATCCAGCCCACAGAGCTTGTTCTAATTCTCCAAATTGACCCCAAGAGGGAAAAGGTTCTCTACTAGAGTTGAAATGGGTAGCATATTTTCTACGCACAGGTAATACCTGCATTTTTAAGTAGTCTGTCAGATGCCCAATCAGTACCCGAGTGCCAAGTCGGGCACCTGAGATTACCTGAAAATACTGGGCATTTCTGTTACCGATGACCAATTTATTGTTTGGTAAAATGGCAAATAGGTACAGGAATCGGGATTTAAAGTAAAAAAAAAATGGTACTGGAAGTTGGTAAATCAGTACTGGAAATTGGAAAATGAGAATGAAAAACAGTAACTTGGTATATTGGGTAGTTTATCAGGCACTAATACACAATGTTACCAGCCAATGTTACAAGCCGAGTTCTGCAATTTTGATGAGTATTTCCAATTCTGCGGATACTTCTTTCAGCTCTATTCTGTCTTGAGGCGGGTGCTCCATTTTTTTGGGAAATATCAATGGTGCCCTTGTCATGGTCGGATCATTATTGCTTACAGACCTCTCTCTCTTAGCACATGTCTGCCCCTGGAAGGATGTAGAGCCAATTCGAATGGTTCGCCCCCAGAGGTGAATGGAACCAGAACGGTTCCAGTTGGCTCTTGAGTTACCCTCTGACCTCGAACAACTGTCTCATTGATGACCTCGTCACGTTATGGAACACTCTGCTGACTGATGCCATTGATCAGATGGCTCCTAGACATCCACTGCCCAGGCGACAGCACCGCAGGCCCCCGTGGTTTTCGTAGGAGCTGTGAGTGCTGAAGTGAGAAGGGAGATGGTTGGAGCAACAGTGGCGTCGCTATCATACTGAATCTGACAGATTGGCATAGAGCCAGCTTTCGCGCATATGCTGAGGCTATGAGGGCAGTGAAAAAAAACTCTTTTCGCTGCTCTCATAGCATTTGCAAAATCTGGCCCAGTGGAGCTTTTCCGGGTGGTGCAGGGGCTGGTCAGTCCGGCCTCACTCCACCCTGGAGTGGAGTCATCTATAGCACGCTGTGATAGTTTGTGAATTATTTTGTGGATAAAATCGCTCGTATTCACCATGATTTCAATACTGCACTTATTACACTAGGAGAACCAGAGGTTATGGAAGTCATGCCTTGTCCGGTTTTATGGGATCAATTTCAGTCGGTGACACCCGCTGATGTGGCTGGGACCTTTGGGGCTGTTAGGGCTACCTCTTGTGAATTAGATCCATGTCCGGTTTGACTAATTAAATCTTGCAAGGAGACAATGGGACCGCTGCTGGTGGGGGTGGTCAATGCCTCCCTTCGGGAGGGCAGAGTGCCGGGCTGTCTCAAAGAGGCAGTAGTGTGGCCTCTGCTCAAGAAACCATCGCTTGACGTTGACTCCCTTGTCAGCTATCAACCTGTCTCTACCGTCCCTTTTTAGGGAAGGTTATTGAGTGGGTGGTGGCTCAGAAGTTGCAGGGATATCTTGACCGTGTCAGTTTTCTTGATCCCTCTCAGTCGGAATTTCATCCGGGTTATGGCACGGAGACTGTGCTTGTGGCCTTGGTAGATGATATGCACCGGGAGATGGACCGGGGCCATTCAACCCTGTTGGTCCTATTAGATCTATTATCTGCGTTTGATTCGGTTGATCACGAGATGTTGGTGACATTCCTGTGGGACTGTGCAGGGGTGGGCTGGACTGTTCTTGAATGGTTCTGCACGTTCCTGACCGGGAGGACCCAGCAAGTGGTACTCGGGGAGTGTTCTTCATCATACTGAGACCTCGTGTGTGGTGTCCTGCAGGGTTTGGTGTTGTCCCCCCTCTTGTTCAACGTATATATGCAGCTTGTGGCGTAACAGAGCCCACTGGGGTTCACCCCAGCCTCCCAGCACCCTGTTACCCACCTATTATCTGGTTACCTTTCCGTTGCCACCACCCAGAATTTACTTAGGCCGTGAGTCTCATCCCTCTGGGGAGAATGAGAACTATACCTTTTCTTTAAACAGACAGGCCTGCAAGCCAGAATAATTCAGTTCCCAAGTACTGCTGCCGGAGCGTACAGAGGCGTATTCGCTAAAACACACACACACACACGGACACAGATCTTTTAGATCAGAAAAAGGAATATTACTTTAATGGTATTTTAAACCAAGCATCACAGGCTACAACCATGTGAGGTACTTTGAATCCTTGAGCAAAAGCAATTGATCAGAACACAGTTAGGCTCGAGCATCCTTTTTGTAGCATCTAGCCTAAACTGGTCCCTCAGATGTAACATTCAATTACTCACAGCTTTAGATGCGCCTTTGCCTTGCAGCAAAGGGGTTCAGTCCTTAGGTTCAGTTTAGTTCAAACAGGCCAGGAGCCATTCCCTTAGCTCCATAGCAAAAGGTCAGTATATCAGAGCAAACAGAAGTAAAAAAAAAAAAAAAGTCTCCCCCTTGAGAGGCATGGCTTTGGTCTTTTTAAAAGCCCCCTACCCCTCTTTCGTGATTGGTCCTTGGGAGGTTACCTGGCTGTACCTACTCCAATCAGAGAAAGATCCCCCCAGCCATGCTGGCTGTAGGCCCCTTCCCCCGGTATTGCGAAATCCTGCCATGCGGCCAGTTGCGAAACCAGGCCTAGTCAACCTGGAAGCCAGAGTGTCAGTGAAGGTCACATGGAAAGGCAGGGTTGCTCCTAGCAACTTCTACCACACAGCCTCTCGATGAGGTGTTCAGGAGCTTTGGCATATGGTGTCACCAATATATTGATGACACCCAGCTATACCTCTCTTTTTCAACAGATCCAGACCCTGCAGTCTCCATTCTTACTCGATGTCTGACGGCTGTGGGGATTGGATGCGGACTAATCGACTGAGGCTGAATCCCGACAAGACAAGCTGGTGGGTAAGGCGATAGAGTTAATGGCCCCCATCATTGATGGGGTCTGTCCTCCATTGGTTCCCCAAGTGCAGAGTCTGGGGGTACTCCTCGACCCGAAGCTCCGCCTGGATGCTCAGGTGGCGGCTGTGGCGAGGGGTGCCTTTTGCCAACTACATCTGGTACGTTGGCTTAGGCTGTATGTTTCGGACTCCGACCTGGCCACCATCATCCATGCTTCCATCACCTCTAGACTAGACTATGGTAACGCACTCTACATGGGGCTACCCATGGTGACGGCCTGGAAGCTGCAGCTGGTGTAGAATGCGGCAGCCTGTCTCTTGGTGGGACTGGGCCACCGGGAGCACATTACACCCGTGCTCTGTTCTCTGCGTTGGCTGCTGATAGTTTTCTGAGCCCGATTCAAGGTGTTGGTTTTAACCTATAAAGCCCTAAACGGTCTGGGCCCTGCCTATCTGTGAGACTGCCTCACCCCTGACTGCCTCACCCCCTGGGTACTGGACCAGCCCCTGCGGTCATCAGGGGATGCCCTTCTTGTGGTCCCCCAAGTCTTCTGGGGGGGCCACGCAGGGGAGGGCATTCTCGGTGACTGCACCGAGGCTGTGGCACTCCTTTCTGGTGGGGCTCCTTTTGTAAAAGCTGTAAGTCTCAGCTGTTCTGACAGGCGTTTGGCAGGGGAGATGGGTAGAGGGTGTGGGAGGAGAGGGATGGGGAGGTAGTAACATGTTTTATAATTTTATGGTTTTAATTGTTGAGCTATATTGTTGTGAGCCACCCCTAGCTGCCTGCCTATATTCGTTATATTAAATTTTTTAAATAAATAAATTAATACAATATAGGCCCTAGGATTTCACAATAATTCCTTCCTCTGGCCCTTCACTTTTGACTGAGATACTGCTAGATACTAGAAAGCAGCTTGACTGGCTGCCTGTGTCTGAGCCTAGCAAAAGTCCCCTTCTGCTACAAAGTCGACTGTGGAAGCTGGTAAGGCAGGCACCTGAACTGATACACTGACATGTCACACTTTTGTTAAACAACATATGAATTAACGAATTAATTAGTGAGGCAGAGAAATACCTGTTGGATTGTAGTTGTGTAAAGATGATACAATACTGGCCTCCACAGATCATTTGGGTGCCCCTGTAGCTAGAGTCTGTAGCTCAGCCTGTAGCTAGCACTGGTCACGTCATCAGAACATCCTGGGTAATTGATATGTATGTAAATGATATCTGTGGACACAATCTTTCACCATTAAAGTCAATGACTGACTTCAGGAGTTGGAAGATTTTTGCCCTGTGCCTCAGTTTCTATCTTTAAAATGGGGATAAATAACATCTCTTTTCACTCATACATTGTTAATGACATATTTTCTGAGAGCTGAGCTTTAAATACTTCAGGAAGTAAAACTAGCTCTGCTGCAAAAATATTTGAAAACTCACTAACACTGGTGTGCAACAATTTTAACTGTTTCAGAAGCTTGTTCCTGCACAAATTGACACAATCTGCAAGACACTCCTAGGGGTAAAAAAATAATTAAAAAAAAAAAAAAGTCAAGCTGTGACCCGGGTTTGCCTGCTGTGGCTTGCATTAGCTTGGGACCACCTGCTCATCTGTTTTTCCGCTGCCAGATGTTGGCCTCTGACTGCCTTGGGGCGTGTAGGCAGCTGGCCTGGGATGTGCCCTGCATCCAATTCCGGGCAACGATCCTGGGTCAAGGGCCACCTATGGGGGCCAATGTAACCTGCATGTTTGTTTGGTGCCCCTCCCCTGCCTTGGGGTGGGCCTGGGAGCCGCCTTGCCACCGGCTCATCTGTCTTCACCCCTAGGGGTCTATTTTGGCTGTTGAAACTCCTGTGCTGCTTCATCATCATCACAAAAACACTTCAGCTCAGTTTGACACACCTAGCTGTGTGCTGCTAAGGTAGTATCTCTAATCTAATCACTAGGGAAAGTGGTCTTTTCAGGTCAAGGCTGAGATCATGGCTGATCTGGAGATAGATCATTGTGCTTAGGCTCTCTGAAGCATACTTAGCCATAGTATCCAGTGGCTTTGATTCAAGTCTTTCTATTGAAATGTAGACATCTATTCATTAATTGATACAGAGATCTTATATATCAGCATCTTCAACTACATGTCCTACTGTGCTTCAGTCGTATTTCTAGCACTTTTACTGGATGAGACTGGTGTAGGGATCAAATTAGACCAGAATTTCTGGTCTAATTTTCATATCTGAAAAGTATGAATCAGAAAGATATACCATAGAAAACAACTGGGGCGCACTGGCTATAGGCTTCACACTGGCTGCATGTTCAGGATTCAGAATCCTGAACATGTAGCTGTTCTTTGCCAATATTTACACGTAACTGCTCTTGAGTAGCCGCTAGCCAGCAAATCACTGCCTGGTTTCCTGCAGACTGGGAGCAATAGGACTAGCAGAAGTGGGGAGGCAGGTCTGTGGAAAGGCTCACGTACGCTGCCTGCTGCTGCTTTTCCCAGTGGCAGCAAGAAAAGCAGGAGCTTGGAACAGACCAGGGATTTTTCTTGTGTTTCAATTGCTGCTGCCAGGAAAAGTGGCAATGGAGTAGCAGTCATGGGAAAGTGGCAGAAAGAGATCTGGTCTGCTCTCTTCTCTCCCCTCTTCCTTGCACATACTTGTGAAGTCTCTGTTTAGACCTCACATCAATGATGCACAAGTGCTTCTTAGTCGTGGTGGACTGACGATTGAGAAATAATAATTCCACTCTTTCTGTGCTGGTCAGACCTCATCTGGAGTACTGTGTCCAGTTCTGGGCACCGCATTTTAAGAAGAACATTGATAAATTGGAAGGGGTTCAGAGGAGAGTGACAAAGATGGTCAGGGGGTCTGGAAACCAAGTCCTAGGAGGAAAGGTTGAAGGAACTGGGTATGTTTAGGCTGGAAAAGAGAAGACTAAGGGGAGACATGATTGCTGTCTGCAAATATCTGAAGGACTGTCACACAGAAGATGGTGCAGACTTTTTATCTGTTGCTCCTGAGGGCAGGAGTAGAACCAATTGGCTCAAATTACAGGAAAGTAGATTTCGGCTAAATCTTAGGAAGAACTTCCTAATGGTAAGAGCTATTTGACAGTGGAACAGACTGCCTAGGGTGGTGGTGACCGTGAGCTCTCCTTCGCTGAAGGTTTTCAAACAGATGGCCATCTGTCAGGGATGCTGTAGCTGTGGATTTCCTGCACTGAGCAGGGGTTTGGACTAGATAAACTCTGAGGTACCTTTTCGACTCTAAGATTCTATGATCAGCTAAGGACCCTATGTGAGTGGGACGCGTGCGCGTCTGTGCACGGCAAAATCATTAGCGGTGCTTAGATGTTACACTAACCACTCACTTGAGAATTATAATTGTTACATCTAAAAACACCCTCTGTTATTACTCAGTTATTGTTTCAATAGGAGCTGAATGGCAAAAAAATCAAACCCTGAGCTCAATTGCATTTGACGGAACTAAGCAAGTGAAAATAGAGACGAAAGGTCTGGGTTTTGTTGCCCTAATAGCATAGGCAGAGATTCTGAAAATGTTTCCTTACATAATTTTTTCATGCAGAGGGCAAGATATGGCCCTTAAATCTAGTGACTGAGAGCATTGTTTCATTGTATATCCATATTTCTCTATTACAGCCACTTAAATGGGAAAGTGGTTTTGAGTAAGGTGTGCCTCTGCGCATGATGCGTGATCTTGTTCCCACTGAGGGTGATGAATATTCAAGTAAAGCAGAATCAGGCCAAGCATTTCAGATCGTGATGTATCAGTACACTAGTGTGAAACAGTTCATTTCATTGCAGAGTAGGTGAGGAATATGCTGAAGACTTCACTTAGGGTACAGCCACATGATGCACTTACTGTGCCTTGGGCAGCCTTAACCCATGCGGGGCAGCCTAACCACACGATACGGTGCATCATGTGCCTGGTAGCTGCCAGATGTTGACCCTGCCATGAGGCAGGGCAGGCTACACCCTGCGTCTTCAGAAAAAGGCCAGGGACATAGCGTGTAGCAGCCTTTCCCAAAGTGGGGTGAGGTTGCCCAAGGTGCAGTAGTGCGCACAGCCGCTCCCTGTCTACCCTGCCGTGCCAGAGGTCTGCTGCAGGGTTTTGAGGGACAGGTGCTAGTTCCGGTCCCGTAGGAGTGGAATCGTGTGCAGGTCAGGGGAGGGAGTGGGGCAGGGCGCCCGCTTGTAGACTCTTCATAAAGTTGTGACCCCCTTGTTCAACTTTAATCCATTCCCCGGCCTTCATTCTGTATACTGCGACGAACAGCTTTTTGCTTTCATTTATTATTTGTACTGCAATGGCACCTAGCCCATGGTCCCCATTGTAACCCTAGGGGTCTTTAATTGGGGACCATAAATTGTTGCACGTTCAGGCCAACCAAGGGAAATCCTTGTGGGGATACAGACCTCTTGGGCAGCAGGTGAGTAGCTGCACCTCTAAGGAGCCCAGTGGCTAATAAGCCAATTAGAGAAGTGGCTAGTTGGCCCTGGGTGGACATGGCAGAAGACTGCATGCCAAGTAAGGGATGGTGTAGCTTAGTGGATAAGGTATTGGTTTGGGGCCTAGGATACTAGAGTTCAAATCCTATCTTAGCCATAAGCTCACTGGGTGACAAGTCACTCTTTCAATTTTGGTTCCCCATCTCTAAAGTGGGACTAATAATGTCCTTTCTCACAGAGTGGTTGTGAACTCCATGTGGACTGTAAAGCGCTTTGAAGGTGCTAGATATTTTTTACAGGTAGTTGGGTATGGCAGGTCCTACAGCGGTGCAGCAGGCTGCTCTAGATGAGAGGATGTGCCCAAGGATGCTACAAAGCTCCTAAGGGAATGTGCAGAGTGAACCAAAGGGCCTATAGCAGGGAGTCAGGAGAAGGGCTTGCCTCCATGGCTGGGAACCTACGTGAGATTTGTCCATTGCATGTGGCTGGGAGCCTAGGATACCCGCCTCAAGATGGAAGTGAACCGGGAGTCCCAAGAGCGGAGTCTCTAGTGTGTAGTTGTGGTTGAAACAAGAGGAGGTGGGTTGCTGTTTGCAGAGTCTGCAAAAACGTACGGTAGGCAGCCTCAAGGGTACCCGTTGTACTAGAGGTTGGACAAACACCTAATACAAATGGTGACCCAGAAGAGCTTACAATAATCATGCCATGTTCATTTTCCCCAATGTGCCAAGGCAGTACCTCTAGAAATAATGCTGTGCTATGAGCAGCACTGATCGCTGGGATCAAGTACAGTACTATCAGAATAGAAATCGATTTTAGTGTAGTACTAGGTGCATACATTTTGGTGGTAGTGGTGGAAAGTAGGTATTTCCATTCCAGTCCATTGTTTGGGAGCTTATGGTTTTGTAGTTCTGCAAAAGACAATAATATCTGATAGAAAGAGACTGATTGGTGTGCGTTGCAAAAGCCAGTTGAAAAAGTGAGAAGCGAACAGTTGGGAAGGATTTATATAGAATTAACAATTCTATGCAATGCACAATAAATATGTCTATATTCTTTGAATATTGAAACAAAAGGTTGATTTGGTTCTTAAGTGCCATTGGTTGGTGAAGCATAGAGGTTCCAAAACTGTTCTGTGTTTTCCGCTGAAAGAAAAGCCAGTGAACCAAACCGATTTCCTAGCGTGAAGCTTTTCATTAGGAGCTTGGCACAGTGTGATCTGAAAGGCGAAATCTCAGGCGTCACTATTTTCCTAACATATGAGCAGATTTGGTTGCACTGGGGGACCTGCAACTTGCTTTCCCCCTACAAAAGTCAAGGTTTGATTGTAGTTTCCAGATTATTATTTATAGTTTAGCTGTTCTTCCCACCACGTCCTTGGCTGTGGCATTGCGGTTTGCTCCATCTCTGTCTGCTTCCTAAATTTATTGATCTCATTAGAAGATAAAAGTGACAAAGATAGCTCATAATACTTCTGAGAAATGTAAAACCATTAGCGGGTCATTGTCAAAGTTATAACATGTCCTTTTAAGCTGCTTAGCAAACTGGTGGCAGCCTATGATACAGGGATTAACCTGTGCCAGGAGTGACTGAGTTGAGCAATACTGGGATGGTTAATATTCAGTCTGCCTATGCATGTAGCTTTATAGCTGTCGCACAAAATGATACAACAAGGTGATAAACTGAAATACATTAAAAACAAAGGCAACACTTTTTTTTTCCTTCCCAGCTTTTTATCTTGCTCTCCTCGAGGTATGAGGCATACCAGGCATTTGAACATCAGTCGAAAATTAGAATCGTCTCTTAGAGTTGAGGTTCTTGGAACAAGTTGGGCAAGTTACTAGGACCAAACCAGGGTTCTGATTAGTGACAGAGCCAGGGAAGTTGGGGCTCTGTGTGAAATGGTGACAGGGATGTAGCTAGCTATGCTCAAATGGGTCTCTTGCCTCCCTTCCCACTGGCTGGGGATGCAGCTGCACTAGGGAGCGTGGCCCCCACAGGCTCTTGGGCCCTGCTGCTGCTGTATCACCTGTCCGTGTTATAGCTACACCTCTGAACAGTAGTGTGGGGATGCTCCTAACATAGGGATGTTCGATGGAGGCAAACTGACTCACGCATTAAAGCAAGAAAAATGTTTCTGTGATTAATGGGGGCATGGTGATATGCAAGGGCATAGCTAGAATAGCCACAGGTGGCCCGGCTGCACTAGGGCCCACAAGACGGGGGTGGAGTGGGGGAGAAGCCCATGCTCCCTGGTGCAGCTGTGTCCTCTGCCACTGGGGGGTTGGGGTGGGGAGTGGAGTGGGAGCCCTATTCCATCTTCTGCACCTAGCTACAGGTGCAAACAGATGCTTGTGCTACTGGGTTTTGAAAACACCCAAGGAGGGAGATTTCACAGTCTCCCTGGGCAAGGGCAGCTTATTCCGTTGTCTCACAGTTATTACAGTTAGGAAGTCGGGGTGTGCAGCAGGCACCCTGTTAGTTTTCATTATTGTTTTTGTTTTCATTTACAAAAAAACCTTCCTTTTCGGGGGTGTTCGTAAAGGAAATTAAAAAACAAACAAACAGCTGCACATGCACAAATTGGCCCCCAGACCATTCTGCGCATGCGTAGCCCCTTCCCAAAATAGCACCGACAGCATCGGTACCATTTTGGAAAAGGGCTGCTGGTTTTCACATGAGCAAATGGCTGCCGTGCATGCGCAGTCTGGCTGCCCTTTTCCAAAATGGTGACGATGCTGCTGGTGCCATTTTGGGAAAGGGTGCGCATGTGCAGAATGGCCCCGGTGGGCATTTTCTGCATGCACGTTTTTTTTTTAAAAAAAAATAATTTTTTAATTTGGCAATGAAAACAGACTCTTTTCCCCTTCGTTTTCATCCATTTTCATTACCATGGCCTGTCGCTTTTGTATTTTAATTACTTAAACAAATGGACCATCGTTAGTTTTAGTAATTAAATAAAATGAACTGCACACTCCTATTAGGAAGTTTTTCCTAATATCTAATCGAATTCACAGGAGAGTAACATAGATGAGATAAAGGGTTTGGAATTCAAGACCTATGATGAAAAGTGGATATGTTTAGTGACGAGAAAGGAGATTGGGGAGGGCATGCATGATAACAGTTTTCAAATATTGAATATGCTGCGGTAAACAAAAAAAACCCCTGTTCTCAATTGCCACAGAGGGGAGCTTAAGAGACACTGGCCCTGATTAGAGCTTAAATGTGTATCACGTTTGCTACCACTGGGTAATACCTGCAATTCTGGGCAGTTTGTTGAGTGCCTGATCTGTACCCAAGTACCGAATTGGACACCCGATTACATGAATACCGGGCATTATCATTTACCAACTTTCCATTTTACCACCCAATTTCAGTACTGGAGATTTGGTACCAGAAGTTGGTAAATTAGATAGCCTGTTGGTCACTAATCAGCTACTGATTATTGGGGTGGGCCATGGCTCAGGTGGTAGAGCACATGCACTGCAGGTATAAGGTCCTAAGTTCAATTCCTGGCAACTCTGATTCAGGATCTCTAGTAGTATGCCTGGGTAAAACCTCTGCTGAGGATCCTGTGACCTCTTAGGTGAGGCCTCTGCTGGAGAGCTGGATTTGAAACCCTGTTGCCATGTAAGGCTGTGACAATACTGGGCTAGGATGGACCATTGGTCTGACTC
The DNA here is from genome assembly GCA_003113815.1 of Sphenodon punctatus. Classification (NCBI taxonomy): domain Eukaryota; kingdom Metazoa; phylum Chordata; class Lepidosauria; order Sphenodontia; family Sphenodontidae; genus Sphenodon; species Sphenodon punctatus. The sequence continues at coordinate 2,490,457 of QEPC01008233.1, read as the reverse complement.
AGTTGGCAGCTCCTTATACCTGAGGTTACTTGGTTAGGTACTGTAATTTCAATGGGTATACACGTTTTTGCAGGTACTTGTTTCAGCTCTATCCCATTCCCTATCCATAATCTACTTACTCCAAAGTAACCCCATTGAAAGACAAGGTTTTTAAAAGGGCTGAGCCCCCAGAAGCTATGCTGGTGCCTATTCTCAGCTGAACTCTTCTACAAAAAAGCAGTTCCAGATAATGGACTCTGAAAACCTGACCCCAAATGCATGAAAACATAAAACGCTACCCCTGTCATGTCCTTACACATGGAGCCATGATTCATTTCTCCTTTGTCACAGAAGAGCCTAGTTTCCCCGTTAGTCTGCTTTTAGACGAGCGGGTCGCTGTTGTGCAATCTGCTCATGCGATGTTTCAAAATCTCGCAAGGTGGGATTACACGAGACGGAAGAAGGAGATCACGCGCATGGAAGGCGGTCGCTCATTGTTTGCCAACCGCGAATTAAATACCTCTATGTGTGAGGTATTTAATTTGCGGTTGGCAAACAATGCGCAGCCGCCTTCCATGCACGTGATCCCCTATTTCCGTCTTGTGTAATCCCGCCCTGCGGGATTTTGAAATATTGCACGAGCAGGTCGTGCAACGGCGACCTGCTCGTCTAAAAGAGCCCCTAACTCCACTCAATTTGCCATCCCTGGCACAATTACAGCGTTGTGCTTTTCATCCCCTTTCCTCACCTCTGAGGCACTACAGAGCACAAAGGTCACTCGTGACAAACATGAGTATGGATGCAATGAGGTGGGAGGCACATAATGAAAGAGACGGAGGGACATTGAGCATGCATTGCAAGCATTTCCATTTTGGGAGCACTTTTCATTGTATTGTAGGAACGTTAGAGCTCTTTTGGCTTTTATATTTTTATTAAGAGTAAACCTTTTTCCACTTGCTGATCTTTCATATGGGGGTGGGGTGGGGGGGTGTTAAAAAGAGTTATATATTTCTCTCTCCCACTTAGGGAGGGGTGGGAAAAATCTTTTAATTTCTTTACAAACAAAACAAAAACTTAACCACAGGAATTTAGCAGGTCACCTGATCTGCCCGGCACCCCTATTTCAATCCCCATTATTATGATGAAGTGCACTTACTGATATCAGGGGCAAGAAAGTCCCAGGGTTAGATTCTGTATTAGTCAAGATTGCCGAGCAATGGATGCGTTGCATAAGAAATTATTTAGCTGAGCATATGTTCATCTTATACCCCATGCTGTTTATTGCTGCCTTCCTCAAATTGGTATTTTTAGTTACTCTTGCAAGATGATATGGAATCATCAAGAACCATCAAGTTGTGTGATAGATCTTATCACTATTGTCTTTGTCCCTGGGCGCCGGTGGTGTGGACTGATGTATGGTGGGGTCTAAGTGACTGGAGACTTGGAGCAATATAAATAATGCATATTAATAATAATCCTGTATATTAACAGGAGGAGTATTTTTGCAATCAAATTGTTTGAAAGAAAACATCATGTTTTCTCATAGAATTAGTTAATTTCAAAGGCATCACTCCTCTGACTAAGTGCTGCAGGTAAAGGGCACAGAATCTGGCCACTCAGGGAAGGAAGAAAAAGGCCTTATGGTTAATGTTATATGCTGGGAGTCTGAAGTCCTGCGTTTAAAACCTACTGTGTCATTGACCATCCTATTTGACCTTGAGGAAGTCATTGAGGGACAGACTTTCAGCAAATGCCAGTACCCAAAATTGGGACAGGATTTTCAAAATAGCTCAGCTCTCACTTTCTTGTGTTGAGCAGCACATCCAGAAGCCTTTGACTTTAGGTGACAGGCTTAATAGTAGCTTCTGTATAGGGAGCACAGAAAATCTGGTCTATATCTTGGTATGTAAATGGGTTGGGCTCTTTTGAAAATCTGTTTCCCCATGTCCATTGTTTCTCAGTTCCCCACCTGCAAAGCAGGTGGCGTGCCCTTTGGGGATGTTTTGGGGATAAAGATATTAATAACCATGAAGCCCTTAGACACTACAATGATGAGGGGTATAACTACCATATAGACAAAGGGTAATTTTATTTATTTATTTTGTCAATTTATATCCCGCCCCTCCTAAGAACAGCACCGGGCAGTTCAACCATGCACCGGAATCCGTTTCGGATCCCGGTCAGGAATCAATCCGGCTGTCCTTTAGACATGCTGGCTGATTCCTACAGGGGATTGGGAAGGGGGTGGAGTTGCACGGCGCGGAGTGCGTCCGCACAGCCCCGCCCCCCCCGCGCTCCTCTGACCGCCCTCCCTCCGGGAGACAGACAGGCAGGTGCAGCGGCCAGTTGGGCCACTGCGCCCAATCCCGCATCAGGGTCCGGGCCAAGTTCCGGGATCGGTAGAGGTAACAGACGTTACTTTCCGCCGATTCTGGATCGTGGTCCAACTAACCACGGTTCTGGACTGCTGGGCGGCTGGAGGTCCAGAACCGTGGCCAATGTGTTTCCTGCTGGGTGTTCACCGTGGTGACATCTGGCGAACCGCACTACAGACGTTACGGTACCGCGGCCACCACAGGGGGTTCACTGTGGTTGACCGTGGTATTGTAAACGTCTGAAATTACCCAGGCTCAAGCCTTGTTAAATTTGAGTAAACAACACATTGAAGTCATTACAGGCCATGTAATGCCACAAATACATTAATAACTGTCTTCCAGTTGTGTATCTGTTGTAGAATTTGGTTAAATTGGAGGAATGAACACAGGTTGGGGTGATGCCAGAATAATTAGTATGGGATAGTGAAGGGGTGGAGAAGACCATTAATGGAGGAAGCAAGGACTTGCTTTATAGAATGGGGGACAATAATGTCAATATATACCTTAAGCATAAAAAAAATGTTCAAACTTATACCAGTATTAAAACAGTGTGGATAAAATTTTACTCCATGCTATACCCTTAATGTACCATGATTGTATGGCAATTTGCTGTGAAGCTATTTTACTTCTCTAGTGGGTGGCATAGCAGAAGGCATAAGGGGGAAATATTTTTGAGAAGGTGCGGCCTGCTACCTTTTGCTACTCCTCAGCATCTTCCTTGCAGGAAGTCCTAAAATCTAGCCAAGTCTTTGCCATTGATTCATTGTGTGGCCTTCAGCAATCCATTTCATTTCACTCCCTCTATTTCCCCATATATAAAATGATAATAAAACCCTGCTGGTGTTGTGGGTATCAATTAGTTAATGACTCTAAAATGCTTTCAACATTAAAGTACTGTAGGTGACAAACTCGTCTACTATAAATGATCCTTATTAGTTTTATTGGAATAGTCCCTTATTTTCTCTCAGAGAAATGGCAGTCATACAGCCTTTACCGTAAATAAGGAATGACACACATTAATGTTGAAGTAGTTGTAAAGAGTCAAGGCATTGCTCCTGCATCAAGACATTCCTAGAAAATGTTCTCATTTCCCTTTAAGGATCAGCATAAGAAGCTTTTAGATGAGTTAAAATATCTTTATTATTAGATAGCTTTTCCTGTTTCAGGCTTAATAGACAGAGATGCATCATCTGTACTTGAAATCTTGGACAGGAGAGAAGTTTTTAAAGACACAAATGCTACGTAGGAGTGTAACACTGTAAATAAAAGGATTTAGGTGCCATTTGTCTCTTTGCATATTTTCCTCCTTTTGAATACTAGATGGAGCATTACCTCTCATGCCTGACGAAGAGCTCTGTATGGCCTGAAAGCTTGTTGATCCAACAAAAGAAATCAGAACTATTTATTTAGACTTGTATGCTGCCCTTCCCAAATCGGCTCAGGGTGGCTTACAATTGATAAAAAAACATTAACACATTAAAACCCAATTTCTTGCCCCCAAACCCTACCTCCTAACCCTCCTCCAAAACATTCCTAACCTCTCCCCCAACCCACAACCACATATAATCACTCAACCAACCCTAATTCCTATCCCCACCTGTCAAATACCTTGCCAAGCAAAAACGTTTTACATTGCTTCCGGAAGATGCTCAGATTCAGGCTCAAGCAAACCTCCGGAGGAAGGGAGTTATGTAGAACTGGAGCAGCTACCGAGAACACCTGCCCGTGCACTCCCATCCCACAGACAAGAGTAACAGATGGACCCAAAGGAGGGTGGTCCTGGCCGACTGCAGGGGCTGCAGTGGAGCATGGTAGGACAGGTGGTCTTTCAGACCTCTGACATTTGGCATCAACATGGCAACCACACACTCTCTAGGGATGGAGAACCTCGAGCCCCTGGGCCAAATATGGTATTTTTAGTTACTCTTGCAAGATGATATGGAATCATCAAGAACCATCAAGTTGTGTCATAGATCTTATCACTATTGTCTTTGTCCCTGGCACCGGTGGTGCTGAATGATGTATGGTTGGGTCCAATTGACTGGAGAATTTGAGCAATATAAATAATACATATTAATAATAAGCCTGTATATTAACAGGAGTATTTTTGCAATCGAATTGTTTGACAGGAAAACATCATGTTTTCTCATAGAATTAGTTACTTTCAAAGGTATAACTCCTCTGAGTAAGTGCTACAGGCTGCAGGTAAAGGGCACAGAATCTGGTCACTCAGGGAAGGAAGGAAGGCCTTATGGTTAATGTTATATGGCAGTTTCTATTCGGCCCCTTTCCAATTCCTGGGTCTGGCCATGGATCCAGTCTCTGCCCATAAGCAACGAAAGGGTGAACTCAGGGGAAGGGAGCAGAAATGAGGGCATGCACTTAAGGATAGGGGATGAAGGATAGGGGATGGATTCATGGCATAGATTCATAATCTGGATCCTTCCCTTCTTTTCCACACTCTAAGCACATCCCTTAAGCACCCCTCCCCGACAATTTGTAAAAGCCTATGATGCTTTTACTAATTTTCATAGTGGCCCACATGAGGGAAAATGTTTCCCATTTTTGCTCTAGACTGTTTCTTTAGTGATGTTTTACTGGTGGGCCAATGGTGGTTTTATTGGTGGTTTTACTGTCGTTGGGCAAAGGAACTGGCTGTGTTTTTTTTAAATGAAATTGGCCAATATTTTTCAGATACCTTCCTTCTTTTCAACCCCTTTGGACCATCAATCAAGCAGCAAAATTCTCTCTTACGTTAATTTATACTCTATGGGTAATTTCAGACGTGACGATACCATGGTCAACCACAGTGAACCACGGTCAATCCACGGTGTGGCCAAAGAGCTGTGAATGTCTGATCAGCGACATCCAGATGCTGGACTACTGCAATGCACTCTACGTGGGGCTGCCCTTGTTTATTTATTAATTTTATTAATTTTATTTCGTTATATTTATATGCCGCCCCCCCATGCCTACGGCATCTCGGGGCGACTTCCAACATGTTCCTGGTTCGGAGGCTGCAGCTAGTGCAGAATGCGGCGGCCCAGCTCCTTTCGGGGATGGGTCGTCGGGAGCACATAACACCTGTGCACTGGTTGCCACTAGTGAGCCGAGCCAGGTTCAAGGTTCTGGTATTAATCTATAAGGCCCTTCACGGTCTGGGCCCCTCGTACCTCAGGGACCGCCTCGCCCTCCGCACCCCAGAGCGGCTCCTTCAGTCTCCCAGGGTGCCTTCTTGGAGGTCCCCCATTTTAAGCGGGGGGGCCACAATGGAGAGGGCATTCTCAGTGGCCGCGCTGCGCCTTTGGAATTCTCTCCCGGAGGAAGCTCGCCTGGCCCCAAGCCTTTTAACATTCCGGCGAATTTGTAAAACCTGGCTGTTCGCCCAGGCCTTTGGGGAGGGTGGGTTAGGGAGGGTTTTTATCCCCCTTCACCCTTANCTGATCCAGTGAGAGCTGCAAGCCAGGGAAACTGAGTCATGACAGCCTAGAGTGGGGTACTGAGCCCCCAATCTCATGACACTGACTATTCCAAAACAATCTCTCTAGTTTGAAAGGTGCAAAGATATATATATATATATATATAATGATTATTTTTTCTTTTGAGATTGTAAGCTGCCCCGAGCTGTTTCAGGAGGGGCGGGGTATAAATGGAATAAATAAATAAATAAATTACCCGGAGGGGCCAAAGCCAACCACGGTTCTGAAGGTCGGGACGGAACCATCCCCGGAAGCATGGTGAAAGTGATTCCCACTGGGAAACTGCTAAAAGTAATGACTGAACGCCAACCACCAGGTGGAATCATAACGAATGATCCCCAGCCGTGGTGAGAGCACGCAGTGTCACTGCTAGGCAACGTGCAACACAGACCGGGGAGGGAGATTTAAAGGGCACACAGCAGCAGTGGAATGTGGTGAGTTGGAGCAAGATGGAAGGGACAGGAGAGAGGAGGGCGAACGAGGCTGGGGGGAACGGGGGGAGGGGGAGGGCACAGGGGCACTGTATGGACAATAAGCATGAGGTGTAGCTACAACAACAGCTCTATAGTCTGCTTCATGGTAACAGGAAGGGGGCAGGAGATTGGCTCGGCTGCGGGCCAGCGTGTGCCTGCAAACAGCGCCCCTCCCCAGGGTGCACCTGTGCTCCCGTCAGCACTGTCTGCAGCTGGTTGCCTGTTGTCATCACCTCCCTGCTATCAGTGCTTGCTGGACATTCTGTGCGCTCAGTTCCTGCAGCTGTGCTGGGTGTGCTCCCCATGCATTGCTCCCTAGCCGTGCCTTGTTGCGACCTGTGGCCTAATCGCGTGTCCTTGGAGCTCCCCTGCTTCCTTTCCCAGGCACATGGCATTGTGGGGCCCCTCTTTCCTTGCTGCTCAGACCCTCTGCCTGCTGGACCATGGCTGGCAGTGCTGCCCCTGGGCTCCCTCGCCCTGGATCACCTGGCGCCCCCCATAGCTGGACCTTCCAGGAGACCATGGCCCTATGTGACCTTTGGCAGTCCCCGGCCGTGCAACTGCTCCTGTGCTGACCAGATACCCTCTCTGGTGCCTATGTGAGTCTGAGCTCCAGGCTTCGCTACTTTGGCTATGAGGCGAGCGGTAGTGCGTGCCAGCTCCATGTGGAGGTGCTTGGCCTCCGTCTCTTTCCTGATGGGTGCATTTCGGAGATGAGGTGCTCACATGTGGCTTGGTGCCCAGTGGAGACCGTGTCCCCCCTCTTGGTCTGTGGCCTGGCTGGGTTCATGACCTGTCTGGAGGAGGGGGGCCCTGCCCTGGTTGTTTCCTTCTTCTGGTGCATCCACAGGGCCCGTGGCTACCAGCGGTCGCGTGGGGTGGCGTATTACTGCCTGTTGGAGCTTGGGCACCTGCCATGGCCCCCTGATGCTGACTATACCTTGTCGGGGCCCACCGGACCGGAGCTGGCAGTGCTGGCTGTTGTGTGGACCCGTGCTGATGTTCAGATGGGGCTCACCGTCCCGGATCTGTTTGCAGTCTACTACCTCGTTGCCCACCACATGGCGGGGCTGAGCTACAGCCAGCTGCATGGGGTCCCAACCCCATTCATGACCCCATGCAGCTGGCTGTGAGGCCTCCTGTGTCTTCGGTGTCATGGATGTCAGCCCCACCATGTGCTCCCAGCACCTCCCTGCCGGCTCGGGGCACTGGCTGCTTGTTCTGCGCTGTTCTGGCCTCGTGGTTGTTCTGGCTGGTTCACTTGCCTTTGCTCTGCTCACCTGTGTCGCTGTGCCCCCTTCATGGGCACCCCCTATCCTTCGCTGCCTGTGGTGTTCCTCTCTGTGGCCTTTGGCTGGTTCCTGCTGCCTGACACCGCTACTGGCTCTCCCTGTGGTGTATTCCTCCCTTGCATGGCTGCCTGCTCACCTGTGTCCGTTCCCGCCCTCTGGGTGCCTCCTTGACTGTGCGGGACTTGGGGCTACTGGACAGTGCCTCCTGGCTTCCTCCGAGGGTGTGTGTGTGCATGTGCTTCCCGCAGGCTCCTGCTCGCCTCTGTCCCCAGCCATGCTTCTGCATCAGCATGGGGGATCCTTGCTGTCTGGACCTGCCTCGGACCACTCTGGTGCCTTCCCCAGCTTGTGTGCCCTCCCCCTGTGATCCTGCCCTGTCCCTGTGGGGACCCCTGTGACTTGGGCTGTCTGTATTGCTGTTGGGTGGTCCATGCTGCCTGTGCTTTGTCTGTGGTGCTGTGTGTGTTGGCCTTCCTGGTGTGCTCCCCCCTTTCTTTCTTTCCTGTTGGGGTGTGTTTGCACCCGGGCGTGTGTGTGTGGTCTGTGTTCTGCTGTGTCCTTAACTTCCCTGTGCCTGTTGTGTCTGCTGCCTCTGCCGCTCTTCTCCCTCCTCCCCCTCCCTTCCCGTTTTCCTAGTGTGGGCGTTGCCTTCTGGCGCTTTTGGCTTCCTTTGTCCTCAGTCGGCCATGTCTGCCTCCCGCCCCACCCCGGTGTCTTCTGGGTGTTCTGACCACTGTCCGGAATCGGGATAACGTCTGTTGCATTGCCCCAGGCTGTGGTCCATCTGTCTGTTTTCTTGCTGTGGTCCAGCTCTCGTCACGTCTGTTTGGGGCTTTCCTGGACCATGGGAGGGGGTTAGCCGGCTCGCCATGGTTGGGAATCCACTGTGGTGACCCGCAAGCATGTAACATTTGAAATTACCCTATGTTTTTGAGTCAATACATTAAGCTGACATTTACCCAAAAGTTCCTATTGTTGCCAACAAACTTTCCTCCCCCTTCTATTTGACAGTAAACAATTCTAGTATTCTTTTGGATAGTAAACAATATTCAATGGATGTATTAGTACAGGGTGATGATAAGAAGGACGGATGGTTCAATGGTTAGGATGTTAGGCTGGTACATGGGAGAATGCATCTCCAGCACAGTCTTCCAGTGTGACATTGGGTAAAATATTTGGACTTGATTCAATGGGTGTTTTTAAATGAGCAAGGCTTGAGGAGGGGTCTTTGGTTGCTGAGTGGCGCGGCTGTGGAACACCCACGCACCTGGAGCGAGTGGGGAGAGATTCTAATGGGCAGCTCCCAGGTTGACCGCCGCATCTACAGAGGCAGCCTCTGTGCACTCCTGTCACCACGGACTGACCCTGCAAATATCTCACATGGGAAGCCGTTCCGCTCCCCCCCTGCACAGCAACACGCCCTACCCCCAGTCCCACTCAACTGCGTGTTCTCTGACATGACACACAGCTGCAAACACCATGGAAACATGAAGCTGTAGTAGCCAGTAACCCCTTCCTGTCCAGGAACTGGTTCAGCTGCTGAAGCTGCTGGAAGTCCCAGGCAACAAGAGAGGCACATACTGGTGGGGACATGCAGGAAACTGCTCTCTGAGCTGCTGTCCTCCATGGTGTTGACTCTTGTGCGCTCTGAGAGGTGTTTATTGTGCTTTGAGCCACCATGGTGTTGTAGTTTGTCTTTTCGGCTTGCCCTGCATGGCGCACGTCTGATTTTTTGACAGTGTCCTGTGAGTGGCCATGAGTGGGTACAGTGTTGGTCACAGGAGTGTGTATCCCCACACACCACCTTCAAACGAGCAGTTGGATGCATGGTTAATGGGTGGCCATGCATAGTAGCATCTCGTTTTAAAAACACCCCGTGTTGTGGAGGAGTACTGAATTATCTTGATGACCTTAGACCAAACCTTGGCAGGTCTTTTCCTGCCTCGCGTCTGATTCCATCAACTTGATGGCCCTTCCCTGACTTGCAGGGGTGCAGCCCCCAGATCCTACAGCAGTGGGACTTGCTACATTTTGTATTTTACTTTTGCTGTTTCAAAATCTTCTTGCACAATACAATAGGCTTTTCCCCTCCACAGGAGGAGGAGGCTGAGTTTCCTCCCATCTCTGATACACTTTCCCCACCCACCTATTGTCTCTTAGACATGCAAAAATATACTTGTTCTTGGGCAGGTTTCAGAGAATTTCATCTAGATTAGCAGAATCTGACAGCGTCCGGGAGGAAATGCTTACTTTTTCAGCACAGTAAGTCATTTCCACTGCTGCTGCCCAAAGAGGTGGGTGTTTCTGGAAATGACAAAACCACACCAAGCCACATAGATTTTCTGATAGTGACATGTTCTCTTGGAAATAGTGCTTTGGGGGGAATGCAAGTTACTGTGGGGCATGATATTGGGTGCCTCCAAACAAGCTGCGGTGGGCTTAATCCTCGCCTGCCCGGTGGTGGGAAATTGCTGCTGCCACACTTTGAGGCCAGCGTGGGGAGCAGAAAAGATGGTCACTCCCCTTGCAGAGCAGCCGGGCAGGCCTGCCCACTTCCCAACCCTGGTCATGACGTGGCTGTGTGAGACTGGAGTTAGTACCCGCTGCTCAAAGCCCCACAGCAGAGCAGACCTCGCTGCGTGGTGGGGCAGACAGGGACCGGGCACACAAGTGTTTGTGCATTACTGTGGCTTAAGCAGCCTTACCCCACTTTGGGTAAGACTGCTATGTGCTGCGTCCCTGGCCTTTTACCAAGGATGTAGCGCATAGCAGCCAGCTGCCTGACCTGCCATGGTCTGACACTAAAAAGGAGGTGATGAGCAGTGAAGTAATAACTGTGCCCACTTGATTCACCATAGCCTTGTGCCTTATTCTTTTTTATCACATGCCCAAGCTAAATCAAATGCCAGCACACGGCTGCCACTATAAGGGGAATGGGGACCAAAATTGTAAGCCGCTCCGAGCTGCCCGTGGGCAGTAGGGGCGGGGCAAAAAAATGTTTGAAATAAATAAATAAATAATAATAATAAATAAAATTAAGGTAGGGATTTTTCCTTGTGAAGTGACTCAAATTCAATGGGAAGGATGAGGCATGTTCCCTCCCTCCCTCCCTGATTTTACACCTATTACGGTGTCTGTCATTGTCAATAGTGTATTCCCATCTTTTCCATTTTGCAGCGTACACATCCAGTACAATAAGCGTCCATGCAGAGAAATAACAGTTTTTGTGAATTGAGTACATTTTTAGATTGAAATACTTTTCAACTTCAACAAAAAATATTCTATTTCATATACAAGAAAAATATTAGGGTATGTTAACAAAGTACCTTTCCAATCACAACCAATTTTAAATTCAGAGCCCCATTTACATCTGCATGGATTAGCTTTGCAGTAAGGGTAGAGATTCCAAATTTCAGTATAAGCAGCTTCATCCATACTTTCCATAGGTGTATAGTTTTTTTTAAGGCCAGAAGGTACCACTGTGATACTCTGTCATGACCCTCAGATTCAGAAATACTGGATGCCTTGGGCCCACAGTTTTGCAGGATCAACTCCCTATCCGTAATCTACTTACTCCAGAGTAGCCTCATTGAAGGACAAGATTTTTAAAAGGGCTGAGCCCCCAGCAGCTATGCACAGGGCCCCCCCTTGTGACAGCAGTCTCAAGCAAGGGCCCAGGCATGCAGGGCAGAGTCCCAAGAGATGCACCCATATTCTGAGCAAAAGGCGTACAGGCTCCAGGAAGAAGCAGCAAGGGCCAGTGCAGAAGCAAGCAGGCTTGGGATAAAGGGTATTTTCACATGTGATGGCTTTTCAGCTGCCATGCTTAAAGCCTGCCCGGGTGAGGGCTGCCAAACAAATGTGTCGGCAGCCAGAGCTGGGGAAGGGAAGGACTAGATGGTATTTACCTCAGAGTTATGAAGGAATCCAACATGAAATTGCAGAGCTACTGTTAGTAATTTGTAACCTCTCGCTAAAATCTGCCACTGTACCTGAGGACTGGAAGGCAGCAAATGTAACCCCGATATTTAAAAAGGGCTCCAGAGGTGACCCTGGAAACTAAAGACCAGTAAACTTAACGTCTGTGCTGGGCAAAATGGTAAAACTATCATTAAGAACAGACTCGCTGGGCATGTTGATAAACATGGCTTAATGGGGAAGAAACAACATGAATTTAGCAAAGGTAAGTCATGCCTCACTAATCTGTTGGAATTCTTTGAGGGTATAAATAAGCATGTGGACAAGGGAGACCCGGTAGATATAGTGTACCTGGATTTCCAGAAAACATTTGATAAAGTCCCACATAAAATACTCTTGAGAAAATTAAAAAGTCATGGGATAGGAGGTAGTGTCTTACTATGGATCGGTAACTGGTTAAAGGATAGGAAGCAAAGAGTAGGACTAAATGGTCGGTTTTCACAATGGAGAGATGTAAAAAGCGGTGTGCCCCAGGGATCTGTATTGAGACCGGTGCTGTTTAATGTATTCATTAATGATCTGAAAGGGCGTTAAGACTGAGGTGATCAGATTTGCAGATTACACCAAGTTATTCAATGTAGTTAAAACACAAACAGGCTGTGAAGAACTGCAACAGGATCTTATGAGACTGGGTGCCTGGGCATCTACATGGTAGATGAGATTTAATGTGGACAAGTGCAAAGTGATGCACATACGGAAAAATAATCCAAACTATGAGTACACAATGCTGGGTACTAAGCTAGGAGTTACCACTCAGGAAACGGATCTGGGAGTGACTGTGGACAACACTGAAATCCTCAGCCCAGTGTTCAGCAACAGTCAAAAAAGCAAACCGAATGTTAGGAATTATTCCCAAAGGAATAGAGAATAAAACTGAAGATGTCATGATGCCTCTATACAAATCAATGGTGCTACCGCACCTGGAATATTGTGTGCAGTTCTGGTTGCCCCATCTCAGAAAAGACATAACTGAACTAGAAAAGGTACAGAGAAGGGCAACGAGAATGATAAAGGGTATGGAACGGCTTCCGTACAAAGAGAGACTTGACAAGCTGGGTCTCTTCAGCTTAGAGAAGAGAAGACTGAGAGGGGACATGATAGAGGTTTATAAAATCTTGAGTGGTGTGGAACGAGTAGATAGGGAACAGTTATTTACCTTCTCAAATAGTACTAGAACTAGGGGACACTCCATGAAACTAGCTGCCAGCAGATTTAAAACAAATAAAAGGAAGTACTTTTTCACTCAACGCATAATTAACTTATGGAATTTGTGCCAGAGGACGTTGTCATGGCCAGTAGTATGGCTGGGTTTAAAAAAGGACTATACGTTCTTGGAGAGTAGGTCCATTAATGACTATTAACCAAGTAGCTTACGGGATGAACGTCTTACTGTCGGGAGCTGGGTGTGAACAACGGGGAATGGACTGCCCATAGTGACTGTTTGTTCTTCTCTCATGTAATCGATATTGGCCACTGTTGGAGGACAGGATGCTGGGCTTGGTGGACCATTGGGACTCAGTATGTCACTTCTTGTGTTCTTATGAAAGGGTGGGGAGAGGGTGGGGGACGTGCGGAAATGGATTCGCATGGCTCCACCCTCCACACTGCTCAGTTTGGCCCCGACTCCTCCCTGACCGGTGGGTGTGGCGGCCTGTGAGGCCACCGCACCCGCCTGGAACTGCTCCTGCCACTGGCTGAAGTTAGCTAGAGCGGGCAGTGGATTCTTGTCCCCACACAGCTCCATGAGCTAAAACATCCTAAATTGGGGGCATGGTTGCCTATACAGGGCCTGTGAGCAGAATCCTTGAAGTGCTCCATGGTCATGTGGTGTTTATTGGTGGTCTGCGGAGCATGGCTGGGGGGCCTCCAGAGAAAGGAGGGTGAGGGGAAGCCTTTGGGGTCTGGAGGGCAGGTCCTGTGGAGCCTACCAGTGTTTTAGAACCGCTCCTCCACCCAAGACAGATTGAGTTCAATTTGGCCGCCTTGCCATCACAGAGCGGCTCCATGTGTAGATGCTCACCCACAGGTGCTTATCAAAACCCTTTGCTCTCATTCATAGGGGGAAAACAGACATAACGCTAACTCCACTTTAACACCACTTTAACGTTTCTTATGCATATTGCATGGCTGTTTTAGTGCCCTATGCAGCCCTGCAACATGCATAAGAAATTATGTTAAAGTGGTGTTAAAGCGTTATGTCTGTTTTCTCCCATTGTTTCATAGGTCAGTGCTGTCTGTTACTCCACCTTGGACAAAAACAACCCTCCATTTTCTGACCAGCTTACTGCAGGCCTACTTTAAAAGCAGAGTTTGTTGTAGTGAGATTTGGCCACTTTTTGGCCAAAGCCTTTTGATTCAAGTGTTGTTGAAGCGGACAGATTTATGTTGATTTACACCAGCCGGCAATCTGACAAATCAAAAACAATAATAATCTGATCTCTAGTTGTAAGTATTTTTTTTTCCTTTTGTTACCTTTTTGGATTAGATTTTTTTGTTTTTTTTAAAGTTCCAGTCATTGAAATATGGAAGTGCAGAAACAGAATTTGTTAATTTGAAAGTCTGCAGCCCACCTCACTATTCCCTGAACTGCTAAACGTCCCTCCTCCAGAACTTAAGGCAAGCAAGTTGCAGGGGATAAAACATAAGGCCGCAACTAATTGCAAAGGAGTAGTGCCAGGAACATGTACAGATGGTACCTGAAGTTAGTTGCTGTAGACTCTCCAGTACATATATAATTTGTGACGCATAAACGTATCGCTAGTAGGAAAGTAACTTTTCTGGTCTCTCACGTTTTTACAAAAAATAAATAAATAAAATTTGTGAAATCCTAAATGAACATTCACAGCCTGTGAGGATGCTTATTTCCGAAAACAGAAACCTGTATTTCTGCTTGTTTAATTAATTTAATGAAATTAATTAATTTAGCAAGCCACAAGATTTTGGTAAATTTACGCAATCCAGGTGTAAATAAATATCTGGCGAGCACACTGTATATATTAAGCTACACTCACTTAACTGGTAAATATTTTGCTGCTTTCATTTGCTTATTCCCAAGCAAATCAGTTGTGAACCTCCAGTGCTGTAACAGGTCCACAGGGAACATTTGTGCTTTGGTTGGCACTTAGATTAAATTCATCAAATGTTGTCCCCGCTCCCCCCCCCCCCCTTCTTCAAGGATGACATTTTGGTTTAAACGGGAAAAAGAGTTTGTGTGCCAACTGCCAAAGTCAATTAATTAAATGGTAAATTTGAGATTTGTAGAAGAAAACTACCACTCCTTTATATCCTCTGAAGTTGGGAAAGTACACATCTTAATCCATCTTGCAAATGACAATTGAGTTTCTTCTAAATGGGGACTAATCCTGCCGATTTCTGTGGGACCAGGATTGGGTCCGTGGTTCAACTTTTAATATGCTTTATCTTTTCCTAGGCGTAAACTGAAAATAAGCAGGGACCTCAGCGAGGGCTTCGAGCATATATTCATGCATATTATAATTACAGTGCTGGGGAATTTAACATATTTTAACTTGCACACTCTTCCTCCTCCATTAAACACTTCATCAGGGCAGCATTAGCCACTGAGTTGACAATGCTTCCCTAGGACTTAGTATGAGGGTGAGAGTCTTCAATGAGACTCTTGCCTGTATTGCTATTAACGGCACTATCTGCTTGGAAGATCACACCCTACAACTTCAATAAAAGTGCACTTAGAGCAAGTGTTAAACACAGACTTTCCAACAAAAAATGGTTCCACAATCCATGATTCTACGTTCTTCATAGCAACTAAAGAAAACAGTTATTTGGTGATATTACCAGTAGAGGATGGCTCTCTGGACTTTACCCTTTATTTCTTTATTCCAGGGGCGAAAACCTCCAGACTGTGGGACCAGTCCAGCCGGTTTCTTAACTTCATTTGGCACCTTTCCAGTGCCTGGATCTGGCTGGTCAATCAAGTCCCAGCCCTCAAGCACCGAAAGAGTGGGTGCTAACAAACAAACCCACACCAAGTGGGTGTCCACATGCCAATTTATTAGGCCCACACTGGCCACGTGGCCACTACCCACCGGACACACAGCCCCCACTCATGGTGGGGTCTCAAAGAACATGGAGCCCACTGTGTGGGTGAATGTGGGATAATGCAAAACGCACGTGTTCATGTCCTGTCAATTAGGTTGTGCGCAGTGCCTCCGGTACAGGTTCACCAGCACCAGAGAGTTGCAGGCGAAAATCCTAGAGCAGCGGTGCTCACGCTTGCCTGGCCAGAGATCTACCGGAGCATGATGTTGATCTGTGGAGATCTGCCAGCGGCACAGAAGTGTGGCCCGACCCTAATTTGCATGAGCACCTCCTCATTTTCATAGTCACACCCAAGCCAGGTGGGTGTGGCGGTGCCATATTTGCTCTCTGGGGCATGCACGCAGAGAGCAAATATGATGGCGGCTGGCATGTACATGCTTTCAGGCATGCACAGGGAAGCTGGCAGCTGCCGCAACCTGAGCCCAGGAAACAACTGTCCTGGGATTGATCCTGGAATGTTGGGTGATCAACCTGCCGATTGCGATTGATGTTTTCAGCACCCCTGTCCAAAAGCACATTAAATACACACAGGGGGCGTACAAACAGTGGCTGCCGAAAAGCACAATAAATACACACAGGGTGCTGGACATGCTAAACATGTGAGTAGGGGCTGCATGGACTGAACCTGGACTGCAGCAGGCTAACATCTCATTTTTTAATATCCAGTGAACTCTGTAGAAGGGAGCAGAGGTGAGAGCTAGAATTGGGGATAAGTCCATGATCTAGACCTTCCTCTTCCTTCCCCCATCCAGCACACATTCCCTCGGCACCCCCACTCTCACCTCCTACCAGATTTCACTGTTGGGAATCTTTCCTTCTTAATATTAACCTATTTTCCCTTCTTACAGTTGCATCCAGATATAGAACCTTTTCCCATTCAAGGTGGGTTTCATCCTTCAGATATTTCTGCATGCTTATTATGACCTCCCCCTTGATGATTGCTCAGCCAAGGGACGATGTATTGAGGGACTAAGGCACTAACATCTTGATGGCCTCTTCATCGATGACCTCATGGCCTTTTGGAACAGCTGTCTGGCAGAGGTCATAGATCAGGTGGCTCCTAGGCGTCTGCTTCCGACACTTTGGCACCGCAGGGCCCAGTGGTTTATGGAGGACCTGTGGTAGCTGAAGAGGGAGGGTAGCAAAGAAGGGGTTCTTTGCTTCCCTTACAGCATCCGCTCAGTCGCATCCAGCGAAGCTGTTCCAGGTGGTGAGAGGCTTGGTCGGTCCAGCCTCTCTCCATCTGGATTTGGAATCTTCCACAGCCTGCTGTGATAAGTTTTTGGCATACTTTGCGGATAAAATCGCTCGCATTAAGCATGACTTTGACTCTACCATTTTGGATGCAGTGGCAGACCCAGAGGTAGGGAATGCCCTGTCTGGTCAGTGTTTATGGGAGGTCTTTCAACTGGTCATGTCTGCTGATGCGGCAGATGCACTGGGGTCTGTTCAGGCCACAACTTGTGAGTTAGACCCTTGCCTGTCCTGGCTGGTATGAGCTGTCAGGGAGGCCTTGGGGATGGTGCTGGCCGGGGTTATCAATGCCTCCCTTCGGGAGAGGAGAGTGCCAGGGTGCCTGAAAGAGGCTGTGGTTCGTCCTCTCGTCAAGAAACCATCTCTTGATTTTGATGCCTCTGTGAATTACCGACCTGTCTCTAACCTTCCCTTTTCCAGGAAGGTTATTGAGCGGGTGGTGGCCCGTCAGCTACGCATGCATCTGGACTGTTTGGGTTTTCTGGATCTCATGCAGTCCAGCTTTTGTCCGGGGTATGGCACGGAGACAGCGTTGGTGGCTTGGTGGACAACCTCCTCGTAGAACTGTATAGTGTTCATATGACCCTTCTGGTTCTATTAGATCTGGCAGCAGCTTTTGATACCATGAACCATGGGATGTTGTTGACTCACCTGCGAGATTTGGCAGGGGTGGATGGAATCATTTTGCAATGGTTCTGTTCCTACTTTATGGGTAGATCCCAGCGGGTGGTGCTTGGGAATTATACATCTGCCTCAGGGGGCCTCCTGTGTGTGGTGCCACAGGGTTCCATCCTGTCCCCTCTCTTGTTTAATGTGTATATGAAGCCGCTGAGGAAGGTCGTGCGCAGCTGGCGCGGCCGGATGACACCCAGTTGTATTTATCTTTTTCATCAGACCCAGGTCCTGCTGTCTCCTTGCTGTCATGGTGTTTGGCAGTTGTGGGTGGGGTGATGGTCTGAGGGAGGAGGCAGCCCCATTATTGGGGACGTCTGTCTTCTATTGGTTCTATCTATGTGGAGTCTGGGGGTGCTCCTGGATCAACAGCTGTGCCTGGATTTCCAGGTGTCAGCAGTGGCCAGGAGTGCCTTTCTTCAGCTACATCTGATAAGACAGCTCTGCCCATATATCTCAGACACTGATCTTGCCACTGTCATCCATGCGTTTTCACCTCAAGTCTGGACTACTGTAACGCGCTCTACATGGGGCTGCCCTTGGTGATGGTTCGGAAGCTGCAGCTGGTGCAGAATGCAGCGGCTTGTCTCCTTATGGGGACAGGCCACACTGGTGCTCTGTGTGCTGCACTGGCTTGTCCTCTGGGCCCGATTCAAAGTGCTGTTTTTGAGTTATAAAAGCCCTACATGGTCAAGGGCCCATTTATCTGAAAGTTCGCCTCACCCCCCCCGCCCCACATCCCAGGGCGACCCCTACGGTCATCTGGGGATGCCCTCCTGGAGGTCCCGCATTATTGGCGGATCCGTACAGATAGGAGGGTGTTCTCAGCGATCGTGTCGTTGCTTTGGAATGCCTTCCCGGTGGAGGTCCATCTCAGCCCGGATCTCCTGGCCTTTTGCCGTAATTGTAAGACCTGTCTCTTCCATCAGGCTCTCTCCAGGGGGGGAGAGTAAGGGTGGTGAAGGGGGTGGGTTAGAGTGGGGTGGTTGTTCTGGCAGTGATAAATCCTTACTTATGTTTGCATTTTATATTTTATTCTATTTCTGTATGTTTATATTTTTGTTTGTGTGCTTTATTTTACTGTTGTGTCTTATTTTATTGTTGTGTGTCGCTCTGGGTCGCCGGAGGTGAGAGGAGTGGGATAGCAAGTGTAAATAAATGAATGAATAAATAAATAAATAAAATATAGGGCTGGAAGCGAGAATACAAGAAACGAGTATCATCCGTGGGAACATGGCAAATTTGTGGTGAGAGGGAGTTTGCTCTTTGCTTCCCCAGCAGAATCATTTTAGTACATGGTTGCTAGCTGCCTTAGTTACATTTCCTTTCTCTCCTTGGCTTCTCCCTGTGTCCTTCCTGATCGATCATATCACTTCTCAGTGGCCTCTATCTTTGAGGAGTTTTCTTACATTTTAAATATCTAAATAACAAATACTGAGTAAATAAATATAAGTCTGATCCAGCTAGACCTACCAAACTTAATGGGATACTGGCTCAAGTCCTTAATCTTTCTTTGTGAAAATATTTACAATCTGGGGCTTGTTTCCATGAGGCACAATCAGGTGGGGGTAGCAACCCCTAAAGACAATAACCTCCTCTGTTATGAAACACAGACATTTTTCACATAGAGGTGCCTGGATCCTCCTTACATCACCACCATTTTGCACCATCAGACCATATTGCAGCATGCGACAAGCAGTGATTTGGGTTTTCTGGAAAATTTTGAATCTGAAAATTTTACAGAAAGTTTTCTGGAAAATTTTCCGATGCAAGTTTTTAAATTTGTATTAACATTCATTTGCATAAAATGTGCATAAGAAAATCTTGGATCGGAACATTTTCCTGTGCAAAATTTCCTATAGCCATGAGCTGCTCTGTGAGTGGGATGGTGCTGGGTAAAAGAATAGCTAAATAAATAAATAAATAAATAAAATTAAAATGTCCACAGTAAAGTTTGGTAGTGGAAAATTTTCTGCCACACATCACTGGTGACAAGGGGAATTCTATCTTGTTGATCTTGTTAGATATTACAGTGGTTTTTGATACAGTTCATCATGAGGTGTTGACATGAGTGCAGGACCTTGGGAGGGATGTGTGCGCAGGACTGGTCTTGAGTGGTTCAGCTCTGCCTGTCAGGGAGGTCCCAGCAAGTGGTACTGGGCAATTGCTCATTGTCCCCCTTGGGGCTTCTCCTGTGGTGTCCTGCAGGGTTCTGTTCTGTCTCCCCTCTTGTTCAACGTGTATCTGAGGCTGCTGGGCAAGGTCATTTGGAGATTTAGGGTGAGGTGTCATCAATATACTGATGACACCCAGCTCGACCTCCCTTTTTCTTCTGACCCTGATTCTGCAGTCTCGGTGCTTACCAGATGCCTGGCTGCTGTTGGGGACTGGATGAGGGTGACTGAATCCCTGCTGATCATTGTGGCTGAATCCCGGCAAGATTGAGGTGATGATGACTGAATGGTCTTATGACTTGGAGGGGATTGGGACACCTGTTATTCACAGAAACTGGCCCACTTTGGGTTATCAGGTTCACAGCCTTGGAATACTTCTGGACCCCTTGCTGCGCCTGGATTGTCAGGTTGAGGCAGTGGCCAGGAACGGGTTTCAACCACTCTATCTGGTGAGAAGGTTGCAGCCATTTCTGACTCAGATTTGGCCACCATCATCCATGCCTTCATCACCTCAAGGCTGGATTACTGAAATGCACTCTACATGGGGCTGCCCTTGATGACTGTTCAGAAGCTGTATCTGGTGCAGAATGCGGCAGCTCCTCTTGGGGACAAGTCGCGGGGAGCACATTACGCCAATGCTCCGAAGTCTGCACTGGCTACTTATAGCTTTCCAGGCACAATTCAAGGTGCTGGCTTTTGACCTTTAAAGCCCTAAACAGTCTGGGTGCCATATATCTGAAAGACAGCCTGTCCTACCATGACTCACTGAAGCCTTTACGGTCATCCAGGAGTTCCCTCTTGCAGGTTCCATCTGTTGCCCTACCCTTATCCATAGGATGAGAGTGTGCAGTAGGGGTGAAATGGCAAGCGGCAGCGGCAATTCTTTTTGTCGGACATGTGCAATCCGACACCAACTTCATGTACACGTCAAACCCCACTGAAGCAGCGATACTTACCGATACTTTCTGCCGCTTTCCACTCAAGCATATCATTGTTCTCCTCTTTTCTGAAAGTTTCAGAGACTCTTGTGGCCTTGCGTGAACTGTCGTAAATCTTCAGGAACTTCCGTATAATTTGGTAAAATTACGTAAATTGCCGTGAACTGTCGTAAATTGCTGTGTGTACTGTTTTGTGATTGGTGGATCAGATGAGAGCCCTGCTTTTTATTGGTTTTAGTGGCTGTCCTTTCTGCTTGAACTAGCACATGGGTATTAAAGGTAGCTCTCCCTTTATTCCTTCTCTTTCTATTTGACTTCTGCTGAAGGCTCGCTCATTCAGCCCCTTGCATGCCAGAGCTACCCCGTCCAACGTAATGGGCACACACACAAACAAGATATTTGGATCCATACCTGGTAAGTTGCTTTGTTATTCAATTGTATGAGATAACAGAAAAGTAACTCGCTCATATTATACATGTCATTGACTGCAGGCACAACAACCAGCCAGCACGCATGCACTGCTTAGTGTATTTTATTTCCTTTTGAGGATATTTTTGACCCAGGAAATTCTGCTAGGATGGGGCAATTTGGGCTTAAATTAGAGAGGAAGGAATAAATGCATTTCTCTTCTTCTGCTAAAGAAGGCTCCCCATTAACAACTTAATCCTCAAAGTGCTCTATCAGGGCAAGCCCCATTCAGGTGAATTGGGCTTGTTGTGTGATCAAACAATTTGAAGACTGAGTTGAAAAGAGGGAGCCTAAACAGTCTATTGATATACTGAAAAGGTGCTGAAAACCATGGGCAACTGCTGAAAATTGTCGTAAATGTTGCTAAAACTGCCGTAACTGCCGTAAATTGCCGTGAACTATCGTAAATGCTGTAAAAGTTACGTACACTCCCATAAATTCCGCAACTGCCATAAACTACTGTAAATTTTTGAAAACTGCTTGTCCCCTGCCCGCTAGGCTTGTGCCCCGGGGACGGCCCCGAGGGGGCGCCCCGGGGTGTATTCCCCCTTTGCTCTCCGGTAGGGGCCTTTGAAGGGGGGGAGGTGGCACCCCCTCCAAGCCTGGCCCCTTATCCGCGGGCTCTTGCCCGAGCCTACCCTTGCCCTCCCCTGTCTCCGCATCCCCCCCCTTGTGGCCTAAGGGCCCTGACCCACGTTGCGCCACGGGGTCCACTTGGATACCCGAAACTACCCACCCCCCTTTTGGTGCTCCCCTCCCCCGCCTCAGTCACTTCCCTGTTGCCGGGCCCGGATGCAGCTCCTGGAGTTGGTTGCGACCGGGCGTGTTGGTCGGGCGTCGGGCAGGCGAGAGGAAGAGGTCCCTGCTTTCCCCGTGAGGGTTTGCACCTAGGGTCGGTCTTCTCGCGAGGGAGGGAGGGCGCGCCCGCCCCTCCTTTGGCCTCCCCGCTTTATCTCCCTTGCCGGCCCTGCCTTCTGTCATCTCCGGCTCCGCCTCCCGGCTCCAGCTGATTGCCACGACGTCGGCGGCGCAAGGGGCGGGGTCCCAGTCGCCGCTCCAGGCCCCGTCTTCCCTGCCGGCTGTCTGCTCTTCTCCTCGGGCCCCACACTGCTGTAAATTGCTGTTCATTGCCATTGGCCCACTAGCAGACAAGCCAAAAAAGCGGCAGCCCAAAGCAGAATGGCAAACAATGCTTCCGCTTCAGACCTAGTGTGCAGGAGGGCATTCTCGGTTGCTGCCCTGATTCTGTGGAACTCCCTTCCCCAGGAGGTTCATTTGAGGCCAACCCTAAGCAACTTTCGGAGAAGGTGTAAAACCTTTTTTTATTTGTAAAGACATCTGACAGGTGGAGATAGGGGTTTGATGGGTTTGTGGGTAGGGCTGTGGGAATGGTGGGCATTTTGAGGGTTGGGTTGGAGGTTCTTTTGCTTAAATTTTATTATTATTGTTTGATTGTGAACCGGGCCTTTATGGAAAGAGTGGCAGATAAATCTAAATAAATAAATTAAATAATGCAGTCATCCTGGATGATGACCCCACAGAGGAAAAGACATGTAGAACTGCCTGGAAGGGGAACCCTGAGTGAATCTGGCATACTCTGTGGGTATGCAAAGGGGACTGATTACCTCTTGGAATATTCCCACAAACATAGCCCCTTTCCTGGCTAAGCCAAGGTTTTGAACTTCTGGTATAAGAACCCTCATATCTCTGCCATGATCATGGAGAGAACACAAATAACACTGGGTAGAAGGGGTACTCTCCCAACCCATGTGTTGACATTCTGAAGAAACCGGCTCCTGGTTGGAGAAGACACCCCAAAAAATGATAAACATCTTTCAGTTTGTCATTCTCAATACGGTGATGAATTTCTCAAAAACGACCACAGTGCAGCAGCCTCACTAAGCACTGTCCACACCCATACCGGCAAGGCAGTCTTCCCTGCAAAGATCTTACAGTTTTAGCAATTGATCAGAAAAAGAAGATGTGGTGGGGTTGGCAAAGTATTTCTTAAGATATTTCACTGCATTTGCAATTCCATACATACACTGGCCTGTATTACCTATCATTTCATAAGATGAAGTCACGTCTAATTTGTTCATGATCACGATTTCTCATGCCTGCTTGATGATCTCTACTCAGAATGGTGTCATGGCTAGTGAGCTGCTCAACTGGCCCTAATGACCAATCCAAACAACCCATGAAGAACTGGGATATTGTATTTGTGTCCTGTGGGAAGGAGGACAAGCCATGAATTAATGGTTTACAAGTGTAAAGAAGAGGTGAGGTTGAAACGGGCATGGTAACTTGGGGTGTGAATTAGTATTGTGGTAGCAGCCACATGTGATCTACATAGACATGAAGGGACACCCTTGCACTCTACTCCTGGGGCTCCACCTTCTTCACTTTGTTTTTCCACATTAATTGCCCTGGAAGAGAAACCAGGGCCTCTTTTTGGTCCAAAACAACCAACCAAAAGAGTAGAGAACACAACCTTACTGATGGTACTTGCCCTTGAAGGGAAGCCACAGGGCCACTCCACTTAGCCATGTGGGGTTGTGTGTCAGCTGGGAGGCATGTGAGCGGAGACCAAAGGCATCTTTCTTTCATGTTAGAGCACATAACCCCTCTTGCAACATCTCAGCAGCCTTCCGTTCTCCTTCAGAGATCTGCCTCTGTCTGGCCTTCTCCAGTTCACGCAGCCCAAATCACGACTGGCCTGCTGCACCACCTTTCTGAGCTGGTCTCTCAGGTCTCTTGCATTCTGGGCTTGTAGTAGTTATTCTCATTTTGTAAAGAGAAGGCAGCTCTGGCTAGGGGACAATGTCTCCCTAAATCCCTAAGCTCCGTGTTACTGATCAGTGTGGTTTCCTCATTCCTCCTCCATATGTTGCCCTATGGGGCGTTCTAGGGCTTGTAGGTTTTTCTCACTGCACTGAGGCCGCACTTCTAGATTCCCAGCTGGAACAGGTTTTCTCCCTGCAGGGTTTACATTGGCAAAGGGGTGCCTATGTATGTATTGCTGTAGGGATAGTGGAGATGCCTGAACAGAAAAGCCTGCTGCCTAATTAGAAATGGTTTAAAAATCTGGTGCACAGTTTGGCATCTTGCTGGAAGAAGGATGGTGATACTGTAAAAGAAAGGCAGTTGAGGCAGCCATCTGGACTACAGTTATTCTGATTTTAAAGAACGTTGAGGAAACAACTATGGGGACAACCATTTTAGATCTGATTCTGACCAAGAGGAATTAATTGAAAATGTTAAGATGGTGGGCATCTTGGGGGGTAAGTGATCATGAAATGATAATGAATTCACAATTCTAAGAAAAGGAAGGAAAGAGATAGCAAAGTACAGAAAATCAATTTCAGAGAAGCAGGCTTCAACACACTCTGAGGGCATTTTTAGACGAGCACCAAATATGGTGGATTAGTGCTTATTGCGCATTGAAACCATTTTAATGTTTAGACGTGTGTATTATTACGGATTTAGAGTTGATCCACATTTAAAGTAAACCGCTTTTAATGTTTTTACAAGCAGAAATGCAGATTAAAGCATCATTTAAATCCGCATTAACTGTTAAAACGTTAAAAACACATTTTAATCCGCCAGTTTGTGAAACCTGTTTCATAAAATCCCGATGTCAGGAGTTTATGAAACCGATTCTACATCTTGAAAATTCCACCTTAAATGTGCATTAGATTTCTCTAATCCGCCCTAGTTGTTTCGTCTAAAAAATGCCCTGAGTGATAGTAGGCAAAGTCCAAAGGATAGAAAAGCGAAGGGAAAAGGATGCTTAGGAGGGTTGGCAGTTTGTAAAAGTAGTAATATTGTAGGTATAATTGCAAGCCATACCCCATATGGAGGAACTATGGGAGGAATCAAAAGAGGCCAATATGGCTGCTCAAAAATCTTTTTAATGTCCTGAAAACCAAAAGAGAACAGGGCTTAACTTGGGAGTTGGGGGACTTGCCAGGGCCAGCCCCAGCAATTAAATTTAAAGGGGGGAAGGTACTGAGCCCTGGGAAATATTCACAATAGGCGTGTACACCACCAAAATGGCCATTTTTGGATTGGAAATGAAAGCCAGAAAAAAACTGGATGGTTCGTTTGGCTTTCATTAATGGGTGCAGCCACAAAGCTGGTACCGTGGTTTGGTCAGTCTTGCCCCACATTAGGCAGCCTCACTGCCAGCTGCAGTGCATCATCTGTCTGGCAGACGCCAGATGTTTACCCTGCAGCGTGGTGGGGTGGGGAGCTGGGTGCTATGCCCTGCATCCTCAGAAAAAGGCTGGGGACGCAGTATGTAGCAGCCTTACCCAAATGGGGTAAGGCTGCCCAACGAGTGGTAACGTGCCGCCACTCGTAGAACCAGTCCCTGTCTGCCCTGCCATGTGGCGAGGTCCAACATGGGGTTTAGAGCAGTGGGCACTGCCTCCATTCCCACGTGGCCACGTCACGGCAGGGGGTGGGATAGTGGGCAGGGGGTGGGATAGTGGGTCTGGGGAGAGGGTGGGGCGGTGCTGGGCGAATGCACCGGGCTGCCATGGGGTGTGGCTGGACCTCCAACAGCGGCCCGCCTGCCTGGCTTCCCTGTGGCGGGGGACCGTCTGTTCTGCTTTCCGCACTAGCCCTGAAGTGTGGCGGACCATGAGGGGATTGGACTCACCCCAGCTCATGTGACTGCACTCACTGACTTTTCTGCACTACACCCTTTGTATAGATTAAATCACAAGAACTCCTATAGTCAGCTGTAGAGATACAGGGTAGTCCAGTGGTTGGGTTGCTAGCTGGAGAATAGGGTTCATTTCCCTGCTTTGGGAAGTTGTGGGCTAAGAGGTGTGGCTTCTGGGGAAGGCTTAGGCCCCAGAAATTCAGTTTTTGTAAACTAAGAAGCACTGAAATGGAAGGATATAGGAAATGGAAGGAATTGATTACTCATTAAGGGTGAGTATCAACTGTAATAGCACAAGCTATGTAATGAGCTTCAACTAGCAAAAGATGTCACAAACAAGAAGGGACTTTACCAATACATTTTAAAAAAGCCTATGGAAGTTTTGGGTCCTATGCTTAACAGGGAAGGTATGGTGTTACAGATGCTAGAAAGAAGGCTGAATTGCTTAATAGCTACTTTCTTTCAGTTTTTTCATAAAAGGCAAGCTGCAATTAGATGATTTACAAAATAAATATGAGCTAAGAGGTGGTCAGGATGCAGGTCAAGTTAACTAAAGAACATGTCTAAAATGCCTGGTTTAGTATGAACAAATTTAAATTGGCATGGCCTGACAGACTGTAGGGCCATAAGATGCCTAAGATCCTGAAGGAGTTAGATGAAGAAATATTAGACTCACTAGCAATTACCTTTGCAAATTTACAGAAAACAGATAAGATCTTGGAGGACTGGAGAAGAGCAAATATAGTGCCTATTTTTAAAAAATGATGATTATTTTTTAATAGAACGACCTCAGGAATTAAAGGCCAGTTGGTCCGATTTCAGTACTTGGGAAACTATTGAAATAAAATACTGTCATCAATTGATTTATGACTACCTTGAGGAAAACTGGGTGATTACTAGTACCCAGTGTGGGGCAGGGCACTCTAATTTACTTCTATGACAGGGTAACTGGTTTAGGAGACAAGGGAAATAATGCAATAGGCATAATTTATCTTGACTTCAGTAAGGCTTTTGACATGGGGTGATTTCAGAAGTGACGTGGTGAATGTCCACCACAGTCAACCTCAGTCAAACGTGGGTGGTGGTGAAAGCGTTGTGCATGTCTGTTTGCTCGCATCCAGATGTTCACCACAGTCAAACGCAGCCCGGGGTGAAGCTAACCACGCTTCGTGAGGTCGGGGCGGGAGGAGGTCCAGAAGTGTGGTGAATGGTCACCACGGCAGGGGTGAATGAAAAGTAACTTCTGAATGGAAACCTGCAGTGGTAGGAATTGACCCCAGCCACGGTGCATTCTGGGGCTTGAACTGCGGTCCACGTCTCCACTGCATGTCTGTTGTATTCCCCTGGCCCATGTTCTCTCTGATTGCCCCCGGGCGGTGGTCACATCCTGTCACTTCTGTTGGGGCCGCACGTGTCACCACAGCCCGCGGTGAATCCGTTCACACTGGGGTGGGATTCACTGTGGTGAATTGGAACGCGTCACTTCTGAAATCACCCATGGTCTCATGTGACAGTCTCAGAAGAAAGCTGGAGAAATGTGCTAATGGAAGGAATTATCGTTAAATGGGTTCAGAAGCGGTTGAAAAGACACACTGTGTGTAATAATTAACGTATCAGTATCAAACTGGGAGGAGGTATACAGCAACGTAAATATCACTGAACCATTCTTCCTCTCTCAGACTGTACCAGGGCTGTGGTTTCTCCCAACAAACAGCCAACTCTCTCCTCTTCCAGGTAATTCCCTCAATTATTCTCTAAGCCCAGGTTTATATCAACAAGGTTCTCTGGTCATTTGACTTGCACTGTTCCAGAGCCCTGCTCTAGAGCGAGCCTTGCTTGGGCCATCATTTTGACCCAAGTAGGACACAAGTCTAAGCCACACAGCCTGGTGTGGCTGGACTCTTCTGGAACCACCAGGCCCACTTCACCTTGAGATGGGGCTGACCTTGTCCCTCCATGAAGCACTGTGATGTCACAATGCTCCTTGGGAGGGCAGAGCCATGTTGGAAAAAGGGTGGGCGAAAAAGGTTCTCCTGCCCCTTTCTGACATGACTTCACCCCTTTTGGAAAGCTGTGATGCCATGGTACTCCTCCATAATGGCCATGTCAGAAAGTGACAGAGAAAAAGGATTTTTTTCACCCCTTTCTGATGTGGCTCCATCCCCTGCAGACCATCTCTGCAGAGTTTGGCCCACCTCGATCCCAAGGGGCTCAGGCAAAAAACATGCCCAACCAGGATCTGATCAGGTCTCATTGGTCCCAGACTGGACTGCAGACCTCTACCCTACACAGCCTGCTCGTTATCAGAGTCTTCAGCTGTGCAGCCCAAGACAGGCACTCCCACTGGGAAATTTACCTTTTCCTTGCCCGTTTCTATAGCGATGGTCTCCGGCCCACCACGGAGTTTTGCTTTTTCTTCTTTTTTGATGTCTGAAAGCATCCTCCTCACACCCACCCGTCTCTTATGTTTTGATTGTATGATCTTTGCTGGTAGGGACCATCATTTTGTTCTGTGGTTATCTAGTGCAGCCCTGACCCATCATGGCTGCAATGCATAGCTGCCAACATAAAAAGTGGCCAGAGAGGGGTCATCATAAATCATATCCCCTTAGTTGATAAGCTCCACACTCTCACACATGAGCATGCGCACGTGTTCTCTCACGTTCACACACATTCACACTACTCCCTACCCAGGGGTATATTAACTGCCATGAACTGAGGAGGCTCAATTGAGCCTTGACTCGGGGGTGTGGGGTGTCATGTATCCTGTATATAGGCATATATGTTTGACCATCTGTGACCCCTTATTTTATTTGTCTAACAGGGTCATTCGTTTTCTTAGGTCTTCACCGTGAGCTGATACTGTCACTATGAAGCCTGGGTTTGTTAGCTTACAAGAAAGATAAAATGATACTACTACTTGTCATAGTCATAGAGCACGTGTCGTCACCAAATGAGCCGCGGTTGTGGCTACCCATCTCCACAGGGCTCTGACTGCGTTCACGTCCAGAAGAGCCATCCGATCAGCTACCCCCCAGACTATCCTCGCTTCACTCGAGATTCTGGGCCAAATGACAGCATGGAATCGGGATCGAAAGGGACTGAGCGTAGTAAAAAGCTGTCTGAAGAAAAAAGGCAGCAACTTATGCTGCAGAAAATGGAGCTTGAAATTGAAAAAGAGCGTCTACAAAACCTGTTGGCTAAACAGGAAGCGAAACTCCTTCTGAAACAGCAGCAGCTCCACCAGTCCAGGCTTGCTTAGCATAGGTTTAGAGGCCAAGCTTGTAATTCTGAAGAGCTGCTCATTGATGAAGTACTGATCCAGCCAGGCGGTCGGACCCCGATCTTGAATGGCACTGTGTTAAGCTCGCCAAAGACCAAGTGTGACGGTTCCCTTCCCAAAACACTGGCCTCTGGGAAAGCATGTAAACTGCATGGAAGCACAGGAGGAAACGGGATGGGGTTGGGGAGGAAGTGGGGGGATCAGGAAGAACTGGACGATTGGTGTGTGGTCTCTGATGTTGGGTTGGTGGGACCACCTCCTCCCGGTGAGAGAGGGATGGAGGTGGTTAGGCATTCCCTGGTGGCAGCAGGGAATGGTACGGTGGTGGAAGGGATCTTTCCTGTTGTGGCGGGAGAGATCATTGACTGGGATATCAGTTAGATCATACGAGGTATATAATGGGGAATATTAATTGAGCTGCTATTCTTATTGTTGTTTCATATTAGAGTTGGGGTGTTGACTTGGGTTTCCATATGTGGGAATGAACCCAGGATGTAATAAGTGGATTTAGGAGGGTTGTAGTATTGTGTACTGTTAAATAATTGTTGTTATTTAAATATTATTGTTTAAATTGTGATATTATGTTAGTATTATGACTTTTGATTGGGTTCTCCCTGTGTGGAGCATAGAACCCTAAATGTATTTGTAAATGTATTTGTTTATGCAAGCCGCCTCGAGTCTTTTGGGAGAGAGGCGGTGTATAAATTAAAGTTGAATTGAATTGAAAAAATAAATATATTGGAAATCGGAATTAGCCTCTCCAGTTGCTTCTGCAAGCGGGCTGAGCACTGCTATGAAATGTTCAGAGTGGGTGAGCAGAGGGAGCAAAGCCAACACTGCCCACTCTGAAAATGTTCTAGTGGTGCTTGGGCTGCTTGCAAAGGGCCCTGCCAAGAAGGAAGTTTGCAGAGTGAGCAGGGATGGCATGCTGCCCTCTTAAAACCTCCTTCCTGGTGGAGTTGTTGCCTCACTGGGAGCTAGGGCAGCACCACGACCTTTGCAGGGGGGGAGGTAAAGGATGACCGGGAGCCTTGGGAGGGCTGCTGTTCAGGAAAGCCCTGCACCTGTGCTCTTAGGTGGCCTGATAATTGGGTTATGAGTCTGGGACAACCACAGCCTTAGCCACTGCTGCTACCCTCACACACATGTGGTGCAGGGATGGAGCAGCGGCAGTGGGTGCCCCAGTACTCCACAATCCTCCTTAGGCAAGGTGGTCCCTGCTAAGGTGGGACTATTGGGAGGTATATGCTGTAATGCAGTATTATTATACTTGTTGCAACGACAGTGACAAATATAACATGATCCAGCCCACACCAGCCCCAAACTTTACCCCAGCTAATATGGACCTCCGAAGAGCAGAGATTTAATTCTCTACCTAGAATCTGTAATTTTTGAGTGGCTTCTTTATTTGGTAAAGCAAGATCTCTCATCACTGTTTCCTAGCCATCTGTACATTTCTATGGTGGTATATTATTTATAGCAGATACAGCCTTATCATTCAGCCACAGATAGGCTGCTACCAGCTCTGGACTACAGGGTTTAAGAATGCGCTCAGACAATGTTGACACTGTCAGTGCAACAACAGTCTGTAATCTGCACAGAGACCAAAGCTGAACAAAAATGGGCTTCTTCCAGCCCCTGTAAAACATGGAGGGAGCTGTTAAAATGATGCTGAGATGAACAGGAAAATATTATTTTTCAGGTTTTCTTCTATGTTCAGCTCAGGCAGTTGTTACTTGCAAAGGAGGACAGGTAGAATGTGATGTGGGGTAGGCCAGAGAGAGTCCTGGTAGGATTGCTTTCCTGGACTAGCAAGCACCAAGCCACAAAGTGCATGCGTTAGTGCAGTTGGACCGTATTTAAGGGTATATGGGGAATAGGAATAGGAAGGGAATAGGGGAATAGGAAGTCCCTGAGAGGAGGGGAGAAGGGCAGAAACCTCGGAGCTGCTAGCAGTTTGCTCTTCATGTACAGGGGCTGCTAGGCGGAGGCGGCTGGTGACTTCTTAGGCTGGTGGGGCAGTGAGTGGGTTGAACCTTCTAGGCGACTTTGCCGCTGGCGGGCTGAAGCCAAAGGCAGCAGTAGGCGGAGCCAGGGGCAGCAGTAGGCCAGTGGCGTGGCTTAACCCAGCAGCAAGGAGTTCCCAGGGTTAACATTGGATGGACATTACATTAGTTAATGCTGGGAACTCCTTGTTGCTGTGTGAAGCACTCCCACTGGGGGATAGAGAGACCTCTTACTGGGGTCCCATCCACTCTCTCACACCGGGTCCAAATTAACCATAGCAGGTTACAAAAATATATTACATTGCCATCGCCTACCTTTATCCTGAACCCTCGATTTTCATGGCATCCTTTTCATTCTCTTCTCAGAAGAGAATGAAAGGGAAGAGAAGGACAACAGAGGAGAGTAGGAGGGAAAGGGTTTGGTTTTGGTGCATGAGAAGAGTAAGGGGAAGAGATGGGTTCGGTGGGGGACGGGGAAAGGGGTCTTCTTGTTGTCTGCAGCCTTCTCTTCTGCCATGCTCCTACCTACTTTCTCCTCTGTTCACAAGGAGAGCAGTTGCAGGCCTGTATAGCAA
>QEPC01008233.1:2410460-2458665 GCA_003113815.1 Sphenodon punctatus | reverse complement strand
AGTCACAAGCAGAGAGGCCAGAAACTACTTTCCAGCAGAGAGCAGCAGTGAAACAGTGAAGGGACCATTTTAAGAAAAGAGTAGCCACGACCAGTAGACACACAAATTTACAAAATGGCCTCTCTACTCATGCTTGTGAGGGGAGAAGGAAAGCAGCAATGCATCATGCAAACACAGAGCAAGCAAAGCAAACCACCTTAAGGCAACAAATGTTATGTGCAGTCCTTAGCATACCATAAAAGCAGCAGCAGGGATTTCCACTTGTCCCCCAAAACATGCTACACAGCTCTGTTGCAATGTAAGAGGTAGTTTCTACTGAAACTAAACACGGAGCATTCATGCAAGGACTAGCCATTAGAATAGAATATTTTATTTACGGCTCTAGGCCAAAAATAATAATAAAAATACATACATGTAAATGTCTCTTCCTCCAAACATACATCTCTCTTTTACATCTGTATTTACGCAACAACCTGACATCACATACCGTAATTTACAGTTACTCGAGTTAATTTAAGTAAATTAAGATCTCGGCTCCATGTTGTAGAATCTCCGTTGAGCTCAGGTTTACAAGCTTTGGCCCCTTTTGAAAGTTATGTACCATTGTTTGCAGGTAAATCTACATGGGGCATCCAGTCTCAAATGTGGGTTGTAAGGTCATTCAGGAACCAGGAATTACTACCTCGAACCGGGAGCTTCAACAACCCCTTTTCCGCGTACGGCCCACGCTCCTTCTTTTCCTCTGCGCTGCAACCACAAATCTGGCCAGTACAGTCAGTGTATCTATTGACGTATCGTACAGTATGTTTGCAGTTTTTCTCTGTGGAGTCCTCCCAGTGTTTACTTTTTCTAAGGGCACCAAACATTTCCTCCTCTCTTCCTCATAAAGGGGGCACTCCCATAACATGTGGGCTATGTCTTCTACTTTTCCCAAATTACAAGGACACCGCCTTTGATCCATTGGGATCTTAGCCCACCTTCCTTCTTGCACCGTAGATTCCGATTGGGAAAACCTCATTCTAGTAGCTGCCCGTCTCAGATAATGAAGGGGCATTTTGAGGTCCTGTGGGGGAGCTTCTGGGGGGAGACTAGCCATTAGTGAAAAAGCCTGCCACAACATCCCACCAAACGGCAAAGGGCGGGGCCATTTAAAAATGCAAGGAACGTTTCAGCAAAGATTATAAACCCTTCCATCCAAAACAGAAAGTAGATAGTTTATATCAAAAACAGCCAAGAAAGAGACCAATTTTAACTCAAAGTAGCCATGGCCAGTGGGGGCACCAGAAAATGGCCACAGCCTTTGCACATGCTTGAGGGGTTTGGGAGAGGAGCGGGGGAAACTAGCAGTGCACATGCAAACACGAACACAGAACAAGCAAAAGCAAACCAGATCGTAAACCAACTGAACCATATTATGTGAAGTCTTAGCACACCACAAAAGCAGCAGCGAGGAATTCCACTTGTCCCCCAAAACATGCTTCACCGTTACAGCTCTGTTGAAGCCCCATTCTCTCCCCGCCCACACAAGCAGCACCCATTCTCTCCCCGCCCCCACAAGCAGTCCCATTCTCTCCCCCCTGCCCAGAAGTCCTCCAGGCCCCCTTTTCACCAGTGTTTCCCAGCAAAATAACTAAAAATAGCTAACTCCCCAATGGGGATGTGTCTGATGCAGGTCCAGCAACAGCGTGCGGTAACAAAGCCACAAACAAGCCAGGCCAGCCAGCACTCCCTCTCCACCAAAATGGCGCAGATCACCAGCACGCCAAATTAGGAGAGCTCTCTTTTAACCCCACCTAAGGGGTGAGGTACAGGCAGGGAGCCTGAGCCCTCGACAGCAGCAGCTGTGCACACTGGCCCCCACCCCCTCAGCTCCTGCCTGCACGTGTGTCCCGGGAGGCACAACAACAACACTGAGCAGCACTCAGCTGATTGCTGAACTGGAGGACTCGGAGCAAGTCTGGAGTGGGTTGCTGGCTCCCCCCCCCCCCCCCCCTCGGTGACTTTGGGACTCAGGTGAGGGGTTTTTTCCTTTTTGTTTTTTCACCCTTTCTTTTTAAAAGCATGAAGAGTGTTCGGAGGTGGATCAGGCCAGGAGGGGCAATGCCCCTGGTGTCCTGCAATGCGCACCACCCCTGCTGCTAGGGGATCCAGGGGCCTGTAGTGTGTGTTGCCCTGAAGAATTACATATC
Source organism: Sphenodon punctatus (assembly GCA_003113815.1). Classification (NCBI taxonomy): domain Eukaryota; kingdom Metazoa; phylum Chordata; class Lepidosauria; order Sphenodontia; family Sphenodontidae; genus Sphenodon; species Sphenodon punctatus. The sequence continues at coordinate 2,456,476 of QEPC01008233.1, read as the reverse complement.
TTTCCTTCAAGGCTTGGCGCGAAGTTGAAAGCTGTACAAAGGAACTATCTGTGTACATGGGCCTGCTGTCTTGGGTGCCCTGAGAGACGGTAGACATATGGAAAGGCATTGTAACTAAAAAACCACACTGGTGAAGAACCTCGCTTACGAGTCTTGAGATGTTTTGTCTACAGGCTGGGCCTGGGCCCTGCAGAGAAAAGGACCCTGCAAAATGTCCCAGGTGAGGAGTGGGTTCTAAGATGGATGGCAGCCAGAGTGAGACCCTGCACAATCAGCAGCAGCAGCCTCCTCCATCCTGGAAGTGCCCTCTCCCTTCTCACAGAAGTCCCTGCCAGAGGCATAGGAGCACTATTGTTGTGGCAAGTCTCCTCATGGGAGGAGGGCGAGGAGAGGTGAATGGGGCCCTTCATAAGAACATAGGAAGTGCCGTACTGGATCAGACCAATGGTCCATTGAACCCAGCACCTGTCTCTGACAGTGGCCAATCTCGGTTGCTTGGAGGAAGTACCCAGCAGGCGATCCATTCCCTGTTGTTCACTCCCAGCTCCTGACAGTAAGAGTTTACATTCCCCAAACCTCCCTGGCTAATAACTGCTACTGGACCGGCCCGATCCTCCAGAAACTTGTCCAACCCTTTCTTAAGCCCAGCTATCCTACTGACCTTGACCACGTCTTCTGGCAACAAATTCCACACCTTAATTGTGCATTGAGTGAAAAAATACTTTATTTTATTTGTTTTAAATCTGCTACCTATTAGTTTCATGGAGTGTCCACTAGTTAGTACTATTTGAGAGGGTAAATAACCGTTCCTTATTAACTTTTTCCACGCCACTCATGATTTCATAAACTTCTCTCATATCCCCTCTCAGTCATCTCTTCTCTAAGCTGAAGAGCCCCAACCTATCCAGTCTCTGTTCATAGGGGAGCCATTCCATACCCATTACCATTTTTGTTGCCCTTCTCTGTACCTTTTCTATTTCTACTATATCTTTTTTGAGATGGGGTGACCAGAACTGCACACAATATTCGAGAACTGCACACAATATTCACACCATACATTTATATAGTGGCATTATGGTATTCTCAGTTTTATTCTCTATCCTTTTATGACTAATTCCTAAAAATCTGTTTGCTTTTTTGACAGCTGCTGCACACTGAGCTGAGGATTTCAACATATTGTCCACAATGACTCCAAGGTCGTTTTTCTGAGTGGTAACTCCTAATTTAGAACCCAGCAATGTGTACATAACGTTTGGATTGTTTTTCCCTATGTGCATCACTTTGCACTTGTCCACATTAAATTTCATCTGCCATTTAGATGCTCAGTCACCCAGTCTCGCAAGATCCCCCTGCAATTCTCCATGGTCTGCTCATGTTTTAACTACCTTGAATAACTTGGTGACATCTGCAGATTTGGTCACCTCACTCCTTACTCCTTTTTTCAGATCATTAACAACACCGGTCCCAGTACAGCTCCCTGGGGCTCTCCACTATTTACTTCTCTCCATTGATTGACATTGATTGATTGATTGATTGATTGACTTCTCTCCACTGTGAAAACTGATTGTTTAGTCCTACTCTTTGTTTCTTATCTTTTAACCAATTACCAATCCACAATAAGACACTGCTTCATATTCCATGACTTCTTAATTTCCTCAAGAGTCTCTCATGAGGGACCTTATTGAACGCTTTCTGAAAATCCAGATACACTATATCGACTGGCTCCCCTTATCCACATGCTTATATACACCCTCAAAAATTCCAATAGACTAGTGAGGCATGGCTGCCCTTTGCTAATCCATGTTGACGCTTCCCCATTAAGCCATGTTTATCAGTATGCCCTATAGTTCTGTTTTTAATAATAGTTTCCACCATTTTGCCTGGCACAGATGTCAGGCTTACCGGTCTGTAGTTTCAAGGGTTGCCTCTGGAGCCGCCTTTAAATACTGGTGTTACAGTTACTATCCTCCAGTCCTCAGGTACGGTGGCAGATTTTAGTGATAGGTTAAAAATTACCAGTAGTAAGGGTGATTTTAGACGATACAGGCCTTCCTCTAACCACAGTCAATTCCCTGTGGTGGAGGAGAGGCCCGTAACTAGGGATGGGCGAACGTGGTTCGGAAGTTCGGAGTTCAGGCCGAACTCGGTCTGTTCGGATGACCGAACCGAACGTCCGAACCGAACGCTCGAATGGCCGAACAGTTCGGAAAAGTTCGGATGAGTTTGGGGGGTGGGAAAAATGTGACTGGAAGGCAGGAAAAACATGATTGGAAGTGGGAGGCAGCTGCGGAGCAGACTTCCTGGCACCAGGGGTGGAGACCAAACGTAGTTTCAGGGTAAAAAATAATAATAATTTGAATTCGGTTTTGGTATCGATAGCCCTATTTTCGGTTGTTCGGCCAAGTTCAGCCGAACCGAACTCTGCCAAACCGAACAGCCGAACCCGAACTCGGATTTTGGACTGAACATCCAAACTGCGTTCTGTTCGCCCATCCCTACCCGTAACATCTAATGGGGTTCCTGCCAGATGTTCACCCCAGTGAACCTCCGGTGGGACTCAGATTAACCACGATTCTGGAGGTGAGGCTGGCCTCACCTCCGGAATCATGTTTAGCGCAACCACAATTCGGGATCGGCGGACTGTAACGTCTGTTACCTCCGCCAGCCTGGATTGCATGCTGCAGAATCGGGCGCAGCGGCCACACTGGCCGCTGCACCTACCCATCTCCCGGAGGGCGGGCGGCTGGGGGAGTGCGGGGGGACAGGGCTGTGCAGCCACACATCATGCCGCACAGCCCCGCTCCCTCCCCGATCCCCGAGCGGAATCAGGCCGGCACGTCTAAAGGACGGCCGGCCTGATTCCAGACAGGGATCCGAAACGGATCCCGGGCCATGGTAACTGGGAGGCCCGTATCGTCTAACATCACCCTAGGTCTGCATTTTCATATTTGAGTTCCCTCAGAACTCTGGGGTGTATACCATCTGGTCCTGGTGATTTGTTACTATTTAGTTTGTCAGTTTTCTCTAGAACCTCTTTCAGAGTCACGTTGATATGTGACAGCTCTTCCGATTCATCACTTACAAAGAACAGTTCTGGCGTGGGTACTATCTAATATCTTTCCAACATTCTCTGCCATGAAGACCGAAGCAAAGAATTCATTCAGCTTCTCTGCAATGGCCTTATCCTCCCTGAGTTCCCCTTTTATTCTCATGTCATCTAAGGGCCCAACTGACTAGTATGCTTCTTGCTTCTGATGTACTTGAAAAAGTTTTTATTATTAGTTTTTGCCTCGTTAACTAGTCTCTTCAAATTCTCTGTTGGCCTGCCTTATTAATGTTTACATCTAATTTGCCAGTAATTATGCTCCTTCCTATTTTCCTCATTAGAGCTAGCTTTCCATGTTTTTAAAAGATGCCTCTTTGGCTCTCATAGCCTCCTTTACCTCATCATTTAGCCATGCTGGCAGGCATTTGTTCCCCATACTATATTTTTAAACCTATGGAATACATTTAATCTGAGCTTTCAAGATGCTGTTTTTAAATAGTCTCCATGATTCTTGCAGACATTTAACCTTTGCCACTGCTCCTTTTAGCCTCCTTCTAATTAGTTTCCTCTTTTTAGCATAGTCTTCCTTTTTAAAGTTTTTTTTTTTTAAAGTTACTGCAGTAATTTTACTGCAATAGCTCATGTTTTAACTACCTTGAATAACTTGGTGGTGTTTGCAACTTTGCATCACCATGCAAATTTACCATGCTCCCTCCAGTAATTAAGTAAAATTTGATTATATGATGATCACTATTGCCAAGCGGCTCCACCACTGTTAACCCTTGCACCAGGTCCTGCGCTCCACTTAGGACTAGATTCAAAGTAGCTCCTCCTGTCATTGGTTCCAGAACCAGCTGCTCCACGAAACAGTCATTTATGGCATCGAGAAGCTTTACCTTCGTATCACGCCTGGAGCAGACATTCACCCAGTCAATATAAGGAAAGCTTCCTTTTGATTTCAGTGGGGCTAGTCAGGGTCATAAAGTTAAGAGAGTGTATGATCTGGAGTGTCATCCTTTCAGGGGCAGAGACTGTCAGCATGATCCCCCAAGCATATAACACTGTTGCTAGCATTTAGTGTGTAGGTACGAGTCCCACTGAAGTGGATGGGGTTTTGTGCATGTACTAAATGATGGTGTTGATGGAGGTTCCCAGCTTGTGTTTTCTTATATGTGCATCAAAGCCTAGTGTGCTTTGGAAACCACTTCAATATAGATAAAAACTAGATATGATAGGGAAAATATGCATTAAAACTCTTGACCTAGAGCTTACTGCTACTCCCAGGCTGTCCCCACCCTTTTTAATTTTAGCAACACTTGCTTTTTACTTGAGGCCTCAGTGTAACCATACTGCTCAGCCCTCTTTATGGGATGATATTACACATAAACCCACATATAATTTTTCTCTCAATTTTAGAAAGACTGAATTAACTTGAGAGCATTAAAGCAACTGGTACATCATCAGACTGTTGACTCATTACCACCTTTTTATGCCTGCAGCAAAACCACATTTGTTAGTTTAACCAATCAAAAGCAACGGTGCATGCAACAGAGGGTGTTAACAAATGTGACACCGCCCAATTTGGCTTACTCTGGCCTACCTGGGCCAACGTAGAACCTGTGCGTCTGTTCCGGGTACGCCAGATGTGGGCCTGGTTCAGACCCCGGCAGGGTAGGCGACCCGGCTGGGAACATGGGCCCGGAAGGAACCAAGACCACAGTCCGAACCCAAGAGCTGCCCAGGTGGGACAAAGCTTGGCCCAGTCTGGTAGGCGTGTCTGTTACCGTGTCAACCTGGTCCGGCGAAGGGGGTTGCTATGGCAGCCTGTTATTGGCAGCCATGGCTGCCCACCATGATAGGGGGTGGGGTGCCAGCCACAGCGTGGAGGCAGAGCCAGATGGCCGTGCATTGTTCCCCTCCCTGGCTGGGTCAGGCTGGGGGAATGTGTATTCTGTCCCCTGACCTGACCCAGGCGGGGGTGGCCCCTCCTCCTTGGGACGTGTACCCGCAGAGGGGAGTGCATATTTGTTTTTAACCGCAGTTACTGCTCGGTTCACCTGAGGCCAAAATTTGTACTGCTCTACAGGGGACAAGATGAACGTATTGGTCATATCTCTTTTCTACGGAATTCCAAATTACATAGAGGAAGTAAAAGAATCTTAGAGATGGAAGGGACCAATGGTTCACTAAGTCCAGTATCCTGTTTGCTATGGCTGGGGGTTTGGCTTTGGGCTACCAGAAATTCAACACATTATACTTCCCTCCTCCCTTCTTTTTAAAATCATGCCAGCAGGCTTCTTAGGTGCCTAAAGTTTGAAACTATCCTCCCTGCTCCCAAACTCCATTGGCAATTCAATAAAGCATGCATGCTGAGATGAACATTAAGGAATCTTTGGACTCAGTATTACCATCGCTTATACAAAACACTACCAGTTGTGGGGTATCACACACAGAGTTGCTTTGAGTATTGCAATAGGGTGATAACAAGTTTATTTTCATTAAGTTTCACTTTGTCTTTGCTTGTGGAATAAAAGGTAAAATTGAAAGGGCTTTTTCCACTTGGGGATGGAGGTGGGGAAGAGCTTTTGGAGATTGCTTTTCATTGGCAAGTTAATAGATAAGATCTAGCCAGCAAGGGAAAAACCAAGTGAAAGGTATACATTCAATCTCTTTATCACAAGCAAGTCATCCCCACACCCTGAACTAGGGGAAGTCATATATAGGCAGGGATGAGCGAGAAGAGATTCTCCCATCTAAATGTATTTTTGTAGTTTGAAAGATCCCTAGCTAATAGTGAGGAGAGAGGTTATTTAGAAATGTCATCCTTTTTAAGATTATGTTCCATTTATTACTTTTTTAATGGGAGTTTATGGAGATTCTTTTGGAATTAAAGTTGTATTCATGATAGCAACATCAGGCTGCTCCTAAATAGCATTTTCATCATATTAACTGTTGACTAGATAACAAGCATATCTCCTCGAGCACCTCCATTCTGAGTTAATGCTATAGCCTGCAAATTAATACAGTCATTATAAGACGCAAGCTATATCACTTACCATTTCATTATTGTTCAAATCAAAATCCATACTTTTCCCGTTTTCCCTCGGGTTACAGACCAGATAGGGTAAAGCTTTATCATTCTGCAAAATAATCTCTCATGGCTTCCTCTCTTTGGTGTTAAGAGGAACAGCTAATCATATTACACTAATTTTCATATTAATAGGCCCTGAGCAGAGAGAGAGTTAACACTCGCCTTTTATGTTCTACCCAGCAACTCTGTTCTTATTTTTCTGTAATCTGCCCAGAGCTAGATTAGCATGACAGATTTCATGCAGTACTCATCAATACATAAATCAGGGTCAAACTAGTAGCCCTTCCTTATATTTTTAATCAGAATGGCAATCTGTCAGGAATTTGTGAAGTAGGGTAATTTTTAAATAGATCAAGTGAATACATACTATACCTTTTATGGGGTAAAAATGGAAAACTGACAGCAGCTTTGAAGAAAACCCGAGCCTGTTATCCAAATGATGTGGGGTTTACTATAGAATGTGGGATCCTATAGCATGTATATTCATTGTACCAGTACAATGAATACATTATGAAGTCATGGCTCAAGCTAATTCTAGTTTCTGTGAGGACTAGTATATCCTTTTACCTATAAAAGCGTCTCACGTAATAAATACAGACAGGTTTATTTCAACTCTAAGAAAGGAGTAATTCTGGTTCCACTGAAGTTACTGGATGTTTTTGCCACTTTCAACCCAGCTCTTAAAGTTGATGTCCCCAAATTTTCTGTTTGGTTGACTAACGTTAGTAGCCTGACTCTTACTCTAATTGTCAGGTTTGCTTACTGCGGATTGAGTTGGCTGGTATATGAATGAATGTGTGAAAAATATGACCTTAGCTTCCTGTTTTTGGCACCACTGGGTGTTTTCAGACGTGACGGGGTCAGTTGGCCCCGTCACGAAAACAATAAATTCATCCCCCGCCAGGATGACCCCGTCACGCCCTAACAGACGTGCCAGGGGATCCCGGCGGGGAATCAGGGATGGGGCAGGGCCGTGCAGCGCAACGTGCGACCACACGGCCCCGCCCCCTCCACGCTCCCCACCGCCTGCCCTCTCGGAGATGGGCGGCCGCCGCGGCCAATGCGGCCGCAGCGCTCGCTCGCTTTGGCCACGGACCGGAATCCCTGCGGGGATTCCGGGCCATGGCCGCTGTCCAGAAGTGACGGCGGGGGTCATCACGGCGGGGAATTGCCTTTGCCACACGGCAGCCACCAGCCCCGCCGCTTCGGCTGCTCACGTGGCGAATGTGATTCCACGCCGTGGTAACATCTGGGGGGGGAAAACAACCGTTCCCCCCAACAGACGTGCCGTGATCACAGCCACCACAGGGAATTGACTGTGGTTGACTGTGATCTTGTAACGTCTGAAAACACCCTAACTGTTGATATGGATTTATTTATTTATTTATTTATTTATTTATTTTATTTTATAAATTTGTACCCCGCCCCTCCTGCGAACAGCCCGGGGCAGCTTCCAACAATAAAATAACATACATAAAAACAGTTTAAAATCATCACTAACAATATAAAATTATTAAAACAGGGCTCAGGGCCTTCATTCAGACAATAATAAATAAGGTGGGGGAGCTAAAAGAAAACCCCCTTACTCCACCCTCCTACCCTCCCCAAAGGCCTGGGCGAACAGCCAGGTTTTACAACTTTGCCGGAATGTCAACAGGCTGGGGGCCAGGCGAACTTCCTCTGGAAGGGAGTTCCAAAGGCCCGGCCCAGCCACTGAGAATGCCCTCTCCATTGTGGCCCCCCGCTTAACACGTGGGACCTCCAAGAAGGCACCCCCGGTGGACCGAAGGAGCCGTTCTGGGGTGCGGAGGGTGAGGCGGTCCCTGAGGTATGAGGGGCCCAGACCGTGAAATGCCTAGATTGAGGCAGCCAGTTTTGGCCCTTGAATATCCTAGGTTAGCGGAGACTTTGGGTGTTATCAAACTAGACGATAGCCTGCTGGAGTCTGTGTTTGGGGTCTGTGCAGCCCCCCCCCAGTTCCCAATCACATGTTTAACACATCCAGCCTAGTAAATGGACAGCCCCCTGCCTGTGTTTTACATGCTTGTCGCAGCTTCCACCAGTGGCACTAGCAATCTCCCTCCCCCGCGGCTGCTTCTCAGCTGAGAGGTGCGCTAGAGATCTCCTTCCTTGCCGCAGTTTCTCTCCCCGTCTTTCAGCTGAGAGGCTGTGGGGAGGGAGAGCTCTAGTGCACCTCTCGTCTGATGCCCTGGCAGTTATCAGCCAGTCTCTAACCTTAGGGAAGGTTATTGAATGGGTGGTGGCCCATCAACTTCAGGAACATCTGAACCGAATTAGTTTCCTGGATCCCTCGCAGTCTGGCTTTCATCTGGGTTATGGCATGGAGGTGCTTGTGGCCTTGGTTGATGACCTCTCCAGAGAGGTCGTTCGACCCTGTTGATCCTGTTAGATCTCTTGGCTGCATTTGATACCGTTGACCATCAGTTGTTGGTGACTTGGCTACGGGACAGGGCCAGAGTGGACGGGACTATTCTTGAATGGTGCCGCTCTTTCCTGGGCGGTAGAACTCAGCATGTGGTGCTGGGTGATTATTTATCTTTTCCCCGGGGCCTCCCGTGTGGAGTTCCACAAGGTTCTATCTTATCCCTGCTCCTGTTCAATGTGACCTCTGGGGGAGGTCATCAGAGAATCTGGTGTAAGGTGTCATCAATATGCTGATGACACCCAATTATATCTCTTTTTTTCATGAGACCCAGGCCTGGCAGTCTCAGTGCTTACCTGGTGTTTGTCAGCTGTGGGGGACTGGATGAGGGCAAGTCACTTGAAGTGGAATCCTGACAAGATGGAGGTAATGGTTGTGAGGAAAGCTGGGGGAGTGATGGCCCCCATCATTGATGGGGTCCATCCTCCCTGGTATCTCAGATTCGTAGTCTGGGGGTGCTCTTAGATCTGCAGCTTCCTCTGGATGTCTAGTGGCAGCTGTGGCGAAGGGCACATTTTGCCAATTACATCTGGTATGATGACTTAGGCCATATGTCTCAGACTCGGACCTTGGCACGATCATCCATGCTTTTATTACCTCAAGATTGGACTACTGTAATGTGCTCTATGTGGGGCTACCTCTGGTGATGGTCCAGAGACTGCAGTTGGTGCATAATGCAGTGGCGCATCTCCTTAGGGGGACGAGTTATCGCAAGCACATTACACCAGTGCTCCGTTCTCTGCACTGGCTGCCGATAGTCTTCTGGGCCCAATTCAAGGTGTTGGTTTTGACCTTTAAAGTCCTAAACTTATCTGCATGACTGCCTCACCCTCCAGATTCTGGATTGGTCTCTGCAGTCGGCCGGGGGTGCCCTCCTTGAGGTTTCCCAGGTGTCAACCATGAGAAGGGCATTTTCAGTGGCCACTCTGCAGCTGTGGAACTCCCTCCCATTGGCGGTCCTCCTGGCCTCAGACCTGCTCTCTTTCCATAGACAGTGTAAGACCTGGCTGTTCCACTGGGCCTTTGCTGAGGGAGACGGGATGGGTTGTTGGCTTAGGGTGGTTTTTTTTTTTATTGTTGGGTTATTTTTAAATGGTGACTTTTATATTATGTGTTTTAAAATGTTGTTAGCCACCCCAAGATGCTTGTGCAGGATGGGGCGGCATATAAATGCAACAATAAATAAATAAAAGAAATCTTTTGCACTGATTTTTGTATCGAATTTTTAACATTGCGGGTTTCCAATTGCAGTCAATGGGGAAACACCGCAATGTTAAAAATCTGATACAAAAATCAGTGCAAAAGATCCGATACAACTGATACTGAAAAAGAATCATAATTTTGGATTAAACTGAAATGGCCATTATAGCGGTGTGCATGTCATTTTTGTTATTACAATAACGATAACGAAAATGGTCATTTTCGTTATTGTTATTGCAATAACGAAAATGAGAATCGAGAATAATGACAGCAATAACAAAAACGACAATGTCGTTATCATTGTCATTATTACTAGTGACACAGTTGCGGTTTTGTTTTGGATAGAAATGGAGAGGGGAGGAGGAAGCAGACATCTTGGAGTCCTAAAGAGGCTTGAACTCTTGAACTGTGCCTGTGTTGGGAGGGGTGAGCAGCTCAGCAGTATCTGATGGATGTATCACTGGCCAATGAGCAGCGCAAGCAGGCCCCAGCAGCCACACGTCACTTTGTGATTGCTCAATGCCTGCTGCCTCCCACAAGCAATAAGGGAGGCTTTGGGGGAGGGCAGTGCAACCCTTTATAATGGGAGGGCCATTTTTTCTTTCTCTGTTCTGTGAGAGCTCTCTGCTTGTCAGGTTGCGTTTTACAGAACTGGTGCTTGCACACAAAAAATCTTCCCTAGCCCTCATTGTATTACCAATTCCTTTCCTTCCTCTGTACATTCCCCCTGTACATTATATATTTATATAGGATAGTAGGATAGGTTAGGTTTTGTGTATATATAATTAGATTATACAGTACTTCTCTGACAGTGTGTGCAATTGTGTGTACAATGAGAAAGGGAAGGAGGACTACTAGTTCAGCCTCTGGGCCAGGTGGCCCTGGTAGAGGGCGAGGCCGTGGGCGTGTGTGTGTGGGAGTTGGCAAGCCTGCTGCCACTTCTGCCACAGCTGGCAGCCCACCGCCCAAGCTGAAGAGACCTGATTTTTTTCCCCCTCAAGGCAGAAGGTCTTATATGGGGAACAGGCTGCAGCAGAGATCTTGGGAATGGCATCTAGTGTGGAAGGCAGGGAGCCCCAGCCTTCCACTAGTAGCAGTGGCCCTGGAAGAGGGAGCCAAGGGCAAGGGGTGTACGTGCAGCAGCAGCAGCACTACACCCCCCCCCCTTCTGTAGCACCGGCAGCAGCTGGCATTGCCAGCAGTGATTGTTCACTGGGGGCAGCAGCAGATATTATTATGGGGAGCCACAGCAATTATGATGATGTGGGTGCTATTGCTGGGAGTGGTGCAGGAACAACCACCTCGATAACAAAAACGTTACCAAAAGCCAAATTTTCGTTTGAAACCGGTACCGGTATCAATAATGACAATAACAAAAACGACATTGTCGTTATAACGATAATTATAAAATGACACATTTTAATAGCGACAATGATAATGATAACGAAAACAACATAGGGGTCCTGGTGCACATCCCTAGTACTTGCGGTTCTTTCAGAAACCGAAAGTCCCATTCCTACCTGACATGGTGTCCTGCCCAGCAGGCCCTGTTCTCTCAGCCCAGCCACATTTATTTATTTTTAGGGATGGGCAAACGCGGTTTGGAAGTTCGGAGTTCGGCCCAAACTCGGCCTGTTCGGACGACCGAACCCAAACCCGAATTCAAACACGAACTCACCGAACTGAACTCAATTCCGAACGTCGAAATGACCGAACAGTTCAGTCAGTTTGGATCGCGTTCGGGTGAGTTCGGGTGGCAAAAAAAGGGTCACTGGAAGGTCAAACGTGACAGGGAGGGGTAGTCAGCTGAAAAGCAGACTTCCAGGCACCAGGGGTGGAGAGGCTTGCAAGAAACAAAACTATTTGCCTCCCCCCTTCCCAACACCTTCTGAGCTAGTCACTATTCCTGAACAGCAGGCGTTTCAGAAGGCTCCCTCTCCCAGAATTTCCCAGCTCCCCAATCCATTGCAATCCTCCTCCCATTTCACCCATCTACCCCCATATTATCATTCATTTATTTAGCTTAGCTTAGATAGATTTAGTGGTTATTTTTTGTTTTTACCCCTCCCTGTGTTCCCTGTGTTCAAACTTCCTTCCTCTCTCCCCCCTCCATTGAATCTTTTCCCTCTCCCATATATTCCATCCCAGATTCCCTTCCCCTGTTTTTTCATTTAGAGTAGGATTATTAAATTGCTTTAAGTTTCATTTCAGTTTTGTACTGAAATGAAACTTAAACCTTAAACTGAAACCTTGTGTTGTTTGTGATTCCCCCATCCCATAGATAGATAGATAGATAGTAGACAGTTGTAGGAGTTAGCTTAGTGATAGAGATAGCGTTAGTGATTTAGTTTTAGTGTTTGTAGGAGTAGGCCTGTGTACTTATTTGATAATCCATTTAGTTCATAGCATTTAGAATAGTTAATAGCAGTTAGATTTAGTTTGGATAGATATATATAATATTAGATAAAAAATTTAAATAAAAAAACCCATATAAAACCAAACAAAAAAACCAAATAAAAACCCATATAAAACCAAATAAAAAAGCAAATAAACCATATAAAAAACACGCCCCCCCATAACAAAACATTTCCTCAACGGCCAAATCTGAACCGAACGACCGAACTAAACGGCCAAACCTGAACTCGGCGAACTAACCGAACGGACGAACCAAATGCAGCCAAACCGAACGGCTGAACCCGAACCGCGATCTGTTCACCCATTCCTATTTATTTTATTTATTAAAAATGTATGCAGTTTGCAGCCCTCACACACCCCCTCCCACTTCACCACATCCTCCACATGGAGAGACTTTCCTCAATCCTATCCCAAGTCTTATGTATATGCACAAAATGTCTTATTGTCTTACTGCCGCTCAAACAGAGCTGCATTTACAGCAGCCACAGCATGAGTACTGGAATCTCAGTTTAATGTCCCTCAGATTAGGCAGATGCCCCAGAGCACACAAAATTACTAACCCTGAGCCTAACACCCTCCTTCCACATATTGCTGCTTAGTCAGAATAATAGTTAATACAATCCCTGTAGTACCAGCTCTGAGGTGAAACATACTGTTAGCGATAGGATTGGCAGTGGAAGTGGGGAAACTAGACTGAGGCCTAGAGTAGCGCTGAAATGAATATCCAAATTGAATGCCAAATTTGATAAATTCAGTCACTTCAAAATCATTTCAGTGAAGAAGATGTGAAGCAAGGGCGTAGCTATAATAGGGACAGGCAGTGCAATTGCACTGCAGCGTATCAGTGCCCAAACCTCACTGTGCAGCTGCATCCCTGTCACTGGGAGGAAGAAGCCGTGACGGGAAGAGGGCACTCCATCTCCTGCACCAGGGCCCACATTCCAACCTAGTCACACCTGTAAGTTATATTAGTTCCAAATATTCCCCACTTATTTCAGTCATTTTGGTTATTTTGACTTGGTTATTTTGGTATTTGTTCCATCATTCAGTACGAGTTGGCATTGCCGCATGCCAAACAGTTGTGCAACAGTGCTATTGTGCTAATAGCAATCGCTAGGGTGGTCAGATATGCAGATTTTAGAGGACACTTATGAGAATTACAAGTTGTAGGGCTGCATTGGAAACCTCTATTTCTCATAAGTGTCCTCTAAGATTTGCATATCTGGCCACCCTAGTAATCACGCAATAGCACAGTTGCACCACTGTTCTGTTCGCAATAGTGTTAATACCGACATGACCTAAATAAACAAAGAAATGAATATGCAAATATTGCATACCTGAATGAAGGCCGTTAGGATATTCGGTGGTGTATCTGAATGTGTGAATAATCTTTGTGAATACGGAGTAGCATATTCATTTCAGCTCTAGTCTTAGATGGGCTATGACACTGCAGGAATCCTCTAGCCTCTGTGGTACAAGAAATCTAAATTTCTAGTGGATCCCAGTAATTTGATGATTGTGCTTCTACCAGCACTCTTTACATTGGGTAAAAACAGACATGTGAGTGGTGTGACAGCTCCCCAACTTGGGGTGAGAAACAGTGGCCACCCCTCTACGGGTTGAGGAGCGGCACTGAACTAACGTGCCCATGGCCAGAGAGTTGTCCTGCCACCCATTCGCCCCAGGTTGGGTGGGGAGCTCAACAAATGTGCAGTTGGACGGTCCCATCCTCACCCTACTTCCAGAACCCCACACCCCACCATGAAGGACAGCCATGGCTGCTCCAGCCCTGAGGTGGGGTTGGCACAGCTGAACAAACATGCTAGCTTGTGTTGACACGTGTTGGCCTGCATGGGTGACCCTTGGTCCAGGCTGCATCTTCAGAGATTTTCTGAGGACACAGCCCAGGCTAGCCACCTACCTGCCTTGGGGCAGTCCCGGGCCAACAGCTGGTGGTGCGGAACCACACGTGCAGGTGAGTCCCGGGCCAATGTGGGCCTGCATCACGTTTGTTTTTACCCATTGTCACAAATATATTTAAAAACATACTTAAGGAATATGAAAAATGCTGATCCTCAAAGTGCACAAACAACACAGCTGGAGTCATGAACTTTTATTTCAAAAACTTTAAAGAAGCTCAGGCAGCTCTGCCAACTGAAAATCAAGAGACTTTCTTAAAAATAATGTGACTAAAATTTGTGTGTGTGTGTGTGTGTGTGTGTGTGTGTGTGTGTGTTGCTTCTGAGCCATTGGGTTACACTGCAGTGGCCTTTTCATGATTTTCTCTGCCAACCATGAGGCCAAGGAACTTTTTTAAAAAAGAAAGTGGGGATTTTTTGCTCTTTGATTATTTCCCAATTCTATATTTTACATAATCCATAAAACTGCAAGAGATCGGATATGATCCAGAGCATTTCTAAGCTGCTTAGCACCATATTCTGGCCACAAGTACCCTGGTGTAAATCCAACATAACTCAGTTAAGACTGCATTTACAATTGCTTAAGTAAAATTAAATCTAGCTTCAGAATTTCAGACACTGCACTGTATTTCACATCTAGTACTCAGACCCACGCAGCATATGGTTTGAATATAGGGTAAATATCATGTTCTGATAATATCCTAACAATACATCTGACATAATCAGACCCTAAAGGATACTATTTCAAGTGACAGTAATGTATGTATACATGGTTTCTGATAAGGTTGTTTGTAAATTTTGAAACCGAGTTACAAAAGAGTGCATTGCCCAAAATATTCTTGTGTATGGAAGAAGAATGTCTTTTGAAATATATAAAAGATTTTTTTCTCTGGATTCTCAGTTTACCTGGCATTTGTGATATGCAGGAATGATTAGTGTTGAAAGAAATATCAACTTAGTGAATACCAAATGCTTTGCCTTCATGACCGCATTTCAAGATTGATGTAGAATTCTGTGACCCTAGAGAGCAGCAAAAATATGCAAAGTATATCAGATACTAATCACTACCCATCCACAGATGCTGTGTTCCCACTTGAGGTCCTGACCCACAATCTACCCTAGATTGATAACCCCTGCCCTAACTTCACCTTAATGCAGTTTTTAGTATTTCCTTCATATTCGGCGAAAGGGACAGATAAAAATGGCGGGATAACAAATACATAGACTCATCTTAAATGATGATGAAAGTTTTTGTTCAAGTATGAATGTTGAAAGGAATACTTCTTCTTGAGAGAGAGATCAACCCCTCCTAAACCTCTACTAACCTCTACTTATGTAGTGGACATATCAGTTTCTGCCAGGGAAGAAAGAGACCAAGTTCTTCATGGTTTTCTCTCAGTAGAGAAAGGAGAATGGGAATTTCCTCTTAAGTCTATTCCACTGTTAGCTTCTTTCTTCTTCTTGCAGAATCTTTTCAGGACCTAGTCCTCAAATAGCTCACTAGCACCACTGCCATTCCTTCACTTGGACCCTGGTTGTGCTATGGAGGCCCTTTTTCTTATGCTGGCTTGGCCACACCCCCATGTCTTTTGCCACACTCCCTGCTTCCTGGTTGGCTGCCCGCCTGTATAGAAGGTGGGTCTGACACCACAGGAAACTGGGAGGATCATCTTTTTTCCTTTCCTGGTACCTTTCTTGTTTCTGGCTGCTGCATTTGTGCTTGCCTCCCTGATTCCCATTTGTTTGAGCTTGGAATAATCCTGCTCTACCTGACCCTGTTTGTATTCTGACCAGTTTGTTTTGTTTTGTTCCACGTTCTGTTTGGATCTGTTTGTCTTGTAGAGTCTGCTCTGGACTGGTGCTTCTGAACCTGCCCTAAAACTGGTCCTGTGCCCTTCTTCTCCATCTGCCTGCCTGCGTACTCCAGCACCCCAGCTTGTTTCTCCTGTGTCCTGGTCAGTGTGTTGTACACTGATCCTGCACTTACTCTTCAGACCCCAGTCTCCAGTGTGTCCCTGACAAATCCATTTGGATGTAATTTTAAAATCGGCTCTCAAACATTGTTCATTAACAAACAAAATATGACACCTTCTGTTGGTTACCACCAACATCGGGGAATAAGTTTGGCCCAGAGGTTGTGTGAGAGTTACTCCACCTACCCCATCACCTCCACAGACCCCGTCCAAAGTCCCCAGAAAACTCTCCAACCACAACCAATTAGCACTTGGTCATATTCAGCCCACACTGTTGGGTCAAATTTTGTTAAGGGCAAATTCCCAGTATATTTAAATTGACAGTCTGTCCAACATGTTAAGGCACCAATAGGCTAAGGCACCAATAGGTTAAGGACACAAGCAGTATGACTGGCAACGTCTCTATTGACAATCTGACTGGCAATATCTCAGAAATACCATGACCTCTGAGAGTGATCAGTCCCCAGGGATCTTACTGAGGGAGCTTATTTTAAAATACCATGCAAGAACGCAAATCACACAAAGTTAACCAATAAGACAAATTTTATTAAACAGATTGTAATAAAATTATAAATGTATCGATCTAAAATATGTTCCTAATTAGTACACCTTTCATCTTTACAAATAGGCATACTTCTGAGCTGGCCAAACTGAGAGTAGCTTGGTGCTTTTAGGTGGGAGTGTGGCTTCGTCAAGCTGCCTCTGAAGGTGTCCAGGTTGGGTGTGTGTGTGTGTGTGTGTTGTAATTGCCTTTTATATCCTGATTTTTGCTGATCACTCTGTCTTGGTAAAACATGATCTTTGTCTTGCTTCTTTGGCAAAGCATTCCAGCAGTTCCGTGACAGTTTTCCTGTTCTTAAACTTGCTATTTTCAAGGCTGTTATGTTGCAGACTTCATCACTTTCCCAGCAGCTTTTGTTTCACACAACAGTCAGCAGTTTCTTTTTGGTCTTGTGAAAGTTTTGCAGCTCTCTTTGTCTTTGCTTGCCCCCTTGTTCTTCAGTTCAATCCAAAGTCTTGCTTCAAAGTCCCAGAGGCCTCTGCTTCAGCCAATGTTGACCTAAAAACCAGTCACTCAAAACATTCACACAACACCACCCAGCCAGTACCACCTTACATTTATGTAATATATGCATATGTATGTAGGGATAGTAGGGTGGGGCTTGGGACAAGGCAAGGTCTGTGTCCTGTACCCCCCACCTTATGAGAGAGGAGGCACAGGGGAGGCAGGGTGGGGTTTGTGCCATGCCCCCCTTGTGAGAGAGGGGTGGTATATGCATAGGGTGGTATATGCATAGGGGGTGGAAGGTGGTGAGGGGTGCAGGGAGTGGATGTGAATGGTATGGGCTGGTGGAGGAAGAGAGTAGGGATGGGCGAACAGATCGCGGTTCGGGTTTGGCCGTTCGGTTTGGTCCAGTTTGGTTCGCCTGTTCGGTTCGCTCGCCGCGTTCGGGTTTGGCCATTCGGTTTGGTCGTGTTTGGTTCGGTTCGGGTGTTCGGAAAAAGTATCGTGAGAGCCCGTGATCGCGCCGGAAACCGGAAATTCGACTGCGTGCGGAGCTTGTGTGGGTGAGAGCATGTGTGTTGTGGCTGGCTGGGTGTTCAGTTGTGATTCGTGTGTTTTGGCTGTGTGTTATGTGTTGCTTTTGGTTTGGCTGGTTGGTGAGTGTTGGTGGGTGCTGTCTGTGTGTGTTGGCTGTGTGTTTAAAAAAAAAAAAAAATGGAGAAGAAGGTGACCAGTGCCACCACCATTAAACGCCGGGCCGAGGGGGAAGGCCAAGGTGGTGGAGCCGGGGGTGGAGGAAGAGGTTCCTCCGGCCGCTGCTGGACCTTCGGTGGTGGTGGAGGAGCCAGAGCCGGCGGGCACAGGAGGTGCTGCTGCCACTCCTGCCAGGTTTGTAAACTTCTTTTTTTACTTTGAGGACAAGAAACTTAAGGCTTTATCCGTTAGAGTGAGCTCACTGGCATACGGGTGGGTGCGTGGGTGGTGGGCATCAGTCAGCCACAAACAGTGGGCATCAGCGGGTAGCAGAGGATGTCTGCTACAGAGAGAGAGGGTACTGTAGTGTGTGGGGCTCTTCCAGCAGTTAGGCACAAGCAGGAGCACGAGCAGCACCCCCCACCCAAACATGTGCCAGGTTAGCAAGGGTCTCCACTCTCCAGTTGCCATCCCATTCCCTATGCACCCCTAAATAAGGGCAGGATTTGCACGTGCCAGCCACCAAGGTCTTTCCAGTTGCCATCCATAGCGCCCCAAGGAGGGCAAGATTTGCACGTGCCAGCAATGGTAATTCCAGTTGCCATCGCTACTAACACCCAAAGAAGGGCAGGATTTGCACGTGCCAGCCTGCGTCTCATCCCTCCGCAGCACCCAAAGAAGGGCAGAATTTGCACGTGCCAGCCAGCCAGGGTATCCCCATTGCCATCCCAAGCACCCCAAAAGGGCAGGATTTGCACGTGCCAGCCAGGGCCTTTTTAGTTGCAATCCCTAGCATCCCCTAGCACCCCAAGGAGGGCAGGATTTGCACGTGCCAGTCACCAGGGTCTTTCCAGTTGCCATGCATAGCGCCCCAAGGAGGACAGGGTTTGCATGTGCCAGCAAGGGTCTCATCCCTCCGCAGCATCCAAAGAAGGACAAGATTTGTATGTGCCAGCCAGGGTCACATCTCCTGTTGCTATCGCTACTAGCACCCCAAGGAGGGCAGGATTTGCATGTGCCAGACAGGGTATCTCCATTGCCATCCCAAGCACCCCAAGGAGGGAGGACTAGAGGCATCATCATCATAAATGCATGATATTACCTTGGTGTTCTTAATGTGTTCCCATTTCAGAGAGGAATCGGATGCCAGCCCCAGCTCTGGTATGTATGTAAGATTTATTGATCAGCTAATTTGCTTTAAAAATTTAAAAACAATTCAAAAATTTAACAATACAAAAATCAATGAATTGCAAGATAATTATAATAATACAATACAAAAAGGGGGAAAAGAAAAGAAAGGAAAACCCTCCAGTTTAGTTGAGAGTACTGTCAGTATCAAAGGTATCTACTATAGCAAGTTTAATCTCCCTTTCAACTAACAAAAGAAACATTGCTAGTAGTCTTATCTGGCTTATCTCAGTGAGCTTAGCTAGACATTCCATTTTATTAGCGCCCTCTACATTTGAATCCTCAAAGATCGGATTAGTCCATACACATCGGAGGGTTTCATATCTTGGGCATTCTAGTGTCACGTGGGAAAGAGTCTCAACTACGTGCGAGCAATATCTACACGCCCGTTCATCAAGGGGTATTCAATCCCTCCTGCCCATCACCTCTGATGTGTCCAGGAGGTTAAATCTAAACAAGAGTTATTACTCTTCTGAGTCTGGGATCCTGGAGTTGTTCTAAATAGCTTTCCAATCCCACTGTGGTTTTAATCTTGGGATACAATTGGGAAATCTTGTTTATGGTAAGAAGGTGGAGGTCCTTGTTGTGAGCCCAATCTGTTATTCTAAGCTTAAGCTCGTGCTTCGTGATTGTTACAAGTGGTAACTCCTCCCCATCTACTGGGAGTGCCAGTTCCTTTGCATAATTTTTAACATGCTTTATCTATGCATAACGCGGAACTCCAAGATACTCCAAGATAACACTCTTTCAGAAGAGGAGCAGGATCTCCAAAAGCCACTGTCCACCAAAAAGACAACATACAGAGGACTAGCTGTGTATAAACTGAGATGACACCTACTTCAGCTCTTAACATAGCTAATGGGGTTGCTCTTGGGACTTTCAAAAGAGCTCTAAGGAAATGAATTTGGGACAATTCCAAGGAACTCTTGTAGCCAGAGATAGCAATCTCTGCTCCATATGTTAAACAGGGAATAACTTTTAGCTTATATACTTCTAAAAGTTGCTGCACTGGTACCATTGGTATCTCATGGGCAAGTTTAAGTATCCCCCCTATAATTTGATTAGCCTTGCTCATTTGGACTTCATTATTGACTCTCCATGATTTACTCGCAGAAAATATCACTCCCAAGTACGTATAATGTGGGGTATGATCCAGCACTTGAGAGCCTATCCTCCACGTGTAGCTAACTCATGAGGTGCCACAGCTCATCACCTTTGACTTCTTAGCATTGATGGTCAGGGTGTTCCTCTGGCAATAGCTGGAGAGGGCTGTAAGGGATTGCTGCAGGCCCTTCTTAGATTGTGATAAAAGAACAATATCGTCTGCAAACATAAGAATCGACAGAGGTCTTGTTCTTATACAGGATGGGTGAAATAGGAGGAGGATTGCAATGGATTGAGAACAAAACTGCTGGGAGAGGGAGCCTTCTGAAACGTCTGCTGTTCAGGAACAGTGACTAGCTCAGAAGGTGTTAGGAAGGGGGGGGGCAATCAGTTTTGTTTCTTGCTGCACCTGCCTCACCGCAAGCCCCATTGGCTCAGTGCAGCCTAGTCTATGGCCAATCACAGACTGCGAAGTCAGTGGTCTGAGGTGAAAAGGAATGGTGATTGGGCAGGCTGGCTGCTACTCCAAGCCTCTCTACCCCTGGTGCCTGGATGTCTGCTCCTCAGCTGACTCCCCCTCCCTGTCACGTTTTGCCTTCAGGTTTTAGCCACCCGAACGTGATCCAAACTGATTGAACTGTTCGGTCATTTCGACATTCGGAATTGAGTTCGGTTCGGTCTGTTCGGGTTCGGTTGTCCGAACAGGCCGAATTCGGGCCGAACTCTGAACTTCCAAACCGCGTTCGCCCATCCCTAGAAGGGAGGAGACTTTCTCTGGTGAGAGCAGAGAGGCATATAGAGGCATACACTTAGTGTCTGTTCTCCTGTTCCACTCTCCCCTCCCCCCTGCTGTCTTGGGATATTTGGGGCTTAAGTCCAGTGAAGCCCCTGATCTAATGCTGCTTAATGCAAGGTCAGTGGCAAATAAAACATCCACCATTCTTGACATTATTCAGGATGAGGCCGCTGATCTCATATGCATTACAAAGACCTGGCTGGACAAAACATCTGGGCCTATATTGTCTCAGTCTGATGGTGACAACCAGGCACTCGGTGCACCAACAGGCTAGGATTGGGGGCCAAAGGTAATCTGTCGAGACACCCTGGCCTATCAAAAGTATTATTCAGTGCATGCCTAATTTGTTCAATATAGACCCTGTATTCAAGGCATGGAATAGATTGGGGATTCTGCTTGTGTACTGACCGTTCTCCTGCATAGCAGACTCCTTGACTGAGTTGGTCTTGGAGGTGATCTTGAGGTTACCCAGACTTACAGTCTTGGGTGACTTCAACATAGATGCAGAGACCAGAGTTCTTGAGGCCTCCATAGCAACCATGGGCTTTAATGACTGATGGGAGAGGCTGAGTTTGTTCTGTTTAGAGCTGCTGGTGCTGCTTAACCATTAGCCCGGAGTGTTTCCATCTGTGTCTCCTGACCAGGTACAAAAGACCTCTAGGTCTTGCAGGCAACAGCCTTCAGGTGGTGGCCAAAGGATGGCAACAAAAGGGCACTGGCCATTTGGGGCAGTGAGCAACTTGAGTGTGGATCTTTTTGAAAGTGTGGACTGAACTACGGTCTACAGCCACAACTGGCCTGGATTGCTATTGGCAGTTTCCTACAGGCAGTGGCTGAAGACCCTGAGCCCTGGCTGGTAATTACAGATATACCGATCTTCAAATGCCTGTCTTTTTTCTTTTCTGTGATAAGGATCTCTTTCTCAAACAACTATTGCCTGGGAGTTTATGTTATAGAATGGAACTCTGGTCTGGGAGAGTCAAATCTAATGTGTGTAATAAATGTAGCAATAGATCTTCTCTTTTAGAAAATATTGTTAATTCTGACAACATTGCTACATTGGAAAATTTTCATATTTTAGCCCAATGCAGCATAGCTCATCACTTAGCTGTCCCACCTAAAGAAGGCAATCCTGTCCCTGTTCAAACCAAACTTACTACGTTTTTCATATCAAACTTAATCTCAGGTGAAAGTAATGCGATTTCTACCTGTGATGAGGACAATACCTGTATAGCTACTGAGGTGGTTAATACCAAACTGGATTACTCATTGTATGCAATGGCCATGCCACAAGGAACTAGATCTCCTGAATAATTATTCAATTATTTTATTGAATAATAGAACCCCTAATAATCTACATTCCCCAAACAATACTCTGTGTTATCTCAGTTGATCTCTGCTATGACAGAGACAACTAAAGATATCCATACTATCAAGGAAACCCTTTTTGACTTTAAAATTTTATTAGGTGGGCTTTGGAATGAACTCTCAAAGCTCATATTAAAAGAATATATAACTCTAACTCAAAGGACAATAATGAAAGATATGGCTACACAAACCCTACATAATAAGGCCTTTGATTCTCCTTCCCAGATAATACCAGACTCTTTTGAAGGATCCAAAGAAACTTCTGGGTTTTCTCAGCCACCATCGTGACTTACAATAGGTAATCTCTCTGATGGTTTGGGCCCCCTGGAACAAGGATCTAGGGATAAGATTACAGAAAAATCAATGACACCTATTGCTCAATCAAGATTTCTTCTAGTCTGACCAGAAAATACCAGATTTAAATGGGCATCCATCTTTGTTTTTAATTTCCCAGATATTTTATAAGTCTGCCAATCTCTGACTGCTGAGGACATATCCCAAATATGGTTTAAGATAATTAATTTGGATATCTCCTCAGAGGCAATATGCTTGGTGCGTCCTGTCTTTCCAAAGAAATCCCTACTAAGATGAAAAGTTACCTTTCACAAATGTCCTACTGTCTCAAGAATATGGAGACTAAGGCTGATTTTAGATGAGCCTTGATATTGATCTATTGCTACATTTATTACACATTTATTATCGATACCTTGATATCAAGGTACTTAACCTGCTGCTTTAAAGAATGTGTGCGTCTAAACCCTGCCTGTGGCACTTTTCAAAGGCGCATGATTTCAAGGCATGAGCGTGTGCCGCTCGTCTAAAAGCTTAGGCCGCTTGCACACAGCACAGGAATGGAGGGGAACTGCTGCGAGCCAAAATCACAGCAGGGGGAATCACGTTTAGTCCTGCTTGTGTGCGTGAGGTTTCTGACATGATTAGCAGGTTAAATACCTCGATATCAAGGTATCAATAATAAATGTGTAATAAATCTGTTGTGATTTCAGTGATGGAAGACAGGGCTGAGTGTTCAGCCCTGTCGCCTGGCACTGAAATCATGGTGGAAATGGGCTAATCGTGTCAAAAACCCTGTGCACATGAGCAGGACTTCACGTGATCCTCCTGCCATGATTTTGGCTTGCGGCAGTTCACTTTCCCTCCTGTCTCATGTGCAAGTGGACTAAGATACTGCTTACATGATAACAGATTTGTTAACAATTGTGTGGAAAATACTCCCACCTGTTTTGAGACATTATTTCTATACCGCCCCTCTCGCTGATCACGACTCGAGGTGGTTTACAAAACATTTTAAATATAAAATACAATAAATGAAATAACATAATACATAGATAAATTTAAAATAAATAAATAAATAAAAGTGGTGGGACCCCGGGCCCATTACCGGTTACCGGATTTACCGGTTACCGGTTCCACGAAAACCGGATTCCCGGATTAAATCCGGTATACCGGTACCGGTTTTATTTCATTGGTTTCAATGGGGCGCTGTGTCCCCATTGAAACCAATGAAATATTAATTCCCTCCCCCTCCCCGGCTGCACGGGTGGAAGGGGGGACACCCCCCACCCACCCTGCCCAGCCTGGATTTTTGTTTAAAAAAAGACAAGAGTAAGACCCAGAGGCGAGCCCACCCCCCAGCACCAGCGGCCGCGGCGTCCCCGCAGCCGCCAGTAAGTATGACCCGATCCCTGGGGGGGTGGGTGTTTAACCCCCCCCAGGGATCACCCCTACTAAAAGGTCAGTGCGCCGCTTCGCTTACCTTTGGGAGCTCCGGCGGCGGCGGGCGGTCCGGCGGCCTCAGCGCCGGCTGTGGCTGCCGGCGTCAGGACGCTCTAGGCAGCCTCGCCTCTGGGTCACTCTTATTCTTTTTTAAAACAAAAAGCCAGGCTGGGCAGGGTGGGTGGGGGGTGTCCCCCCTTCCACCCGTGCAGCCTGGACTCGGGGAGGTTTTTTTTGAAAAAAACATTTTTGCTGGGGCAGTTTTTTTACATTGCAGCCATTTTTAAATGGCTGCAATGCAAGAAAAATCCAGTACCCCGGAATCCGGTACCCGGTCCGGATTACCGGGTCAAATCCGATAATGCCGGTACGCCCGATACCGGCATTATCGGATACTGGATTCTACCGGTTTCCCACCCCGTTCCATCAACACATAAATACATTAGCCCCAGGACAGAAAAATACATCACCATATTCCCATGTCCACCCCACCCTATATCCCCCGGACCTCTCTCTCACCAAGGTACCATTTCACCCCTCCCCAAACGTCTTGTACCCCTCCTCTCACCAGGGGTACCAAGACCCCCTTCCTTAACTCATTCCCCCTTCACTCCCAGCTCTCACCAGGGAGTGAAAGCTATCTCCCCATAACCAACACACCAGTTCTTGAGGTTACTAATTGCCCAACCAAAAACACCCCCTAACAAACATCGTTGCCTCCCATCAAAACCTCCCCCACAATCCTCAAGCCCCCTCCAAAGGGCCCCTCCAAAGGTCATGCCCCTTTTAATACCCCCATTTAGAGGGGACCCCCGCAGCACACCCCTGCAGTGTGGCGACAACATCTACTGCTCTTCATATTTATTTATTTATTTATTTTACCATATTTGTATCCCGCTCTTCCTACCACATGGTAGCCCAGAGTGGCTAACAATAACAAAATACAATATAAAAATATAATATAAAACAATTAAAACATTTTAAAACATAATAAACAAAAGCAGGGGAAAAAAACACAACCACCCCCAACCCAACCCCTCTCCCTTGCCAAAAGCCTGACGGAACAGCCAGATCTTACAGTTCTTGTGGAAAGCCAGGAGGTCCAGGGCCAAACAGGCCCCCACCGGGAAGGAGTTCCGCAGGCGTGGCGCAGCCACCGAGAACGCCCCGTCCTGCGTGACCCCCCGGGAAACCCTGGGGACCTCCAACATGGCGCTCCTGGTCGACCGCAGAGGCCGATCTAGAACTTGGGGAGTGAGACGGTCTCGCAGATAGGCAAGGCCCAGGCTGTGTAAGGCTTTATAGGTTGAAAACAACACTTTGAATCAGGCCTGGAAGACTATTGGCAGCCAGTGCAGAAATTGGAGCACTGGTGTAATGTTATTGGTCATCTGTCCTGAGACACCCGAGAAGCATGGGGTAGAAATGTATTTAGCCTCACAGGAAGGGGGCTCCCAGCCCCTCTCTGCCCCCTGAATGGCCACCAAATGGCTTGCACCCTTTGGTTGTTGCCCTTCTGGCGCCGCCCAAGGGCTTTGCCCTTGGCAGCCTCTGACCCTTCTAAAGGGGAGGCAGGAGATGTTACCTGGGAAGGAGAAACACACAACAGGTGGGCCCAATGAACTCTCTCACACACACAGCAGATCCCAGCCCTTGAGCTGTCATGGTTGTGGGACCTGGCAGGGGTGCATGGGACTGTCTTTGAGTGGGTCCATTAATTTCTGTTTGGGAGGTCCCAGCTGCTGGTGGTGGGAGATTTCTTGTCATCGTGTTAGGACCTCCCCGGTAGTGTCCTGCATGGTTCCATCTTTTCTCCCCTCTGCACTGGCTGCCTATAGCGTACCGGGCCAGATTCAAGGTGCTGGTTTTGATCTATAAAGTCCTACACGGTCTGGGCCCCTCTTACCTCGGGGACCGCCTCGCCCTCCGCGTCTCAGAGCGATCCCTGCGGTCTACTGGGGGGAGCCTTCCTGGAGGTCCTCTGAGGGGGGCCACAATGGAAAGGGCATTCTCGGTGGTCGGGCCATGACTCTGGAATTCTCTCTCGTAGGAAGCTTGCCTGACCGTGGGTCTGTTGGCGTTCCTCCAAGCCTGTAAGACCTGGCTGTTCGCCCAGGCCTTCGGAGGGGAGGGTGGGAGGGTGGTGTAGGTTGGGGGGGCGGGGTTGTTGGTTTTCAAGAAGAGTGATGGGTGGGGTTGCTTTAAAATGTTTTAAAACATAATAATTTTTATGCTTGTTGTTGCTGTTTTTTATTTGTTGTAAGCCGCCCCGAGATGCCGTAGGCATGAGGGGGCTGCTAATAAATGTAAATAAATAAATAAATTGTTCAATGTGTTTCTGAGGCCGCTGGACAAGATCATGCAGAAGTTTACCAGCTCTACTTCTCTTTTTCATCCAATCCAGGTCCTGTGGTCTTGGTGCTTACCCCCCATCTTGCTGCCATCAGTCACTGGATGATGGTGACCCAATTGATGCTGAATACTGACAAGACTGAAGTGACAGTGGTTGGTTGGCCCTGTGACTTAGGGGGGAAGGATTGGGACCCCTGTTATTGATGGGGTCCAGCCTCTTCTGGTTATCCAGGTTCACACCTTTGGAGTGCTTCTGGATCCCTCACTGTGCCTGGAAAATCAAGTTGCAGTGGTGGCCAGGAGTGCTTTTTACCAACTTCATCTGGTGAGGAGGCTGCAGCCCTTTCTTTCCAATTCAAATTGGCCACTATCATCCATGTTTTTTATAACCTTGAGGCTAGAATACTGCAGAGCACTCCACTGGGGCTGCCCTTGATGACTGTTGAGAAGCTGCAGCTGGTGCAGAATGCAGCAGCCTGGCTCTTTTGGGGGTGGGTCACTATGAGTACATCTCACCTGTGCTTAAAGTCTGCACTGGTTACCAGTAGCTTCCTGGTAGGGATGTGCATGTCATTTTTGTTATTACAATAACAATAATGAAAATTGTCATTTTCATTATTGTTATTGCAATAACAAAAATGACAAATAATAGTAATAAAAATAGAAACAATCATGACATTTTGGGTATTTTCAGACGTGACGGGGCCAATTGGAAACAAACCTATGATTCCCCGCCGGGGCCACCGTGTCATGGGCGAACAGACGTGGTGGCGGCTCCTGGCAGGGAATCGGGGAGGGGGCAGGGCCGCACGGCGCAACGTGCGGCCGCACGCCCCTGCCCCCCCCATGTTCCCCCGCCACCTGCCCTCTAGGGAGACGGGCGGGCGCTGCGGCCAATGCGGCCGCAGCGCCCGCCCGAATTGACCACAGCCCGGAATCCCGGTGGGGATTCTGGACTGTGGCTGCTCGGTTCATCACAGTGGGGAATCACAGTCGCCACGCAATCGGCTGGACCCGTGGGGCCGGCGCCGATCACGTGGTGAATGTGATTCCCCGCCGTGATTGACGGTGGTCAGCATCTGGGGGGCAACATCCGTTCCCACCATCAGACATTATGGGATCACTTTCACCATGTGCAGATTCACTGTGGTTGACTGTGATCTCGTAACGTCTGAAAATACCCTTTGTTTTTGAAATAAAGGGAAAACACTGAAAAATGTATTTCCGGCTATAACATTTCTGTTTTGTATTCAATTCTGATGAAACTTGGGGAGATTGAACCCCCAACTGGGAGCACTATGTGTACCAAGTTCTAAATGGTTAGATAAAGGGAACCAATTTTAGAAGCAATTTAATGTTGTGATTTTAAGAAAAGCTCCATACACATTCATGGCTTCAATTTCATTATCTTCCATCCAATTTGCATGAAATCTGTGAATAGTATATCCCTCCACAGGTTTATCACCTGCCAGTTTTCAGAAAGGTTTGATAAAGGGTCCTGATGGTATAAGACATTAACTTGAAAATACATTTCCAGCTGTAACATTTTTATATTCCATCCTGTTTACAAAAAATTTGGCAATATCACATATCTCATCTCTGCCAAACTACAGGACAATTTGATAAAGGGAACCCATTTTATAAGCAATTGAAGTTGTCCCCTTGAAAACCATTATTCAGATAAATAGCAGCACATGCAGTGCCAGTCAGAGGCAGGCACCTGACATGGCTGGGGGAGGGAGACTGTAGGAGGAAGGATGTGGAGCAACCCAAAAGACTGACAGGCACATTCACTGGCCAATTACTGCATGCTTCCAGCTTTACAGGACCAATTGGTAGTGGCTTTGTGGCAGGCATAGGGGGTGGCCCTCAGGTGGACTTAGAAGGGACATAACTGGGACTTTGGAGATAGCATCCCAGAAATCAGGAGAAATAGTTTACACATCCAGGCTGGTCAATTATCATCACAATCACATCCTGCAGCACCGTGACAGAGGAAATAAGAGAATCTTTATTGGCTCTTTCCTAAACAGATGCTTCTGACTTCCCAGTAACAACTGGGGGTGAGATGTTGGGATGGTCATGGCACAGAATGAGGATATTTGGTTGACATTTCTGCTGACCAATTGGTATCACAAACCGATCTTATACCACAGTGACACATGAGAGAATCCCTGGCAAAGGCTCCTTCTCTGCATATGCTGTGCAGCATATAACATTGGGACCCTTTATCACATCTTTCTGATATTTGGCAGAGATGATGGTGAAAGTGTGAGATACAGCCCTTCCAAATTCCATGTACATTGGTTGGACTACAAAGATGTTACAGTCTGACATACATTTATAAGTTAATTGCTTATACCACCAGGACCCGTTATCCAATCCTTCTGAAAGTTGACAGAGATAGTAAATATGGGAAGAGGTGTAAACTTGCCATGTTTCATCTACATTAAATGTGAGGCAAATAAGTAACAGCTAAGAATGTATATGAAGTTTTTTTGCAAAATAATATAATTCAACTGCTTATAAAATTGGATTTCTTTATCAAATCCTATTAGAATTTGGTACACTTAATCACTTCAATTGGAGGTACAATCCATCCCAGTTTCAGCCAAATATAATGAAAAAAATATATGTTACAGCCAAAAATGTGTTTTCCATTTAAATGAATGGAAAACGAAAACGAAAGCAAAAACAAAAACGAAAATTTGATATTTATGAAAACAAAAACGACAGATTTAAAAAATGAAAACAAAAACGACATGGGCCCCTGGTGCACACCTCTGCTTCCTGGGTACAATTCAAAGTGCTGGTTTTAAGCCGTACTTGGCCTGGGGTCCACATATCGGAAAGCCCACCTTTTCACGGTGCTCCATCACAATCCCTGTGGTTAGTCAGGAATGATCTCTTGTGGGTACCAGCTGCCAGCTAGGTTCATATGGTGAGGGCGTGCAGAGAGGCATTCTTGGTTGCTGACACAATGTGTGTTTTTACCCATACATTTCTCCTGCATATTTGCTGTTACATCCTGAACTTTCTGTGTGTCTAAGGCTGTGTTCCCACCTGCAGCGGTGGTGGCAGCAGTGGGAGGGGAAAGGGAAGATGTGGCAGCACGGAAGAGCCGGCTGACGGGAAAAGAGCTGGTTCAATGGGGACCTGCTGTGGCATCTCTTGCACATGTCAGGGTGCAAAATCCTGCTCTGAAATGCGCGCGAGAAGCTGCGATAGATCCCCGTTTGCACTGGCTCTTTTACCGTCGGCCAACTCCTCCGCGCTCCTGCATCTTCCCTCGCCCGTCCCACTGCTGCCACCGCCACCGCAGGTGAGAACGCAGCCTTGATCACTCACCCAGATCTTAAACATCCGGCTCTTTGAACTTCTGCATAGAACTTCTCCCAGAACTTTTGTGTGTAAAAAGTTCTCCTGGTAAACGGCTTTGCTCCAGGCAGCTGTGGTCACTTGGTTTCCATGGCAGCCTGTCACATCTACAGCTGTGGCTACTTTAGGCTGCATCAGGGCAGTGTTTGTGTGAAGAATACATCCAGGAACTGCCTCAGGGCAGTGTTTGTGTGAAGAATGCATCCAGGAACTGCCTCAGGGCAGTGTTTGTGTGAAGAATGCATCCGGAACTTACTTGCGGACTTGTAAACCCAAAAGATTGAAAAATCTGGAACTTTGGGGTGTGTGTAAAAATGCCCAGTGTTATTAAACTCCTTTCCCCTGGATGTTCATCAGACCTGAGCATTTACTGGAGGCTGTGTAAGACTTTTTTTTGGCCAAGCATTTGGCAGGTGGGGATAGGGTTTTATCTTTAGGGGATTGAGGTGGAATTTTTAGAGGATTTAAAATATATTTTTACATTTTTGTACATGTTGCAAGTCACCCTTAGGGGAAGATTAGGATATAAATGTGAATAAATACATATACACAAAAACACAACACCCTCCATAGATACAAGTACCACACAAGCACCCCTTTTTTCTGTGGCAGGCAGCCCCATCGTGCAGCCCTGTGACTCTGTGCTTTGTTACTTGCAACCTTGCCAGACAACCCTACTCCTTAGGACTTCCCCAGAGTCAGGAAGTATTACGGGTGGATTCCCCCTGCCAATTTATGTCCATGTCCAATACTTAGGGTTGCCAATCTCAAACGTTCAAAAGTCATGAACACCATGAGTCAGGTATTGGAAAACCATGAGATTATTTTTAAAAATCATTTTGATTGTCTTCCTGTGGTAAAACCAAGGGGATGAATGAAGGCATTCATTTGGGGTCTGTGATCTTGGTAGTCACGTGTGTGACTACAACTCCTTTGCCCAAGGCCATATGATGATTGATGATGATAATAAATAGTTTTATTTCTAGTGCCCCTCTGCCAGATGGTGGTTGGAAGGCTTTACAACATTTAAAATACCATAAAACACTATATATATAAAATCAATTTAAAAGAATTTAAAAGGGGGAGAACCAGGGGAGGGTGGGTCGGGATAAAATTTTAGGAGGTGGTGGTTTTTAGGAGGATTTTTAGATGTTTTAACTTTTGTATTTTATTGCTGTTAAATTATTGTTCTTCTTTTTTGTGTTGCAAGCCGCCCCGAGATGCCATGGGCATGAGGGGGCGGCTAAGAAATGTAAATAAATAAATAAACCATTTATTTTGCCTTGGCTCTTCATGGCCAGGGCAGGCCTTGAACCAGGCCTGATAGTTTCAGTTCCCATGCAGTAGCCACCAGACCACCTCCACCTCCAATAATAATATGGCACATTATTCCAGGCTCCAGGCCAAATCCCTGATTAAAACCAGGCTTTCGAATGTGTCTCTTCAGTCCGAAAGAGCGACTTTAAATGACCAGAGGATAGCCCCATGGTACCCCTTGTTCAAAATGGGTGTGGACTTTGAACCCTACCTTTCAGACATACCTAACTTTAGAACCAGAAGGGCTCTGACCCTACTAAGATTCAATATGATGAATACTAAAGTAATGGAAGGTTGTTTTCTGGGCACCCCGGCAGAACTATGATTCTGCCTTTGTGGGCAACTTCAGGTTGCAGATCTTTCTCACTATCTTCTATTTTGCCCTTTGTATGCTAGGCTGCGTGCCGAGGTCTTTGGGACTTGGTTTAAGGGTAAAGACCACTGGGACCCTCTCCTTCGAATCTCCTTTTTGCTGGTCAACCCCAACAAAAATATAACTAAGTAAGTTGCTGTATTTGCATTTAGGCTTGTAGTCAAAAGAAAGAAATTTGTCGAGAAAAACTAATCTTCCCCACAGGAGGGTTGGTTATGTTATGCAATCCAGGCCCAATCTATCAGGGCTTGATGTAACCCCATGGACAGGTTAAGAGGATGGGTTTTGTATTTGCAATTTTATCTTATACTTTAATTGGAAAAAAGTCACCCAACATAGAGGGGTCCCCTCTGTTCAAGATTTGTTCAATTCTGACA
The DNA here is from genome assembly GCA_003113815.1 of Sphenodon punctatus. NCBI lineage: Eukaryota > Metazoa > Chordata > Lepidosauria > Sphenodontia > Sphenodontidae > Sphenodon > Sphenodon punctatus. The sequence continues at coordinate 2,424,703 of QEPC01008233.1, read as the reverse complement.
CCCTGTTCACCAATATTTTATTATCCTCACAGGTCAAGTGCTGCCAACATAAGCCCGGGAAGGGTAAGGCAAATTTTAAGAGGTTTTAATTCTGTCCGAGTGCCACGTTTACTTTGTTCTGTTCCTTAAATTACCCAAATCATAATACTATGGTTACTTGGCATTTTAATCATTTTTGGTATTTTGAAATTTGTTATTTAGAAGATGTAATTATCTTCCTTTAGGCCATTCAGACCATCTGGGCCAGATGTGTTCTTTGTGTGTTTTCATATTCGTCCTTGATGTTTTTTATTTGTACTTTGTTATGACCTAACGGTCAAGACAATAAACTATTTTACTTACTTACCAATAATAATATTATTAATGAAATAATAAAAGCAATACATTTTGGATTATTTTTATTTTCTGATTATGAGCCTTTACATTGCACACTGCAGTCATTGGCTGAAAATACTGAGGGTTAGAAAGATCCTTTAAAAAAAAATACCCTCCCCCCCCAAAAAAGCAAAACCCTCTTCTGAAATTCTCAGTTTTAGGAACTGGGACTGTAAAAAAATGTGTGAGGTTCATACTAGTACTGCAAGAGTTGGCAACTCTAAATGCTGCATTACGGCAATTAAATCTGTTTGCTTTATAAAAACCACCAACAAATTCTGCTATCATCTGCATCAGTGTAAATCTGAGCTTTAGAGCCAGCTTTAATGAACTTTAGTGTCTGCCAGCTTTAGTGAACTTAATCTAAATTTTAGCTTTAGATTCTAGCTTTAGTGAACTTAATCTAAAACTACACAGGGGTCATTTTGGAGCAGTATTTGGCTTCTTTTGTTATGAAAACACTTTTATTCAATTTAATTGATACATCCCCGATGCTATAATGTCTTGCCATTTTAGTTGGGATGCTCTTCCAAACAGAATGGGCTGCATACTTATTGCAGTTACACCTGTATAAATTAGTAGGAAGTCTATTTAAAATTTGCATGGGTGTGACAATGAACAGAATCTGGTCCATTGTCAATGACTTACAGCGACTACTGCCTAAAGAAACATTCACCAAGGAACTTGGATGAAGCCATGGGAGTCATTGTTATCTGTGATCTAAGGAGGGCATTGGAGGTGAAAGGGTGGCAAATTATCACACTGCGCCACCTATGCCATTCACCACAATTTCAGCAACCCACATCGTATTGATTACCTCTCGGCCTCAAGACTAATGACACTCACTGTCGCCTTGCTTTTTCTAAGCCTTTTGAAATGCTGATTTAATAATAAGATTTGATTTTAAAATTGACGTTAGCCAATGCCAGCCATTAGTCAATAGGACTGGGTGCTGCCAAGTCACATTCAGCAGCTTCATTATTCTGGAATTAGAAAGGGCAGAGAACTTCTTTGGGTTAATCATGCAATGATCCCATCACCACCAGAAACAAAACAAAACAAAACAAAACAAAACAAAACAAAACAAGCCTGCATACAGTGTAACACAATAAATGTGCCCTGATTCGAATCTGTAATGGACATCCCTAATGGCTGCAGATCTCTATGCCATAATTGGAGGGAATAAATGGGACAGGAACTAGGTATGCTTTAGGGCTGCTTTTAAACCTCATCCTTAACTGCAACGCCTATGTAAGTTGGGCTGTTTTCTTAGATAATTGCATAAGGCATGATCCTGTGAGCGGATAACACTAACACTTAGCACAGGTGCAAACCCAATTGAAGTGTTTGGGACTCATGCCCATTCTAAATGTTAGCACTGGCACTATCCTATCCACTCTGCTCATATTCGTTTTGTTAAAATGAGGTGTGAGAAATCTCTTATTTAACATGTAAGCTATCCTGCCATAACAAACCAGCATGAAGTGTGGGCCACAATCAGGGAGCAGGGGACATTAGAGGCTAAACAACTAGCCATGGAAGAGATGAAATAGTTAAACACTGGGGAATTATCAGAAATTATTAAAGATTTAAACACGTGCCTAGTGGATCAGGCAGGATCTTGTATCTTGATTGAAAAAAGCAATTAAGAATGTGCTTAACTCACCTAAGCCCCACTGACTTGGTTGGCTTTTTATGTTTTTAAGTTTTGAGTTTGTTTATTGATTGGTATAGCATTATTTGCTGGATACAATAAAGTATTGATTGATTGATTGATTGACTTTGTTGGATGTGGTGAATAGCGCTAGAGTTAAGAATGTGTTCTGGTGAGGTGGGGCATTGGCAGGACTGACCTTACCAGAGGGTGTCCTGGAACAACTGCCCCGAGCCTCTCCCTTTCAGTGTTCTTGCCAGGGTAGGGTATGGGGCTCCACTCACAACAACTGTAATTAATTAATTAATTAATTAATTAATACCCCACCCTTCCCCAAAGGCTCAGGGCAGCTTACAGAACTAAACCACACAAAATACAATAGAAGATACAACAAAATCCCTTTAAAAAGCCCACTCTCACCCCAGAAACCAACCCACCCAAACCCCTATTGCTTCCTGCCAAATGTGTTCCCAAAATGTTTTTCACTGCCTCCGGAATGTACTCAGGCTTGGGCTCTACTGGATCTCTGGGGAAATGGCGTTCCGTAATACTGGGGCAGTGGTGGAGGGTTCCCAAAGGCATGTGACTGTGGCCACTAGGGCCTCTGCATTTTATCTTTGTCCTGAGTCGCATGAATTCTAAGGCTGGCTCTGGGCATTGGTATCTCCCAAGATCAGGCACATGGGAAATGGTCCTTTAAGAAGGGCCCACCAGATTATTCTTTCTCAGCCGTAGGGTTGCCATCTCTTGCAGTTTCACTCTGAGGCTCTCAGATGCCAAAATGGGAGTCTGAGGTGAAACCGCAAAAAGCAGCAGCCGTACTCAACCCTTGCATATTACAGGCCTCATATTGAAAGCCTTGGGAACTGAGCGTGCTCAGCACTTTCAGGATTGAAACCTCAGCACAAGTTTATAACCTTTAAATGATAAAAGTCTGTTCCAATTAAAGGACAATTAATTGTAGACCAAGAACTCCAGTCCTGGAAAGTCTTATGACCGTGCAGACTGTTATACACTGGGAAGTTTTCTGAAAGCCTGATGGGAGTACAGTCAAACCTCATTGTAACAAATCTGGTTTATAACAACAATGCTCTTGTTTACAATATTTCTAGCTTCAAAGACCATTCCTGTCAGTTTTTTATTGCCAAACCCTCTTATAGCAGACACCCCGATACAATGAATGGCCCCCATGGAGGTTCCTTACTGGAGTTCTACTGTATCTTCGCTTTCAACGGTCACTCTCCCTCCCCCAAGCAATCAGCCCTGTGCCCTGATGAACTGAATAAACAGGCAACTGATTTATTCAATAGCTACAGTTGCAGGCCATTTATTTGGTCACCTTCAGGAAAGTCAGTTTAAATATATGTTTGTTAATATAGTTTACTTTTGGCAACTCTTGTTTTCCCTGATTATTACAAGTGCCTTTAAAATGTTTCCATTAATTAAGGCTGCTTTTATGGGCTACATCCATTTAGTAACATTACGGAAAGAAGTGCTGCTGACACATCTGCCGTTGACTTCTGTTTGTCGGAGCATTTTTACACCCCTGTGAATAATGCTGCATCTCACGAGAGAGAGAGAGTGTGGTGAATTCCGTCCAGAAAAACATGGAGGTCAAGGGAAAGAATCCGATTACTCTAAGCTCATGTGTTCCAGGGTTTGCAAGAGGAGGGCAGGAATGAAAGAACCCTTAAAAAAAGACACAAAATATACAATTCAAAGAAAAGAGAAATTATAAATTTGGCTACAGGATACTTTATTTTTGGAGGGAGAGTGCAGGCAAGGAGACAGAGAGGACGAGAACATCTCAGTATTAACTTACAGAGGTTTATACACCCTCAGCTGAAAGCATTACTGGCCAGATTATAATTATAATTACCTTGGCTTCATCTCAGTGTTTATCTGCCATGACACCCACCCAGCCACCTGCCTGCTATTAATTCATTCAACACTAACTTCATCTTTTCCCCCCACTTTTATCTTGTTTTTTTCCTGTTATCCTAACTTTTCAAAATGGGTCCATTATTAGAAACAAACTAACAAAATATTTGTTTGTCCATTACATCATGTGTTCCTTTGTTTGAAAAAGAAAAACCCTCAGATTATAAAAATAACATGTTTGTGTTTCACAGTGAAAACTGGAAAGATCCAGCATTTGACGAGAGAGAGAGAGAGAGAGAAGGGGGGAAGCAACACTTAGAATAGATGAAAATAGCATCTAAATGAAATCCACTCCTCACTGGAATTAACATTAATTGTTCACTCACGATGTGATATTCGTGGCACAGGGTGCAAGGGGGCAATAAATATGAGATGCAGTTGGTATTTAAGATCCCATTGGGGTTTTGAAATTGGGGAAGTCTTGTGCTTGTAGTGCTGATGATGAAGTCTGTTGTTTTCTCAGATAAAGCTTATGATCAGCTGAAGGCCCTGTGAGCTCAGGGGTACAAAACATAAAAGCAACTAGATATAACCTCAGCGACAGAGCTGAATTATAGTAACTTAGGACCACATGGGCCTGATTGCAGAGTAAGGCACATTGTGTGGTGCAATCTTTGCCCATTAAAGTGAATGGGAGCCGACCCATTGATTTCAATGAGGGCAGGATTACACCTTGGGTAAGGTCTCAGGCCTGTCCAGATTTATGTCTATCTGGCATTGCAGACATTTTGAGGAGGATCTGATTTCTAAATAGAGTTGCCACCTCTTGCGGTTTGATCCCAAGTCTCTCATAGGTCAAAATAGAGTCTCAGGGTCAAACTGCAAAAAGTGGTGACCCTAGCTCTAAAGGGTGGAACCAAGAGCCCAATCCTGTATGTGGAGCTCCAGATGAAACAGATGGCTATTTTGTCCATGGGAGGTTTCTATAGCTGCGCCTAGAGTGGGTTGGTGAGAACAGCATAATAATAATAATAATAATTAATACATTAATAATTAATAACAACAAAATAATAATAATTAATAATAAAATAATAATACATAATGGTTTGGGGGCTGAGCAAATGCTTTGCCATTTACCTGACCTGACAGCTGTTTATTACACTCCTTGTGTCAACACAATATTTGATGCGGAAAATAATTAGTAATGGGAATTAATTAATTTTAAGACACAACATCCTTAAGGAAAATAACTAAGGTTCAGATTCAGTAGCGATGCTTCTAAAGCTGATCAGTATATATCAGGGAAGATATATACTGATATATACTGATCAGTATATATATATATACCCTGTGGCCTGGGTGCTCGCGCCAACGCCTGCTGCCTCTTTGGGATGGCGGACCCCCTGTGACCCAGCTCCGCCCACCTACCTGTCACCCTCTTGCCTGGGACCTGCTGCCCCGTCCCCCGCGCCCTGGCCCCGTGCGCTCCCGCACTGTCTGTCATTGCGCCGGACCGGTGCTGCTTGTGTCCTCAATAAACACCCTTTGTGCTTCACTGTGCCTTGTGTTGCCTCCTGTGTCCTTGGGCTGCTGGCTCCTCCTTCCCCTTGACTGCTGGGCTCCTGCCCCCTCCCCCTCCTGGTGGGCTGGACGTGCCGGCCCCTCGCCACCTCCTCCTACCGTGCACCCGACCGGCTGGGGGGTTCCCTGTCCCCGCCTGGTGTGTGCCTGCCTCTGCCCCCCTGCTCGGCTCCCCTTTGTTGTGTGGATGTGCTGCTTCGTTTGTGTGTGTGTGTGCTTCTCGTTTTGAAGTGTGCCTGCCTTCCGTGCTGCGGCCGCTGTTTGCGAGCGCTGCTCGTGCTGATGCTCCCTCCACCCCCTCCCTTCGTGTTTCCCTTCCCTGGGCAGGGCCCTCCACCGTCTTTGGCTTCGTTTGCCCTCCGGCGCCCATGTTTGCGTCCGTGGTGAAGCCTTGTGGGGCTCCCACCACGGTTCTCGCCACCACGTCTGTTGGGTTCCCCCGGCCCGTGTTCTCTCCGGGTGGCCCTGGGTGGTGGTGCCGCCCCTGTCACGTCTGTTGGGGCCACGCGTCTCACCCCGGCTCGTGGTGAAGCCATTCACACCTGGGCGGGATTCACTGTGGTGGATTTCACCGTGTCACGTCTGAAATCACCCTGTGTTTGTGAATAGGGGGCTTTTATCTTTGTGCATGTAAACCTACTGACTTCACTGAGATTACTTACATCAGTAGAAGTTGTGGGATCAGAACCTAGTTACCAATTTTTAAAAAACTGTTGCTTGATCTGCTTTTAGTGTCATTTTAGCTTTCTGCTTAAGTCTGCAAATCATACAGTTGTGGGTCTTTTGCTTTTCTCAACCTTTGTAATTTATAAGTGGCATGGTTCAAGACTGTTAGATGGAAAATGAATTTTCAAGACATTACGACTCTTACTTGTTTTAGTATAACAGGTTCCCAAAGTACAGCTAAATTGAGAAGCTTTTGATTAAACTTCTTGCTAATGAAAAGTCCTATTTTCATCAGGTTTTTTTGGGGGGGGTGGGGGTGAAAATCGTCCTTTGAAATGTTTTGTTGAAAAGCATTTTGTTTGTTGAAATTGTTTGATTGGCTCAAATGAGCTTTTTCATTTGACAAAACAACCAAAATCAGTTTTGAGAATATTTTAAAATACAAATTTGTAATTTCATCCAAATTTGGGGAGGGAGAAAGGGAGTCATCTGGATCTCCTCCATGCTGCAGCTACCTTGGGGAGGAGGAGGGAAATGAGGGGAGGGAGTGGAAGAAGGCCAGGTCCTCTCTATGCTGCAGCTACCCTCTGAGGCTAGGGTCAGTGGGGATTAACTTGATTTGTGGGGAAGCTGCTACATTACAGTATTGGTAGTGATTTGTAGGGGAGGTCAGAGGCCTGGTTGCACTACAGAATTTACTTCAGATGGGGTTTTTTTTGTGGTGGGGGCTGGCATGCCATTTATTTTTTAAATTGGTTCTGAGGACAGTGCAGTCATATTTCTTGCAAACCAAAGACCTGGGTTTGGGTTTCCGTGTGTGTTATTTTAATGAACAAAATCTATTGCGATTGCATGCCAGGAAGCAAATATGCATAATTATGCAAATAAGAAAATTAAGCAAATCAGTCTGCTGTGGTAAACTTTCAGAAAGTGTCTCTTAGTTGCAGAATTTTGGATTTGTTGGTGCAGTGAACATGGGTCTCTGGATATATTCTTGGCATCTTGTAAGTAGCAGTGTCAGAAATATTTGTCTTTAGCCATAAGCTTCAGTCTTTGGTGGAATTACCTTTCCCTGCTGTTCACAGTCAAGATGCTTGCTGGTCTATGTGAAGTGCCATGTGATTGAGTCTCTCACTGTTATGGTTGCAAAGAAAACTGTCAAACTGTGAGGCAAATCTAGCTGATGCAGAGACATTGGACTGCATTTCTAAAGAGCCTGAAATGAGAGCTCAGAGTGCAGACTGCCCCTTCATGCAGTAACACTTTGCAGTGATAACACTTTAAATTTCAGTATTATTATACTGACATTTAATATACACTGTATATTAATTGTAATATACAATTAATAATGCAGTTCATTGTATATTATATTAAAAACCAGGTCACTGTATATCATGCCATGTGAGGAAGTAGTAGTAGTAGATTTGAATGATCTACAGCAGCGCTTCCCACAAAGTACTAGACAAGGGAATGGGAAAATTAAAATATATTAATTAGGCTGGGCAGGTCTTTATAACAGAAAGAAATGGATGAGATCCTATAAATACTAGTATGGTGGATAAGGCACTGGGAGAGATGAATTTGAATCCTTGTTTTACTGGATGGCTGTGGAGACAAGTAATTTCTTTCTCCGCCTTGGCACTCTGACAACAAAAGTGATTGCCGGCATGGCAAGAGGTCTGGCCAGCTAGTTGGGGCTCAGTGGAAGTGGATTGGCACTCCACTGTTGTATTGGCCTGAAATCATGTCACTGGAATTCCTGTAGTCTTGAGGTGCACGGAAGAGAGGCCTTTATAACACATGGTAGGTTCACAAGGGGGCAAGATTTATTTAACTTTTCTAGAGCACGTTTCTGTTTCCAAAAGACTGGCAAACACTTCCTTAGAATTACTTTTGGAGTCAGAAATAATGATGCTCTTTGAACTGAAACGGACAACAAATTTTGTACCATGGGTACAAATATCTACAGTTTGTGGTTGGTTGACGATCAGTACCCACGTACTGAGATGGCTAACCAACTGCCCCAAACACCAGGTATTATCATGACCAAATAACTGTCTTTCTATTTTACTAACCTATTACGACTGACCATATTCCTGTTTTAACGTCTAAATTTACACATTTTGTCATTTTTGTAATCATGCAGATGCACAAGAAGAAAGGCCATTGAACCATCAATGGATGAATGCAAATGGATGGAAAGTGGTAAACAGGTAACTATAAAATGGCGTATAATGACATAATGGTAACTTGGCAATGGAAAACCGGTAACTGGTTGGTAATGGAACACTCTTGGGGCATTAAATGGGTACCACTTATTGCCTAATCTGCCTGAGATGGTTCGGTTGCCATAGTTTAAATAGATATACCTGTTTTTGTGTGTACCCAGTTCAGCTCTAATGCACAGTTTTGCTTAGTGCTTTGGAATAAATGTAGAACATTACTAGCATTTGATCAGAAGATCCCAAACTATGGGTTGTGTTGCCAAATGGGATTGCACCATCTGCAGATGGTGTCATGATTCTGCCTGCTATTTGATATACTTTGTATGCTGCGGGGGTTTATTTGATATACTTGGTTGCTTCGGGGGTTTAAGGATTACATTTAAGTCTCAAGAATGGTGCTGCTACAAAGGCAAAATCTGGGGAATCAATGCACTAGATAAAGCCCTGGCTAACGTAGACCAGGAGATTTAAGAAGCTGCAAAAATGTCATGTGTTCTTCTGAGGGTCAAACAAAACAATATTAATAAGTGCTGCACTCTTTCTTTTACCAGCTTCACTCACTTTATTACAGAATTCTTCATACTTTCCCCATAAAATCCACCAAGTCTCTAGCTCATAGTTGCTTCAGACACACCTTCCACTCAGCTAATGAACACATCCCAAACAACTTTCCTTTTATTGGCATCCATAAAAATCTTAGCTTAATTGTCTTGCAAAAGCAAGATTTTATTTGGAAGTGTATGTGCTTCATTTAGTTAATTAAGACATGCCTTCTATAGCCTTGGGTTTGTTCCTGAGTTTATTTTGGGTCCAATTCTAGTTTCTTTAAAATTACAGAGTGAGACTGTCAGGAGTATTTGTCTGTCTGTATTCTGCTTTAAATAGCACAAAGTACATCAATCAATCAATCAATCAATCAATCAATCAATCAATCAATCATCATCATCATCATCATCATCGAATCACAGAGTTGGAAGGGTACCTCAGAGGTCATCTAGTCCAACCCCTGCTCAATGCAGGAAATCCACAGCTACAGCATCCCTGACATATGGCCGTCCAGCCTCTATTTGAAAAGCTCCAGCGAAGGAGAGCCCACCACCGCCCTAGGCAATTTGTTCCATTGTCGAACAGCTCTTACCGTTAGGAAGCTCTTCCCAATGTTTAGCTCAAAACTGCTTTCTTGTAATACAAGTCCATTATTTCTAGTCCTGCCCTTGGGGGTAACAGAGAACAAGTCTTTGCCGTCCTCTCTGTGACAGCCCTTCAGGTATTTGAAGACCACTATCGTTTCTCCTCTTAGTCTTCTTTTCTCTAGGCTAAACATACCCAGTTCCTTCCTTCAACCCTTTCCTTATAGGACTTGGTTTCCAGACACCTGTCTATCTTTGTTTCCCTCCACTGAACCTATCCCAATTTGTTAATGTCCTTCTTAAAGTGCGGCACTCAGAACTGAACACAGTACTCCAGATTAGGTCTGACCAGTGCCAAATAAAGTGGAACTATTGCTTGTCATGACTGGGAAACGATGCTTCTGTTAATGCAGCCTAAAATTGCTTTAGTCTTTTTTACAGCTGCATCACGCTGCTGACTCATGCTCAGTTTGTGATCAACTACAATCCCATGATCCTTTTCACATGGATTGCTGCCAAGCCAGGGATCGCCCATCCTGTACTTGTGCATTTGATTTTTCTTACCCAAGTGCAGAACTTTACATTTATCTCTGTTGAATTTAATTTTATTAGTTTCAGCCCAGTTTTCCAACCTATCAAGATGATTTTGAATTTTATTTCTGTCTTTTAAGGTGTTAGTTATCCCTCCCGGTTTCGTGTCACCTGCAAATTTGATGAGCATTTCCTCTACTCCCTCAGCCAAGTCATTAATAAAGACTTTCCAGTCATTTCCATTCATCCATTGATGGTTTAATGGCCTTTTTTGGCCCTTTTAAACGGGATGTACTGACTCATGCCCACGCAGTGGACATGAGTGGTTGCATCCAGTTTGAAAGCAGTGGCAGGTGGGTGGATGTGCGTGCTCGCTCAGCGCTCCTGCTCAACACGCACCTTGACCCACCTCCAGCCATTGCCCCTGCATGGAGCAACTGGTGAAAACGCTGGTTGCTCCATGCTGGGGCATGCATGGGGGATGGGGATGTGCCCGTGTGCACCCGCTCCCCTGCACTGCCCCCACAGTGGCACGCCTATGGACCCCCATCCCCAACCACGGCCCTTTAAAAAGGGCCTTTGAGTACGTTTTTTCAACCAGCTGTGAATCCAGCTAAGGGTAGTATAATCTAGTCCACATTTTACCGGCTTGTCAACAAGGATATAATGGGGAACTTTGTCAAATGCTTTGCTGAAATCAAGATATATTACATCCATGGAGTTCCCATGATCCACTAAACTGGCCATTCGATCAAAAGAGGAGATAGGCTAAGTCTGGCATGAATTATTCTTGACAGATCCATGTTGGCTTCCTAGTAATCACTGCATGTTTTCTACATGGTTACAGACTGACTGCTTTATAATCTGTTCTAGTAGTTTCCCAGATCCTAATTTTTTTTCTTTTCCCTTTTGAGAGTGAAAGGCCGGCACAAGTGCCTTGATCGGATGCTGGAGACGGATTGTGGGGCTGCCGAGGTCTCCCCACATGCATGAGGAGCCCAATGCAGCTGAGCTCCGTGCTGCTCCCTGACATGGTGAGTGATGGGGCGGGGAGGGGCAGGGAAGCACCTTGCTGCCTCTACATCTGTTTTTACCCTAAGTGAGCAACAGCGGATGAAATCCTGCCTCCACTGAGTTCAATGGGAGTTTAACTGTTGACTTCAATAAAATTAAGCCTGTACCCAATGTAGCACTAATTATTGAATAGTTCTAAATTCAATCCAAAGGCACTGACACATGGAGCTCTCCAATTGAAATTAGGATTGCAGTCAAAATGCCTGGTGGTAGTTTAGTTTGAATCGGGACAGTAGGAGGCGGAGCAGACCTGAAATATTAGAGAGTACTTTCTGCAGCTTTTTCAGAAATTGATATCTATGTATGGTAGAAAATCAATTGTATTCCTGGAGAAATGTGATTATAAACACCTCTTATTGGTATTCTTTTTAATAAGCACATTTTCCACAATATTAAATATAATAAATTAAACACCTTAAACCCACAATCTTTAACCCTCTTACTCCAGAATAGCTTGCAGCCTACTCTGTCAGTAGAGTAGCTTGCAGCCTACTCTGTCAGTAGAATAGCTTGCAGCCTACTCTGTTGGTTATCCTGGAGTAAGTGGTCTGAGAACTGTGGTGTAAGAAATGGTCATCAGTGGCATTGGCTGGCTACTAGCCAAGGTGATCTGGGATAAAACCTTGGTCTCTTGGGAAAAGGAAGTGAAAAACAGGAAATGGATCACTCTCTGTATAACCTGCTTTTGTAAACTTCACCTGACGTATCCAGTGCTGACCACTGTTGGAAATAGGATACTGGGCTGGATGGGACCAGTCTCACCCATACTGGCAGTTCTTATAGGGTTGCTGCCTCTTTGCCACCATAGGTCAAAATGGGACTGAGGAACTGAGAGCATGTAAGACCTGGGCGAACAGTCAGGTTTTACAACTTTGCCGGAATGTCAGAAGACTTGGGGCCAGGCGATCTTCCTCTGGGAGGGAGTTCCAAAGGCGCGGTCCAGCCACCGAGAACGCCCTCTCCATTGTGGCCCCCTGCTTGACGCGGGGTACCTCCAGGAAGGCACCCCCAGCAGACTGAAGGAGCCACTCTGAGGTGTGGAGGACGAGGCGGTCCCTGAGGTACGAGGGGCCCAGACCGTGAAGGGTCTTATAGAGCAACACCAAAACCTTGAACCTGGCTCGGCATGCTATTGGCAACCAGTGCAGAGTCCGGAGCACAGGTGTTATGTGCTCCCGACGACCCATCCCCGAAAGAAGGATCAAACTTCAAAAAGTGGCAACCCTAAATCTTATAAACTTTAATGTTCAACACCCATGATTATATATTCATGACTGAAGTCCTTTGGTCATGGGTCATGCACGTATATAAATCTAAGTTATCATAAACATTTGTTTTCTGCTTAATTAGGCAGGTCACTTGGTTATAAAGGAATTGATGGCGATAGTGTGATCCTCAGGGCATTTAGCACCAGCGCTACCTCTTAGCACCAGGCTGAATTCCATTTCCTTGATTTAGGACACCTGCTGGTGTTGGCTGCTAATACAAGCAGAACATAGCCTGAGGATTGCGCTTTAAATTTCAAATTCAAATTTTTAGGAGCAGCAGAGGAAGCATTGCTGTGAAAAATGTTCCAAGTGGGAGAGTTTTAAATGAAGGTTAATTCTCTGTCAAAACAGAAAACGAGAGGGGGGAAAAAAACCAAACCTGAGTTTCTGCAGTCTGAACACAAGCATGGTTCGGAATACTATAGCTCAATTAGATGTGCTGATTGCCCAAACAATAAGGTTTGTGTCTTGCTAAACTTCTCCTTTTCAAACCATGAAGCTTTTCTATGCTGGGATTTGCATAGGTGTTAGGGCCATATCTAATAATGGCTTTGTTTAAATGCAAGAAAAAATGAGACCATGAAAGATCTACCAGCAAATTAAAAGCTTTTCTATTTTATATCTCACATTCAAGTTAAGTTTGGTCTCTGCAGATTTTCTACCAATAGAATGATATTGGTCAGGGGTGAGGGATTTTTTTTTATTGATGTAGATCACAATCCTGAAACCACTTGTGACCTCATAAGCCAGGGTCCCAATTCTCCCTTGGAAAAATTTTGAAAATTCCATGGGAGTCCATGGACCTGCTGGCCCGATTCTGCGGGCCCTTCCCCTTCCTATTCCTGCCTACTTGGGCCCAAGGGCAACTCACCGCAGCCCGCTCGGCAGCGGAGAAACCCCAGCACAGGCTGGGGTGAGTCACCCAGGTTGCCCCCTCCATTCCCATCCCTCCTCCTATTCCTCCCCTCCTGCCTGCTCTAGGATTCCCACCCCCCTGGGACCTCTTCCACTGGGATCCCCAACTCACTGGGCCTGCCCAGCAGCAAGGAAACCCCAGTGCTGTGAGTACTCCTGCTGCTGCCACTGTGCCAAAATCTCCCTGCTGCTAGGCAGGACAGGGTGAGTGGTTCAGGTTGCTTCCTCCATCCCCCTTCTCCCTCCTCCTCCGCCCCATCTGCTCTGGGGATTTCCTCCCCTTGGGATCCCCTCCCCAGGTCCTTCCCCTGCATCACCAACTCACACCAGCCCATCCAGCAGGGAAACCTCCACGCAGCGAGCACTCCTGCTGATGCCACTGCACTGGGATTTCCCTCATGCTGGGCGGGCCGGGGTGAGTCGGCTGAGCTACCCCCTCTACCTCTCCCCTCCCCCTGCTCTGGGGATTCTTCCCCTCCTCTCTCATCTCCCCAGGATCCCCAACTTACACTGGCCCGCTGGGCAGGGGAAAATCCCAGCGTAGCCAGTGCTGCTGCTGCCAACCATGTGGTGAAGCAATCATCACATGCAAGCCTCTGATTGGCTTGTGTGTGGTGACTGATAGGTGACATCACCGCACACAAGCCAATCAGAGGCTTGCGTGCAGTGATGTCACCTGGCAAGGGAAATTCCATAGGTAATTTCCTTGTGGCTTGGATTCTGCACAAACCCCATGATTCATGGTAGTGCATTTCCCTTGGAGCGCTGCTCATAAGTCCTATTTCAATGAGATTTGTGAACTTGTAAGTGTTTCAGGATTGTGGCTATAGTTTTACCAGTGTAAGCTCTTTTTGGCTGCGGAGTTTATATCAGCAGAACTGAAATCACATTGGAGGGTCGACAGCCAATTTAGTTCTGCTGGTGCAAAATTATATTTAGACAA
>QEPC01008233.1:2365009-2393653 GCA_003113815.1 Sphenodon punctatus | reverse complement strand
TGGTTAAAGTGTGGTTAGCGTCATGTCTGTTTTCACCCAGAGAGATGTCCTACTGGAGTCCCATCCACTTACTGGATGCGATGCTTGTAGGGAAGTTCTCTGTCTCTAAGTGTGACAGGGTTGTACTCAGCAGAAAGGAGTTCCCTAGTGAAAATTAATGTTCTGCCCATCACATCTTAATGCTGAAAACTCTTTGTTGCTGGATTTTTGGAGGCTCCGCCTACAATGGACAAGCCCCTCCCTAGAGCTCTGCCAGCCATAAGGTTCCATGCGGTGCTTAGATGGATGCCAGGGACGGGCAGGCCCCTCCCTCTCCCTTAAGCCCCACCCCTCCCTTAAGCTCTGCCCACTTCGGGTTTTTGGAGCGTGCACATTAGGGACCCATAACTAAGGCTTGAACCCGGGCCCTTCTCAACCTTGCTACGCCCCTGTCCCCACAACACTGATACCTGACTTACAAGAGTAAAAGGAGAACCAGGTCATTTTTGTTTTTGGGGTGGAGGGACAGGCAGAGGGAGGGGTGCTGCGTTTCCTAACACTGTCCCTGCACCTTGTAGCTCCTAAAGATGGGCTCCATATATGCACTTCACCACAGCTTTATACAGCCAAATGCTGCCCATAGGTGATCAGAAGCATAGCTAGCTACCATGGAGCGAGGAGGCTCAGTTGAGCCTGGGCCCTGGACTCTAGGGGAGGGCTCTCTGCAAGTGGGCAGAGTGCTGCTAAGAAATTTTCAGAGTGGGTGGGGGTGGAGTGGGGCTAATAATTTATTTATTTATTTATTTAATTTACATTTTTAGCCTGCCCTTCCCAGATTGTTCATGGAGGCTTACAAGACAAGTAAAAACAATACATAAAAACAGCATAAAACCCCAAACCTTTCCCCTCTCCACCACAACCCCTCCTCATACCCCTATCCCTAATTCCCTACCCCTGCCTGCCGAACGCCCTAACAAATGAAAAGGTCTTACATTGCCTCTGGAAGATGCTCAGGCCTGGGCTTGAATGAACCTCTGGATGGAGGGAGTTCCACAGCATCAGGGCAGCCGCTGAGAATGTTCCCCTGTGAGCCCTCACTATACAAACAAGACTATCAGGAGGTACCCACAGGGAAGCGCTCCCGGCCAATTGCAGGGGTTGAAATGGGGCATGGAAGAACAGGCGGTCTCTCAGATATGTGGGGCCTCGACAGTTTAGGGCTTTAAAAGTCAAAGCCAGCACCTTGAGTTGTGCACGGAAAGCTATAGGGAGCCACGCAGACTTCGGAGCACTGGTGTAATGTGCTCTTGGCGCCTGGCCCCTGAGAGGAGGCGAGCTGCTACATTCTGTACCAGCAGCAGTTTCCAAACAGTCATCAAGGGCAGCCCCATATAGAACGCCTCATATAGAGCGCACCTCAAGGCTAGTAGTCTAGCCTCGAGGTGATGAAAGCATGGATGACAGCGGCCAGATCTGAATTGGAAAGAAAAGGCCTCAGCCTCCTCACCAGATGGAGTTGGTGGAAAGTGCTCCTGGTCACCGCTGCAACCTGACAATCCAGGTGCAACAAGGGGCCAAGAAACACTCCGAGACTGTGAACCTGACTGATCAGCGGGGGCCGAACTCTGTCAATAACAGGAGTCCCAATCCCCTCCAGGTCACAAGGTCAAAGGTCACTTTGTCCACAGCCACTCTGAAAATGTGTTAGCAGTGCTCATAGTCCTGCCAGGAAGGAAGTATTCAGAGTGGGTGGAAGTGGAGTGCTGACTCTTAAAGCTTCCTTCCTAATCGGGTTGCTGCCATGCTGGGAGGCCTCACTGATGGCAGCACATCCTTCGTAGGGGGGAGGCTGAGTCTGGCCAGGAGCCTTGGGAGAGCTGCCAATTAGGAAGGCCCTACCCACTTGCCATTAAGGGGGCCATAATTGAGACATGATGGAGCCCAGGTCCACCACAGCTTTGCTATGCTACTGTAGATGATGTCTCTTGAATGAAAATTGTGTGTACACCTATTGTTTGTCTTTAGAGTGTCTTGATTGATACCAATATTAACATACTATCAAAAGAATTTTGAAAGTAGACAGGGCTGGTCCCAGGTCTTTGTGTGCCCTTGGGCAATAGAGTATC
Organism: Sphenodon punctatus; assembly: GCA_003113815.1. Taxonomy (NCBI): domain Eukaryota; kingdom Metazoa; phylum Chordata; class Lepidosauria; order Sphenodontia; family Sphenodontidae; genus Sphenodon; species Sphenodon punctatus. Next base: position 2,391,548 of record QEPC01008233.1, on the reverse strand, counting down.
AGTAGGCCCCCGTTTTGTCCTACCCTCTTGGACCCACCCAATCCTCCTGTGCCTGCCTCTTGAGTGTTGCCACAGTGCACCAGTGCATGCCTCCTCCCACTCCACAGCATTCAGCGTAGGGGTGACCGGGCACCCCTCGCTGCATGGGAAGCACTTCTGTGTATGTGTGGCTAATTCTTATGGCCCCAGGCAGCCAGCTGAATTCAGCGCTGACTGGCTGGTGTGGAGCCAAAGTGGAGCCAGGAGGAGCAGGCGAGTGATGAGACGGTAGCGGCAGTAGAGTTTGGGTGTGTGTAAAGCCCATGGGCCCCTGGAAGGCTGTGGGCCCTCGTCAAATGTCTGACTTTGCTGATCTCCGGCACCAACCCTGAAAGTAGAACGTCACAGAGGTGAATTAGGAGTCCTGTGCTTTATGGATTAGCTTCCAGGACTTAAGCTTCACCTTTCCTGCTCAAGTAGAACTTTAGTGGGTGCTGGTCTAAGCATTTTACTACTCTGTGGGTGGCTCTATGTGTTACGTTAAACACTGGGGAAATCAATCCAATGGTGAGGACTGAATTTAGGGGTGAGGGGGTGAGGTGGGGCTTGCCGTGGCTTAGCATAGGCAATTAAATTCTTGGGGAGGGCTGAGTCCCAGGAAATGTTCCCTATAGGACTGTGCACCCCAAAATGTGAAAAAACAGGAAAAGGCTAAAACTGGCCATTTCAGGTTTGGAAACAAAAGTCATTTAAAAAAACCTGCATGATTTGTTGGGCTTTCATTAAAGATTTTCTTGCCCCAACTTCTGTGCTGGCCATCATATAGATTAAATCACAAGATCTCCTGTTTTATATATTGGGGGTGTGCATGTTGTTTTTGTTATTACAATAATGATAACGAAAATTGTCATTTTCATTATCGTTATTGCAATAAAGAAAGCGACCAAAAATAATAATGAAAATAGAAATGAAAACGACATTTTGTTTTTGAAATAAAGGGATACCATTGAAAAATGTATTTCTGGCTATAATATTTTTGTTTCTTATTCAATTTTGATGACACTTGGGGTGGTTGTGCTCCCAATGGAGGACACTATATGTACCAAGATTTGAATGATCAGATAAAGGGAACCAATTTTAGAAGCAATTTAATATTGTGATTTTAAGAAAAGTTCCATACACATTCATGGCAACAACATCTTTATTTTCCATCCAATATGCATGTAACTCGTGAATAGTATGTCCCTCCAGAAGCTTAATATTCCTGCCAATTTTCAGAAAGATTAGATAAAGGGTCCTGATGTTATAAAACATTACCTGTAAAATACATTTCCAGCTGTAACATATTTATATTCCATCCTGTTTACAGGACATATGGCAGGAATGTATCAAATACCTTCCTTGTCATCTCTGCCAAACTACAGGGCAATTTGATAAAGGGACCCAATTTTATAAGCAATTAAAGTTGTCCCCTTGAAGACCATTATTCAGATAAATAGCAGCACATGCAGTGTCAGTCAGAGGCAGGCACCTGGCATGGCAGGGGAAGGGAGGCTGTAGGAGGGAGAATGTGGAGCAATCCAAAAGACTGACAGACATTCACTGGCCAATTACTGCATGCTTCAAGCTTTACAGGACCAATCGGTAGTGGCTTCGAGGGTGGGCATAGTGGGTGGCCCTCAGGCGAGCATAGAAGGGACATAAATGGGACTTTGGAGATAGCATCCCAGCACTCAGGAGACATAGTTTACACATCCAGGCTGGTCAGTTATCATCATAATCACATCCTGCAGCACTGTGACAGAGGACATAAGAGAATCTCTATTAGCTCTTTCCTAAACAGATTATTATTATTATTATTATTATTAAACATTTATAAAGCACCAGTAGTAACCTGGCGCTGTACAGAACATACAATCAGATGCGGTCCCAGATACTTCTAACTTCCCAGTAAAAAGTGGGGGAGAGACGTTGGGATGGTCACAGCACAGAATGAGGATATTTGGTTGACATTTCTGCTGGCCAACTGATCTTATACCACAAACCGATCTTATACCACAACTGATCTTATACCACAAACCGATCTTATACCACAGTGACACGTAAGAGGATCCCTGGCAAAGGCTCCTTCTCTGCATATGCTGTGCAGGCATATAAAACTGGGACCCTTTATCATATCTTTCTGATATTTGGCAGAGATAATGGTGAAAGTGTGATATAGATCCCTGCCAAATTTCATGTACACTGGTTGGACTACAAAGATGTTACAGTCAGACATACATTTATAAGTTAATTGCTTATACCACCAGAACCCTTTATCCAATCCTTCTGAAAGTTGCAGAGATAGTAAATATAGGAAGGGGTGTAAACTTGCCAAGTTTCATCTACATTAAATGTGAGGCAAAGAAGCTACAGCTAAGAATGTATATGAAGAATTTTGCAAAATAATATAATTCAACTGCTTATAAAATTGGATTCCTTTATCCAGTCTTTTTGGAATTTGGTACACGTAGTCTTCCATTCTGGTACAATCCCTCCAAGTTACAGCTAAATATAATGAAAAACAAAAATGTTACAGCCAAAAATGTGATTTCCATTTAAACCAATGGAAAAGAAAAACAAAAGCAAAAACAAAAACAACAATTTGATATTTATGAAAATGAGAGATTTAAATAATGAAAACGAAAAACAAAAACAACATGGGCCCCTGGTGCACATCTCTAGTTGAGCTGCAGGTTAGTCCAGTGGTAGGGTTGCTAACTAGAGAATAGGGTTCGTATCCAAGCTCTGGGCTGGAAGCCATGGCTACTGAGGCAGGAGGCCTGGTGTCTGGGGCAGGGTCTTCTGGGCCCTGGCACTTTTTACAAATGAAGCACTGGCAGTGGCACTTACTATAACATTATCCCGTGGTGAAGCAGCATGAACAAATGTTTGAGCAGTTCTGTGTTTCTATCTAATCTAATCTAATCTAATCTAATCTGTCTGTCATTTGTATCCCGCTCCCTTCAGCCCTATGGCAAAACATTTAAAACAATATATAAAAATGATACATAGGAGGGTTACTAAATCAATAGTAGTACTATGCTGCTATGGACTCTGGGGGAACCCTTCAGGCAGTAGTATAAATAGGAGAACCCCAAGAGCTCTGCTGGTGAAGCTGAAAATCAAACACTCACTCGTAAAAAAAAGACTCATGAAGCATTGGCGATGACTATCCCCCAGAATAAGTTCCTTCAGGGGCTTCTGGGTCTGTCACCCTCAATCCCGGCACCCTTTTTGTGGCTAGAAACAGGACTACTTAACTTGAATACTCGTTGCACATTGAGACTTTTGAGATATTGGTTTCAGTTGCTGGCCTACTCTCCCAATAGACTCCCGAAGATGTGCTATATTGAAGATATTAATGGTGGATACTGTAATCAATCACCCTGATTGGATTTTGTGACCATCACCTTTAATTCAATAGGCTTAGGTTACTTCATTGGAGAGAATCATAGATTATTTTCAGAGGTTGAGAAGAATATGGTTGCCCAAAGATTGGTGGATATTTCAAGGCAAAATGACATAGAAGCTGTTAGACTTAGGTCATTAGCTCCATCATATTGCCTATGTAAAGTAGACTGGGGTATAGAAGAATGTCTGATCAAGGACTTGGACTGGAGAGATTGGTGATGGCCCTCTGTAGTCTTCACTTGGAGCAGATACTTTCCACAAGACTAGAAGGCAGGAGAACTGGCATCCTCAGGGAGAATAGGGGATGTGGATGTGGAGCAGCTGTGATTGAGGATATAGTGCATTATGTACTTTCTTGCCCCCGATATGCCAAGATAAGGGAGATGTATCTTTCCCCCTGTTTGTTAAGTGTTAAGTATTTATCTAGTAGCGAAAAAATAATTTGGCTGTTATCGCAAAAAGACACTGAACTGATAAAAAGGCCTGACATTTTTGTCTTCGAGGCAGAAGCAATTAGGAAATCAGAGGTCAAGCAATGATCAGGGGTTAAGCATCTGCCGTATGCAAGCCCTGAGAAAGGCAAGGCATCTACCTTCCAGGGGGTGAAGTATTAGCTGTATGTGAACCCGAAAGGGCCAGGTATTTATAGACTGGGGATAGGATAATAAGTCTGGTAAATAATTTTTGTATTCTTCCAGGGCAGTTTTGGGCACCAGTATACTTTGTATGAATTGTATTTTAAATGTAGTATGATATTGTTTGTTTTTGTATTGTGTATGGTGCATGGCGAAAGCTGAACCAATACATTTATTTACTTTACTTTACTTACATTGGTGATGACAATAAAGTTGTGGAGCAAAACAACAGGAATAACACATTCTGAGCATGTTGTTTTACATAGGGCCAAAATTAATATGTTTCTTTTGCATTTGCAAAGTTAATTAATTCTCTCAATTCAATATCGTGTTTGAATATACTAAATTTGTCACATTTAGTATTCACTTTGGACATTTGTTTCAGTTATGGATTTATTTATTTATAAATATTTATTAGCTGCCCCCTCATGCCAGCGGCATCTTGGGGCAGCGTACAACAAATAAAAACAATAACGTTTAAAAAATTGTCAAAAATTTTAAACATTTTAAAACAGCCCCCAACCACCACTTTTTAACATATCTTTAAAAACCAAAACAACCCCCCCATTTACCCTCCCCTCCAAAGACCTGGGCAAACAGCCAGGTCTTGCAGGCTCGGCAGAACGCCAGCAGACCCGGGGCCAGGCGGGCTTGCTCCGGGAGGGAATTCCAAAGCCGCAGTCCGGCCACCGAGAACGCCCTTTCCATTGTGGTCCCTTGATTAATATGGGGGACCTCCAGGAAAGCGTCCCCCGTGGACCAAAGGGATTGCTCTGAGGTGTGGAGGGCGAGGCGGTCCCTGAGGTATGAGGGACCCAGACCGTATAGGGCTTTATAGATCAAAACTAACACCTTAAATCTGACTCGGTACGCTATAGGCTGTACGCTAGTGCCGTATTCTGCACTAGCTGCAACCTCCGGATCAGAAACAAGGGAAGCCCCACGTAGAGTGTATTGCAGTAGTCCAGCCTCGAGGTGATAAAGGCATGAATGAGAGTGGCCAGGTCGGGCCTGGGTCCGGAACCAGATACAGCTGGCAAAAAGCGGCTTTAGCCACCGCTTCCACCTGCCGGTCCAGATGGAGATCTGAATCCAACACCACCCCCAGACTCCGAACCTGCTGGGCTACAGGCGGGCGGACTCCTCCTACCAGAGGAGCCAGCATCTCCCTCGCCCTTCCCCCTTTATGTGGACTAAAATGCATATTTCACTCCAGAGCCTAAATACAGAAATTCCTATGACACCTGTGAAATTCTATTGAACAAAGGGTAAAAACAGACGTGCAGGCAGCATGGTGGCTCCCTGGCCTGCCCTGGGGCAGAAGAGTGTGACTGCCACTCCCTGAGTCAGTAGGTGGCACAGCACAGATGTGCCTGTGACCCCCAGTGGCCGGAGAGCAATCCTATCCCCCCCACCCACCGCCACAGGTAGGGCAGGGAACGCAACAAACATGTGGGCAACTGGCTCTGCCCTCGCCCACTGCTCTGCGGTGAAACCAAAAAGACACGTTGGCCACGTTGGCCTGCATGGGCGGCCTTTGGCCTGAGATGGTTGCTGAGGATTGGGCCCAGGGTGCATCCCAGGCCAGCCGTCTACCCATCCTGGGGCAGTCGTGGGCCAACATCTGGCGGTGGGAAAACAGACGAGCGGGTCAGCCGTGGGCCAATGTGGGCCACCTTCTCATCTGTTTTCACCCAAAGAGAGGAAATAGTTGCCAGTGCTGGCCCAGATTTTCAAAAGAGCTCCACTTCCATTTATCTAGAGGCTCTTCCAAAAATCTGACCAACGTTACACATTGGAAATGCTTGGCTATTCAAGGGTAAATCCAATCTTTGGTTTGGTGCCTATATATGAGGTGAGTTGTTGGCTGTTTGGAGAAACTGATCCTGATTTTCTTTCCTTTTTTTTTTGGTGCTAGGCACTTCAAATCTGGCACTGCCTTCACAAAAGTACCCCCTCTCTCTTTCCCCCCCCTTTTCTTAAGAAAGTAATACACACATAAGTAGTTTCAGGATTGCAGCTTAAATCGAGAGCTAATCTACGAAGATCTAAATTTAATTCTGGAACAGGAATGTTAAGAGCATTCAGCTATGTAGGAGGAGATTTAAGTACTATGGTTACACTTAATTTATATTTAATTGACACTTAATTTCATTTTCCCTTGCAAAACTTTTTTTTTTTCTGTGCTGGTTTTCATCTTTGTTTGCATCTACTTCTGTAACTTGGAAGTACTTTCACAATATGCCAGCATTCATTTCCCTTTCAGCTCTGTCCATTTCTAGTGGAAAGAAAGCGAGAGAGAGAAACCCTGGCATGCTGTGGAGCTGGAATACAGTATGTTGCCTCCTGTAATAGTGTTCCAGCACTGAGCTGAGGATCATACATTTTCCCCCCCTCAAACAGTTAGAAAACATTTTATATTTGAAGTCCTCAGGTAAACTATCTGTACCTGGACCATCATGCGAGCGGCACAATTTATCAGAGTGAACAGATCTGGCTCAGAAACATTCATGTTTTAAAGCCTATTTAAAGATGTTGCATGTGACAAAGAGTAGAGCATTCAATAGAAGCTTCAGTCTTTAATCACACTCAGCTTTTGCAAAAATACTAGCATATGGATCGGCACATGGCAGTTGAGCTGCAGAACCACGCGCACCCCATAATTAGAAGGACACATCATTTTAAAACAATTGGCTTGATGTCTTTTAGCCCCTTAGAAAAGTCTGCTAGATGGAGATGCAAGATGGATTTGAGCAGCTAGAGAAAGAACAACATACAAATAAGCACAATTTTGGTGCAGTATTGCTTCCACTTCTGGTGAGTAGGAGCCCACAGGTGTGCGTGTCTCTGTGTGCATGATGGCATCAGAGGGAGGCAGTGGAGTAAATGGCAGAGATTGGCATGATAGGAGTAGAAAGAAAGCCTCAGTCCTACAGTCAGCCAGGTCATTGCAGGCAGTGGGTGCTTTTACACACACATTTCTCCTGTATGTTTGCTGTTACTTCCTGAACTTTCTGTGTGTCTAAATCACTCACCCAGATCTTAAACATCCGGATCTTTGAACTTCTGAATAGAACTTCTCCCAGAACTTTTGAGTGTAAAAAGTTCTCCTGGTAAACTGCTTTGCTCCAGGCAGCTGTGGTCACTTGGTTTCCATGGCAGCCTGTCATGTTTACAGCTGCGGCTACTTTAGGCTGCCTCAGGGCAGTGTTTGTGTGAAGAATGCATCGAGGAACTGCTTCAGGGCAGCGTGTGTGTGAAAAATGAATCCAGAACTTAATTGTGGACTTGTAAACCCAGGAGATTGAAAAATCCAGAACTTTAAGGTGTGTGTAAAAATGCCCAGTGACAGCTCTAGATTTTGCAGGATGCTTAAGTAAACATTTTAAAGGGGCTCTTACGTTTTATCAGCAGTCACGCTAATAGCCTAGACCTGGTGGACACCTTGATATTAGATTTGTCAGTCCAAATGACAGTGTTCCTAAATACTAGATGGCCTGTGGTTCCGATCTGGCCTTTAAAGCCTGTTTCTGTGGACTCTGGCTCCCTGCTGAACATAGTCAGTTCAGCCCAACTTGCTGGAGCTGAAATTTGAGGTTAGCCCCGCCTACTTCTTCTCTTTTTCCATTCGATCCAAACTGGTTGGGAGGGGAAGAGAATGGAACCAAACTCACTAATTATTGGTAGGTGGTAAGCTGTACCCCTTCTTCCTTAATATCCAGAGCTGAGTCACAATGGTGATGGTTGATTCTCGGTGGGGGTACTTTAGAAAGGGGAGGGCTGTTTCTGTTTTAGCTCCATGTGGTCAGGATGGGGGAGGGGAGAATGAGACTCTGCACTCTCCAAGAGAGAGTGTGAGGGGTCATCGTGACTATGGACCTTTTTACACAGGCCAGAGCGCAGGGGGGTGGGTGGGTGGGAGGCACAATGTGCGCTGTGGTCCTTGGGTGGGGGGGAGGGTGTAGACTGGCGCACACCTATCTACACCCATCAACACGCACAGAGCAACCGCCGTTTTTGCCAGTTGCTCCATGCATGGGGGATGGGTAGAGGTTTGTGTGCATGCAGGAGCGCACATGCACACCCGCCTGCCGCGGGATTTACACAGGCGGCATCCACCCAGGTGGATGCTGCCCATATAAAAAGGGCCAGAGCTCTGTGTGTGTGTGTGTGTGTGTGTGTATGCTAGAAATACTTTTAAATATTTCCTTTAAAAGCACCAGTTTGGCCTTAGGCGGTTTCCTATGTTGGGTTGCCACCTCATATGGTTTTGAGTCTGACCTTGACACCTCCTTTTTGGCCTATGGGAGTGTTGGGGCCAAAACTGTACGCCTATGCCCAAAGCCACCTCTGACTGCAGGTGCAGCCATCTTGTCTGCTCGCTTGGGGTAAAGCAGACATGGAGAACTCCTTGCCCAAGTATGACCTGCAGCTGTTTCTTATTTGGCCACTTTACAATTCCTAGATCTGACCACTGAATCTAGCCCCTACCCTTGAGAGCTGAAGGAATGAGCTCAGGGGGAAGGCAGCAGAAATGAAGGTGTGCACTCAAGAGTAGTGGTTGGATTTGCAGGTCAAATCCATAATCTGGATTCCCACCTCCCCTGCCCTGAATGCCTGTTTCACCTTGCCTTCCCTGCATCTCTCTACCATCCCCGTATCTTTCTGCAGACCACACCCTGCAGCCCCTGACCCCCGCAAGATTCTCCTCATTCAGCACCTCACGGGCTTTTAAGGTATTTATTTTCACCATATCCACGGCCTGCCCTCATTTTACATTTGAGGAGCTGAGGCAATACAGAGAGCCGTAACAGCCCGACCCCCAAAGTGCCCTGCCAGCACAAGTCCTGTTGGGATTAATAGGACTTGCAGCATCACAGAACTTTGAGGCATGGAGCCTAAATGATTTATATAAGTCACACAGACAATCTGAGGTAGTACAAAGAACTGAACTGCAATTTTCCAAGTCTTCAGCCAACAACCTCACCACTGGCCCACCCTTTCTCTCTCTAGAAAGGCTGAAATATAAACTATCCCTTTTCAGTTGTAGCTTTAGCACTCAAAGGTGGTGTTAACAAATAGGAGGAATTATAGGGATATTATAACAAATGATCCTCTTATGTTGACAAGGTACAGTAGCTGAAGTGTATTTGCTGGTTAAACAGCATGCTCCTCCAGTTAGTTAGTGTCTGTAGAAGCCGTTAGCACCAGTGCAAGTCCCATTCACTCCAATGATCCTCACACCAGTGCTGAGTGCTAGCATCTGGGTTAGACAGCTGGAGGATTGTGCCCGAAGTCAAACTTTCAACCTGTCACAGGGAGTTTAAAGTATTTTAATATACCTCACATATTGAGACCCCTTCTCTCTCCCTTGCATAGGGGAAGTAGCTCGAAGGTCCATTTAAAGCCAGCAGGGCCACGTGGTCTGTTAAGTGACGAATCCACCAGTCGACAGCAATTGCATGACAGCTGGCTGCGGTCAGAAGGCCACTTATAATCGGTATAGATGGATACATTCCCATGGCTGGAGCCTGCAGACAGTCGCATTCTCACAGTCTTGTGCTATAGTCAGCTTGCTTTCAACTGGCTTATGTTATAATCAACTGCATACTTCTGTTGATATGTCGCAGTCTCTGTGCTCTCGAGGGTTGCATGCTGCACTGCCAGTCACTTGCTAGAGTCAATCAGGCAGAGGCATTCTGATAGGTGCATGCAGGAGGCAGAAGTCTTTACCCCGCAGTGCCATAGGCACACATGGTGCAGTCCACTGTAATATTGTAACCCTGTGCTATTGCTGGAGTCACAGCCTTAAAAGCATAATATGTAGTCAGATGCCACAGCCATATGCTGCCTTCCATAGGCGTACACTGAAGTCACTATGCTATCCAGGAGTATGCTGTCAGACAATTCCCAGAGGCCACCTTGCCATCCAATAGACCTGAATGTCAGACTGATTTGTTGCTTGTCCCGAAGGGATTGTATCTCCTGCTCACCTATGTACGGGCGACTGAGTGGATTTTACCTAATGAGCAGCTGAGGCCTCTTGAAGTTTCACAGTCCTTTTTCATTAACCTCTTCGCCCCTTAAATTCCAATTTTAATTACAGGCGCTGTAGCTGAAAAGAGAAAATGGACAATTGCGTTCCCCCAGCAAAACAGAAAGAATAGCCAGAGTGGTCTACCTCTGACTTTGCTGGCCTCCAGGCCTTAATGAACCTTATTAGTATGTGTAGGCACCCGGCCTTTAACTCGGCAGAATATAGACAAGGGGATGTCTTTCATTAAGTAACTCTGCCATTAATTCTTTCCTGGCTTTGTACTGTAGAATTGTTTAGTGAACAGACACCGAAGATACTTTCAGATTACAGGTACTTGCAACAAGGATTCGAACGCTATTTTATCTGCTCACACATCTTGCGTATTTTTGACCCTTTCAGGAAGAATTTTAAAAAGCCGAATGCTTACAAGGATTCTAGCCATAGCCTCTAGTAATACTAGTGCCTTACCCATCTTGTACATCAACGAAGGGTGCAATACTCTGTCATTAAAGTCAATGGGAGTTTTGCCATTGATGCCAATGGAAGGAGGATTGTGCCCTATGTACAGTAGTTGGAAGAGATACCTTATATGTCAGTATTTTCCAAACATTTTTGGTTCCTGAACTATGGTGTGGATGGACATCCTCATAATTGAACACTCTTCCTACCCCCGTGAACCTCAGCTTGACCTGCCTGCTGTGCTCTCCATCCACTCCAATTCCAGCACTGATCCAATTCTCAGCCTGCATCTCTCCACACTAGTTGGGCGCAGGTGTGGTGTGCTCTGGCCTCTAAGCACCTTGCCTGCCTAGTCTGCAAACCCCAGCCCTGGGATTCTGTATGTCAGCAACACATCAGGGTCTTGTAACACACAGAATACATTTTCCATCTTCAGCTCTCATTGAATTGGATGCTTGAGGACTGTGCCCACAGTGTGGAGAAACAACACAACAAGAAAAACTCAGAGAGATGCTGGAAATAGGCAAGCATAGGTCTGTTTGTTTCTTCCATATGTCCCCCTAGGCACAGGATGACTTTCCTAACGTAGGCCCATCAAGCCACCCCCTTGTCTTCATTCATGTCCCTCCTCTTAGATTCCTTTATTCTCACTTCATATAAGAGGGCCATTTTTTAAAAAAGGACAACACAGGCCATTTCCTCCTGTGGCCCTCTCAGTCTAAGATTTAAATTATGTACATGTTTTTTGCAAGCAAAGGGCTTTCTATATTTTATGCTAGGCATTTTGTTAGTACATTAAACAATTGTCGGCGCACCCCAATGAGACACGGAGACATATGTTGGTTAATTGCTGGCCGCATTCTTTATTGAATTAAAACTCTCAAGAGGCCGGTGGGAAATTGCCATGCAATTCTGGGTCCAGTATGCTTAGCTAATAACAATAACCTTAACTTGGTCACTGGCGTGGATGTGCCCTCCAGCGTCAGTGCCGTTCTCAATAAGCTATCCCCAACGACAACACCAGGTTCTGGCCGAAATGGGGGAACAAGCCCAACTCTGGGCGTGAGCCAGGAGGTAAGCGGTTTCCGCCCGGCGGACAGCGCATGTCCTTTCCAGGCCTCAAACGCACCCCTCCCGAGGTCATGACCCCAGCACGGGCTGCGCCCCGCCTTGCGCTGGGTCTCATTTCCCCATCTCTTAAGGAGATGTCTCTTTCTATACTACCTAATTCCTATTTAACCTACAATTGCATACTGGACCCCTGCAGAATGTGACAATATTTTAACTTAATTCAACTTATGCCAATTGTTTCCAGAAACAATCCTTGTTCCACCTAATTATTCGTATGTTTAAATTCCAAATTAGTATTATGTTGCAAGTTAGATTATAAATTATGCCAATAATCTCAAATTAACCTATTCAAGCCTACTCTACACTGCTCGGAGGCGAAACAAGCGATCCTGAATCAGGCTACTCGCCAAAATTCCTCCTTGGCCCCTCTACCAGCGACCGGTCCTTAAACCACAGTGTTAGAGGTGAGGTGGGTGGGGCTGACTTCCTCCGGTCTAGCCGCCGAATGAATCCAGCTCCGCGGGTAGCACGTGAACCGCCCCGCCTAAAAGGGGCGGGTTCACGTCAGGGCTACGTGCTTCTCTCGCACGCCCCATTGCTTTCCTGCCCGGCAACAGGGCTTTCCTGCCCAGCAACAGGGCTCTTGCTGTTGAGACCACTCCCAGTGGTCTCATTTACTGCGGCCCCCTCCGTGCCTCAAATCCCCCGGAGGGGGGGGACTATACAAATACCCTGTCGCCGCCATTACAGCGGCGAAGGGGACTAATTATCATAATGCCACGGGTTGGATGGACACTTCTTTCTTAACCAGTAACCCATCATGGAACTGTGGTAGGATGTTTTGGGTAAGTCCTTATAGGGAGCAGACCCACAGGATTCTGTCAGTGGTCACCTGTGGCTCATTAAGCAGGAATTGGGTCAGGTTTGCAAGAATTCCCAGCAAGAAAGTTGGAATCCGAGGGAGAAGCAAGGACCAAGTTGGAGCTGCTTTAAGGAGGCTGAGAGATCACCTCAGCTTTTACCAGACAGTAAGGGGAAAAGGTCAAAAGCTTGCCTCAGAGGCCCCGTGTTATAAGGTCTCATCCTGGATCTGGCTGGACAAGGGAACTTGACTAGAAGCCCAGTCTTGTAAAATACTTCAGCCTGGAAGGGAAGCTGGCAGTGTAAAGGGAGATTTGTAAAATAATCTGTGGACTGTACATCAGTTTATTGTAAATAAATAGCACCCAGGGAAAAGTTTGGCATGGACTATGGTTTGTGGTCCTAGTCCTGTAAGGACTTTCAGCAAGAAGGGCTACTCTGCCACAGGGACTTTCTTCTGTATTAGCCGATGAGTGGAAGCCCTGAGGGTGATTAAAGATTCCCATTATATTTTCCACAAGAGGAGTTAGCACTGTGGTCTGGTCGAGTTCCAAATGCAGGCCATTACAGCCTGCTTCTCTAAACTGAAATTCTTCATGAAGTTTCAGTTAGATATCTTAGTCTTCACTTTCCTCCACTAAACCACGCTGTGGTATTTCTGCTAAACAGAAGATGCCGTTCACAGATGGATGAAGGAAGGCATTGTACAGTGTGTGAAGTTTACAAATAACTTTGAGATCTTAGGAAGAGCAAAGTATTATTAGAACTGAACAAATCGGCCACTTCATACTTGGAAGCATAATGATTGTTTTGTTTACCTCAAAGAATATTCAAATTCAAAGCCTTTTCAAAGTTTATCAAATTTGTTGCGTCACAGACCGTGCACATGCAACCTGCGCACAAACCTCATGCAACCTATGCGACTGTGCGCATGCGAGATCAGGATCAGGGCTCAGTGGCAATTTGGCTCTTCATTACAGACATATTCCAGCGGTTGAATTCCTCATTAGTTTGGTTCTTGGATAATTCTTTACTTTGTTTCTTCACCATCTCCAGGCAAGCCAACAATGGAACATCAGAATTTTTATTGTACCACGTTGTTCCCTTATCGTGTGACATGGATTGACTTACCAACCACTTACAGAAAAAATGAACCAACAAATACATTTTTAGCCCAGTACTCACCTGCATGTCTGGTTTGTTGCCAGTAAATGTTCATCTTGTCTGTTGCTGGCAGATGTTCACCTGCCACCACCCCAGGGTGGACTGCTAGACATTACGGGATGCATTGGGTGTTGGTGGTCAGACATGCAGCCTGGGCAAAGGTCCCTCCTCTCTGTTATCAGCCCACCCAGCCCCGCCCCAAGGTAAGTACAATGGATTAGACCCGGTCTGGAGAAGCGTGCACACCTGGCCCTGCGGAACAGCTTATTGGAGGGGCCTGGAAGAGTGCGTTCACCCTGGCCCCACAAAACAACTGATTTGGGGGTCTGGAGGAACATGCACACCTGGCCCTGCTGAACAGCAGATTTGGGGGGGAGGGGCTGGAGATGCTCCAGTCTGCCTGTTCAGCAGGGCCAAGTGAACATACCAAATAACTTATTCATTATTTATTATTTATTTATTTAAATGTCTATGCTGCCCTTTCTTGAAGGCTCAGGGCAGCTCACAAATCATAGAGACACGAAAACAAGTACACCCCCCAATACCACCTCCCCATTTCACATACCCAACCTCCCAACACCCCTATTCAAAAAACACCCCCAATCCCGTATTCCTGCCCAGCAAATGCCTTTGCAAACAAAAAAGTTTTACATCGCCTCTGGAAGATGCCTAGGCCTGGGCTCAAACAAACCACCGGGGAAAGGGAGTTCCATAGCAACAGGGCAACAACCGAGAATGCCTCCCTGTGAGCTCTTGTTGTATGGACGGTACTCACAGGGAGGCACTCTTGGCTGATCACAGGGACCACAATGGGACATGGAAGGACAGGTGGTCTTTCACACATGTGGGGCCCAGGCCGTTTAGGGCTTTAAAGGTCAAAAACAGCACCTTGAATTGTGCCCAGAAAGTTATAGGAAGTCAGTGCAGACTTCAGAGCACCAGTGTAGTGTGCTCCCAGCACCTCGTCCATGAAAGGAGGCAAGCCACTGCATTCTGCACCAGCTGCAGCTTCCGAACAGTGATCAAGGACAGCCCCACATAGAGCATATTGCAATAATCTAGCCTCAAGGTGATGAAAGTATGGATGACAGCCAGATCTGAATCAGAAAGAAAAAGCTGCAGACTCATCACCAGATGGAGTTGGTGAAAAGTGTTCCTGGCCACTGCTGCATCCTGACAAGCCATGCACAGCTGTGGGTCCAGAAACACTCCAAGGATGCAAACCTGATTGACCAGAGGGTGCCAGACTCCCATCAATAACAGGGGTCCTAATCCCCTCCAGGTCACAGTGCTGGCCAACTATCATCACTGCAGTCTTGTCTGGATTTAGCTTCAATTGGTTCATCTTCATCTACTCCCCAACAGCAGCCAGGCAATGGGTGAGCACCGAGACTGCAGAGCCTGGGTCTGATGAAAAAGAGAGGTAGATCTGGAAGGTCCTGAGAGGATGACAAGCAATTGCCCATCACCAGTCTCTGGGACCCCCCTGAGAGGAAGGAGCGGAAACACTCAAGAACAGTTCTGTGCACCCTCGACAGGTCCCGCAGTCATGTCAACAACACCTCGTGAACAACAGTATCAAAGGCCACTGAAAGATCTAAAAAGATCAACAGGGTAGAATTCCCCTTGCCGGTCTCAAGGCGCAGGTCATTGACCAACACCACAAGCACAGTCTCCAAGCCATACTCAGGATGAAAGCTTGACTGAAACGGGTCCAGGAATCCGACGACATTGAGATGAACTTGGAGCTGTCAGGCAACCACTCATTCAATAACCTTCCCTAAAAAGGAGACAGGCCAATAGCTGACTGGGGAGTCAGTGTCCAAAGATGGCTTCTTAAGCAGAGGCTGAACAACTGCAGTTTTAAGGGCATCCGACACTCTACCCTCCCGAAGGAAGGTGTTGACAACCCCAGCCAGCAACGGCCCCAGCGTCTCCCAGCTGGCTTCCACCAGCCAGGTCGGACATAGATCTAATTTTCAACTAGTTGCCCTCATCACCCCAAGCACCTGCCTCACATTGGTGGGTGATAAAGATTGAAACTGATCCCATTAAACAGGACAAGACCTAGCTTCCATAACCCCAAACTCTGATTGTGCTGATAAAATGGCAGCCCCCACATCGTGGTAAAATACGGGGAATTTTGTCTGCACAGTAGTTACCAAAAATGTCGCAGTGGGCATTGGATTACTCCATTTCTGGGTGGAGGCAGACTGGATTAACCAGGCCCCTCACCACCTGGAATAGCTCCACCAGACAAGACTTTGCAGATGCTATGATAGTGGAGAAGAAAGCTTTCTTCACTGCCATCACAGCCACAGCATAGTCCTTTAAAAATGATCTATGTTGCAATCAGTTGGCTTCAGTGTGAGTCGTGTGCCACCTGCACTGTAACCGCCTACCCTTCCGCTTCAGTAGCCTCAGGTCCTCCATATACCCACTGCCACAGCGGTGGGAATGGATGCCTGGGTGCAACCATGTTGATAGCCATGGTCAAGAAGTCATTCCACAAGGTGATGAGGTCACTGACAGAGTAGTCGCTAAAGTCAGCACATCCCCCCAGAGAATTCTAGAAACCAATCAGATCCATTAACCTCCGGGGGTGGATCAACCAAACTGGTTCAACCCCCACCCCCCCTGCGGGCATAAGAGGGCCAGGATCTGGGCTTTCAGAAGGTAATGTTCTGATCACGACACAGGTGTTGTAGCAACACCCCTGATAATCGGAACCCCTGTAACCAGGCTTGTGCAAAACATCAGATCCAACATGTGCCCCGTATCATGCGTCAGGCCAGATATTATCTGGGATAGGCCCATTGTTATCATGGCAGCCATGAACTCCTCCACTCCTGAAAGGACGCATTTCAATAAGTCTAGGTGATTTTAACACCACATCTGAGACCAGCTTGGCTAGAGCAGTTAAGGAATCAACTGTGCAGCAGGGTGGTTGGTACACTAAGAGGATTCCCAATCTATCCCCAGCGACATCCAACACAAGGTGGACACACTCTGTATCAGATGTGTTAGGCACCAGATACCTCTGAAAGGCCAAGCTGTCCTTACAGGTCACAGCCACTCTGGCCCCGAGCTGAGACAGATGCTGCACAGAGAACCTGGATGGGACAGTACTGGCTCAGATGCCTCATCCAGCGAGGTCTCCAAAATGCATATGAGGTTGGCGACCTCATCCTGAATCAGAATATGGCTGACAGATGTTTTATTTGCCACTGACCTTGCATTAAGCAGCAACAGCGTCAGATCAGGGGCCTTACTGGACTTAGCCCCCAAATATCCTGACATGGGGGAGTGGGACAAGGGAGCAGACAAAGGCTGCTCTGAATAATAATAATAAAACCTCGCAAGTATTCTCCGAGGATCCAAGGAGGGGTCAGGGTGGGTTTACTTTACGTGGGGCTTCCCTTGTTTCTGATTCGGAGGCTGCAGCTGGTGCAGAATGCGGCGGCTCGTCTCCTTATGGGGATGGGAAGGCGGGCGCACATAACACCTGTGCTCCGTACTCTGCACTGGCTGCCTATAGCGTACCAAGCCAAATTCAAGGTGCTAGTGTTGATCTATAAAGACCTACATGGTCTGGGCCCCTCATACCTTGGGGACCGCCTCGCCCTCCGTGCCTCAGAGCAATCCCTGTGGTTCACCAGGGGCGCCTTTTTGGAGGTCCCCTGTGTTAAATGGGGGGCCACAATGGAGAGGGCGTTCTCGGTGGCCGGGCCGAGGCTCTGGAATTCCGTCCCAGAGGAAGCCCATCTGACCCCAGGTCTGTTGATGTTTCTGTGAGCCTGCAAGACCTGGCTGTTCGCCCAGGCCTTTGGAGGGGAGGGTGGGACGGTGGGGTGGGGGTTTGTATTTTTAAGACATAGTTTTAATGAATTTTATTGTGTGTTTTTATGTTGTAAGCCGCCCCGAGATGCCGTAGGCATGAGGGGTAGGCTAACAAATATGTATAAATAAATAAATAAATAAATAAATCTCCATACCTGTACCCCCCTCTCACAGGGGGTCCAGGGCACTTCTTCCTCTTTCCCCCCATACCTGTATCCCCTTATAGCGCCCCCCCCCCCGGGAGCAGCTCCTCCCAGGGCCTGGTGCTGCAGAACATCATTGGTCCGTGAGTCCTGTCCCATGTGAACAGCTTCTCGGGCCAACCTTGGGCGTGGGGGGACCTGTGATGGCAGCCCCTACGCCCAAGTTACAGGGGGAGGGTTGCTCATGTGAACAGCCCTTCCCACCAATGTGAGGAGTGGCAGCTGCAGTGCCCCCCCTGGGGTGGCCAGGGGTGGCACCTTGCCTCTCTCATATCTCTTTTCACTGAAAGTGGAGACAGGTGTTTGCCTGGTGTGCGCCTTCTCTCCCCCTCTCATAACTTCTGCACCCTCGCCTAACAAAGCGAACGCCACCTCCCCCTGTTTGAGAACCACTGATCTATATTATCACAAACCAAATTTAACCAAATTCTGCCCTTAGCTACACCTGAATGTAGGCCCGTTGCAATTACTGTCAGTGGGTGAAAACAGACATAACGCTAACTCCACGGCGTTAACATTTCTTATGCATGTTGCAGGGCTGTATTGGTGCCCTATGCAGCCCTGCCACATGCATAAGAAATTTTAAAGCCATGTTAAAGTGGAGTTACATGCATGTCTGTTTTCACCCAATGTGTAGGGCATAATTCCAGATTCATCGTATCTAAATCTGTCTTGGCTGGACAGGCAGCTGAGGCAACCAGACACAATTGTCTTTTAAAACGTGCTTTACATATTTCCAAAGTGTTAAGACACTTATTTAGGCTGAAGACTAGGAGCAGCTCAGACCATACAACCCCAATGACACAACAGCTGTTGCTCTTGGAAATTTAAAGGGCCGCTTTCCCTTTCATTGTAACCATTTAAAAAAAAAATAACCACCATGAGGCAATGCTAAAAGTTTGATTCAAAGCCCACTGAAGTCAATGTAAATCTTGTCATTGATTTAAGATTTTGGATCAGGTCTTCAAGGACCTTGCTTCATTGAGTCTGTATATTTCTCTACTGAAATATTTTGTTAGGAGTCCCAGCCAGTTAATGCTTTTGTTAGGAGTCCAAGCCAGTTATACCAATCCAGTGCAGTACCTTTTTGCTCAGTACAGTAATGGGTTTTATTATCTTGTACCAGGCTCCTTGCAGTGTAAGATTTGTACAGCAGACAGAGGGGGTCATTGACACCTCATTAATCCAGCAGAAGAAAGAGCCATGACTCCCTTACCTATTGTTTATTCATTGCTAGGGGGTGTGGATGGGACAATTCTTTTTTCACTTTAACAAGTTTGGGATAAGCACTGCTATCAAAGAGCAAAATAAAGGTAACCCCCAAGCAGGAGGGAGCTGTGTGCCTGGGATCAAGATGAAAAGGTAGGAGGAGGTGAGTATGTTTGTGAGAGATGATTCTTTAGCATGCTGAAAGGAACTGTCACTGCTTCCCCCTCTGATCCTCTTGAGTGTCTTTAAAATTAAAATTTTAGAGCCAAAATGTTAGAGCACATTTGAGAACTTCGACTTCTTAATAGGCGGCGCTTCAACTTGAACTATCAATTCTGCACATACAAACATATGTGTACGCAGAGCTTCTCACACAGCCATCCTTTTTCCTCAAGCTCAGCTCCGAAGTTAGTTAGGGGACTATTATACATTTTCATTATCACATGCAAATTTATGTAAATTAGGGATTGCATGAAGCATACCTACTTCTTCCCATCAAACATTGGGGAGTAGGTTAGTCTGCTCAGTACTTTGAACATGCACAGTGCAACATGAGCACTATATACGATAATCCTTTTTGAGGGTGCTTTGTAACAATGATCTTAATGTTGACATAACTATCTGCATTTCGGGGCAGGTTAAAATCACTTCCCCTGCCTTTACAATGCAATTTGTACTATGACCATGCAAAACTGTTTAACCAGGCGGTTTAAAAAATGCAAGAAGCGTTTGAAGCTGGAAGGGTAATTTGAGGAGACAGTTTGTGGTTTAACAAATTGAAATTTGTCCAGAATACTTGGCTTAACATCTCCATTCCTGTATAAAGTGAAGTGGGATCTTCACTGACAACAACTGTTCAGGGACTTGGTCTTATGTTAGATCCGAAAGGCAGCCCCTCTAGCTGCATAATGTTTCTTTACACTCCTATTTGAGTATTGAGACAGAAAGAAGAGCTTCCACATCACATTAGCTGTTCTCAGGAGGGGCGGGGTATAAATCTAGAAATAATAAAAGAAATAAATTATTCAGCACCTAGATTTTCCCCAAAAGCCTCTAATCAAAGTATTGATCAAAAAATTGATCCCTGCTTAACTGCTGAAATCTGCTAAGAGTATTACCCTAGATCAGAGATGGGGAACCCCCACCCCATTGACCAAATCTGGCCTGTGGCTGTTTTTTATTTGGTCCCTTTCCAGTTCTTGGAACTGGCCCATGACTCCAACCCCTACACTCAAGCACAGAAGTATGCTCAGGGAAAGGGAGTGGAGATTAACTCCACCCATGACACAGATCTATGTATGTTTGGCCATGGCGAAAGCCTGAGCCATAATAAAGACTTATTTATTTATTTATAAATATTTTTTAGCTGCCCCCTCATGCCTACGGCATCTTGAGGTGGCTTACAACAATACGATAAAATTCATAAAAACAATATTTAAAAAAGACAACTTCATCAATAAATTTAAAAACAATCCCCATATCCACCCCCCCACATCCCCGATACCCACAGCTACCCTCTCCTCCCCTCCGAAGGCCTGGGCAAACAGCCCGGTCTTGCAGGTTTGACAAAACGTCAGCAGACCTGGGGCCAGACAGGCTTCCTCCGGGAGGGAGTTCCAAAGTTGCGGCCCGGCCACCGAGAACGCCCTCTCCATTGTAGCCCCCCGTCTCACCCGTGGGACCTCAAGAAGGCACCCTCAGTGGACCGAAGGGATCGCTCTGAGGCACAGAGGGTGAGGCGGTCCCCGGTATGAGAGGCCCAGACCATGCAGGGCTTTAGAGATCAATACCAACACCTTGAATCTGGCTCAGTACGCTATAGGCAGCCAGTGCAGAGCACGGAGCACTGGTGTTATGTGCTCCCATCGCCCAGTCCCAATAAGGAGACGGGCCGCCTCGTTCTGCACTAGCTGCAGCCTCCGAACCAGAAACAAGGGAAGCCCCATGTAGAGCGCGTTGCAGTAGTCTAGCCTCGAGGTGATGAAGGCATGGACGAGAGTGGCCAGATCGGGCCCGGAGAGGTAAGGTCGAAGCCCCTGTACCAGATACAGCTGGCGAAAGGCGGCTTTAACCACCGCCTCCACCTGCCGATCCAGATGAAGGCCCGAATCCAAAACCACCCCCAGACTCTGAACCTGAAGAGCAACAGGCAGGCAAACCCCCCCATCAGGGGAGCCAGCACCTCCCCCGCCCTTCACACCACCATCACCTCCATCTTTTCAGGATCGAGCTTCAGTCTGCTCTGCCGCATCCAATCCACCATGGCCTCCAAACATTGGGAGAGTAACGAGACAGCAGAACCTGGGTCAGTTGAAAATGAGAGGTACAGCTGAGTATCATCAGCATATTGGTGACATCACACCCTGAACCCTCTCACGATCTTCCCCAGGGGCTGCATATACACATTAAACAAAATGGAGACAGGATCGAACTTTGCGGAACGCCGCAGGATAAGGCCCGGGGGCTTGATGTTTCAGCCCCTAGCACCAACTGCTTGCTTCTCCCTGAGAGGAAGGAGCGGAACCACCCAAGAACAGTCCCATCCAGACCCCCCAGGTCTTGCAACCGTCTCAACAGCAGCCCATGGTCCACGGTGTCAAAAGTGGCCGAGAGATCTAGCAGAATCAGAAATGTCAAACATCCTGCATTCATCTCCCGGCGGAGATCGTCCACCAAGACCACCAACACCGTCTCAGTACCATAGCCGGGGCAGAACCCAGATTTAAAAAGGTAAAGGAAACTGATTGTGTCCAAATGCGTCTGGAGCTGCAGGGCCGCTGCCTGTTCAATAACCTTCCCTAAAAAGGGAGGATTAGAGACAGGTCGATAGCTGGCGAGTGTGTCCACATCCAAGGATGACTTCTTCAGCAGGGGATGCATTCACTACCCTCGCCAGCACCGTCCCCAAAGTCTCTCTGGAGGCAGAGCAGAGAGAACTTACCATCTGTTCAGTTGGCTGGGATCCCCTGGGGTCTTCTGGCATCTCTGTTGCTGCTTGCCGCTGCTGCTGACTCTGCAGGAATGCTCTGGGCTCCAGGCTGCCACTTGAGTCCCCACCAGTGATCTGCAGGGAGAAGAAACAGCAAGGGTCAGTTTCGGGGGGGAGGGGGGACAGAAGCTGGTGCACCTGGGCCAGCTTGCCCCCTGACCTGGACCGGACACTGCCCAGGGGGGGCACAAAAGGGAGCTGCCTGTGGCTCTGCCACAGGCCACGAGCTGGTGACTGCAAGCCAAAGAGCCACAGCCAAAGGGTGCGGCCCTTTGGGGTTCTTCGGGGTCCGTGGGGGGGACTGGGGGGTTGCTATGTTGGTGAGTTCTTTTGTTCAGGTTTTATGGGGATAGGGGGGTGGGAGGGGCAGTTGGGGAAGGGGGGGAGGTCTCAGCACTAATCCTTGGTGGCAGTGAGGGACGGTGTAGGGGACAGGGTCGCCTGGTGGCAGCACGTGGGGGGTGTTCTTTGCTATTGAATGGTGGGGGGGGAGAGGAGGGAGGTTCCCCCGGCACCGTTCCCTGGTGGCAGCGAGTGGTGGTGAGAGGTGGTTTTTTTTGCCTAACTCCCAGTGGCAGGGGGAGATTCGGGGAGGGAAGGGTAAGCTATCCAAAGCCGGCCCCTGGTGGCAGCAGGAGGCTCGGCTAAGGGGAGGGGGTGTGGGGGGAGTGGGAGGAGTAAGGGGGAGTGGGAGTGGGGAGAGGTTCAAAAAGGGGGCAATCTCCGGAGGAAGGGCGAGCAGCCAAAAGGCGGGGGTCAGGATGGTGCAGACGGGAGGGGGGGAGCGGCTATAGGGGTGGTTATTGGGCACGGATGGTATGGTCTGAGGGGACAGGTGACTCGCCCTCCCAGGGGACCATGGTGCCTGGTAGAGGTTAGGAGAGTCGCCCCCCCACTGGGGATGAGGGAGGATCAGGGTCTATGGTCTGCCTGTAAAGGGCTGCTGCTGCTGAATGCAAGGTCCATAGTGAATAAGGCCCCAGTGATCTGGGACTTGATCCTGGACAGGGCTGTGGACCTTGCATGCATTACGGAGACCTGGCTGAACGAGAAGGCGGGACCAGTTTTTGCGGACCTTGTTCCGGCCAGGTATGCCGTGCAGCACCAACCCTGCATGGGGGGGTGGGGTGGGGGGAAGAGGTGTAGCTATTGTTTTTAGAGAGGGATGGCCAGTTAGGAGATATCCAGTCCGGGAGATTTCAGGTATTGAAGCCCTCCATGAGGTGTTTTATTTGGCCGGGGGCAATCTTGAGGTGCTGCTGGTATACCGGGCCCTTTCCTGTCCGGCAGCATCCCTTGCCACTCTCGCAGAGCTGGCCTTGGAGGTGGCGCTGAGCTCCTCCAGGACTTTGGTCCTGGGGGACTTCAACGCCCATGCTGACTCCGGCCTTGTAGCAGCAGAGTGTGAGTTCATGGTCGTCATGGCAACCATGGACTTGTCCCAAGTGGTTAACTTCCCAACCCATATGGGGGGACATATTCTCGGCCTGATCTTCTGTTCTGGCATTGAGGCGGGTGATCCGTTAGTGGGGGATGTGAGGATTACACCCTTGTCATGGACGGATCATTATCTCCTGCAGGCCAGTCTTTCAGCACACCTCCTCCAGAAGGGGAATGGACCAGTTAGGTTGGTCTGCCCTCAGAGGCTGATGGAACCGCAGCAGTTCCAGGAGACTCTGAGGGAATTAACCTTAGACCCAGACAGCCACTCTGTCGATGAGCTTGTCCGGCATTGGAACATCTGGCTGGAGGGGGCTATTGACAGAGTGGCTCCGAGACATCTTCTCCTTCCATCTCGTCACCTCAGGGCCCCTTAGTTTACTGAAGGGCTGTGGTGTATGAAACAGGTAGGTAGGAGGCTAGAGTGACGCTGGCGTCAGATTCGCTCTGAATCTGACCAACTTCTCCATAGGACCCATTTGCGGCTGTGAGGACAGCAAAGAAGGAATTCTTTGCTGCCCTCATAATGTCTGCGAAGTCGCATCCAGCGGAGCTGTTCTGGGTGGTGCGGGGGCTGGTTAGTCCGGCCTCCCTCCGCCTGGACGGGGACTTGTCCCAGGCTCGCTGTGAGGAGTTTGCCACCTACTTTGCAGACAAGATCGCTCAGATCCAGAGTAACTTTGACACCGGATTGGAAGCAATAGGTGAGGAGCATGAGGTTATGGAGGCACCGTCCTGTCGATCTATCTGGGATGAGTTTCAGGAAGTGACGGCAGCTGATGCGGTGAATGTCCTGGGGTCTGTTAGGGCCACCAGTTGTGAATTAGATCCGTGGACTAGAGATGGAACCAGGTACTTGCCCTGATTGAGTTTGGGTACCATTTGGTACCCAAACATAACCCGAAGGACTGCCCTACTACCCAGGCTGACTCACCTCACTGCCGGCTGCTCTGGTCCAGTTGCTGCTCGCTGCTCCCTGCTCCTCCCCAGCTTGTACGCTGCTCAGCTGAGCTGGGGATTTTCCCAACTTGGCTTTTTCTGTGTGTGTGTGTGTGTGTGTGACAGAGAGAGAGAGAGAGAGAGTGAGGAGGCCTCTTCCTATCTGCGTGCACCCCCTAATGGGAGGGTGCACGCATTAGGGGGTGCACCCAATTCCCAAGGGGAGACAAAATGGGGGTACGTGTGGGACCCATGCACACCCTTGATATGGATCTCTCCTGGAATGGGAGACCCTTTGAGAAGGCATGCAGGAAAAAGCTGAGTATGGTGCAGGCCAAGGAGGAGCAGGGAGCAGTGATTGGACCGGAGGAACAGCAACCTGGTGGGTAAGGTGAGTCAATCTGGGGCACCAAGGGTGCCGGGATCGGTGTCAAGTAATACCCACTTTTGGGGGGCATTGGGGACCGGGTGTCCCAAAATGCAGGTATTACTAGTAGCAAATGCGCTACCTGCTGCAGCTCTAATCTGTACCCCTCTCTTCCTTCCCTCATCCAATACCTGAGCACCCCTTTTAAACCCTTCCATGCTCACCTCCTTACCAGCCTGTGGAGCTTGCATTAGCTTTCCAAGTCAAATCTGCATTATCAAAGGCTTTGCACAGGATCTGCAAATGAGTTTATATACAGACCACTATATTCCCATCTGCTCTTTGAACTGTCTTCGCTGTGTTGGCCCCCATACCTGGAACTCCTTCCCTGAACACATTTGCTGTAATACAGCCCTCCAGCCTTTAAATCCCTCTTGAAATCTTCCATCAGGCTTTCCTTGGCTCCTCATCCCCACAGAGTGCTCACTAATGATTACTCTACTCAGTGGCAGCTCCTTGCTTTGGCGCTGGGGGCGGTGCCCTACAAGCCCCCAGCGCTGTCTCAGTCACATCTCCCTCTCCCTCTCCCCTCCCGGCTCCCAGCACGGCCGCCGGGGCTGCAAGCAGCCAAGCACACTCTGACCTGGATGGTCGGGACCTTTAAAAAGGTCCTGTCAGCGCAAGGAAAGCTGACGTGCTCCCCCGGCTGCCGCGCATGTGCGGGAGACACTCCTTAAAGTTTGCATTCTTGAGGAGTGTATCACGCGCATGCGCGGCAGCCCGGGGAGCACGTTGGCGCTCTGTGTTCCCCTGGCTGCGCATGCACGCGGCAGGGCAGGGGACAGAGAAAGTTTGCCCACGGATGCCTGCAGCACGCAGGCGCAGCCGCGGGCTATCGTAGGTCGGCACCACTGCCGACCTACCAACTTACATTGAGTTTGGTGGGGGGGCGTGGCCAGCCTGAGCAATGGGTTCCAATGGAACCCATTGCCCAGGCCATTGCAATTCAGGAGGGGTGACTTGCAAGTCGCCTCTCGCAAGCTCCCGCCTTGCTGCGGCTGCGCAAGGCAGGAAATTTGTGGGTGGGTGGGGTCTCATTCAAACCTCACTGACTCACTGATTGGGCCCCAGCGGCAGCCATTACCAAGTTCCCCGGTACGGACCTGTCTGCAATCAGGTAGGGTTTTTTGCCAGGGGGACTTGGGGACAGAGGGCACACTGGGGAGTTGGGGCCACATTGGGGACAGGGTGGGGGTCACTTGGGAACATAGTGGAGGAGTGGGGGTCACCTGGGGACAGTGGGGAGCGGGGGACACAGTGGGGACACACCGGGGGAGTCTGCAGCTTTGCTGAAACGGATATTTTAACCTGTGAATATAACCTGCCTAAATTAAGGTGCCTCATTGTAGGTTGGTTTCTGGTTTATGTGTGCTTTTTATATATCTGTGCATAGGGCCCTGTTGGTTCAAGATCAGTTGGAATGTGGGTTTTGTTCACTTGATAATGTAGAGTGTTTGTTTTGCTGCTGTCTTTGGGGGTCTCTGGATGCCTTTGGGGGCTTTGAACCTGGGCAGACTTGTGGGAATGGTGAGTCTGAAGCTTTGCTAAAACTGACATTTTAACCTGCGCAGATTGGGGGAAAGCTTTGGGTCTGTTCTGTGGATTTTTGCTAAAACTGCTTGTAAGTGAGGTTTAAGGTTGTCAGTCTGCTTTTAAACCTGGCAGATGCAGAAGGTGAACATAACCTGCCTAAATGAAATTGCTGGATACGCGACAGTTGTTGTTTACAAGTGACTTCTACATAAAGTTTAAAATGTGGAGAAGGAGGGATCTGATCCAGGATAGCTTCATTTTTCAAATGGACCCTTTTCTAAGTTGGGGGGGGGGGGGGGG
>QEPC01008233.1:2344182-2363618 GCA_003113815.1 Sphenodon punctatus | reverse complement strand
AGGACAAGGTCTTTGGTATTTCCAGCTGGCCTGTGGTGTTTGTTTTTAATTGCCTTGCTTGGACCATTGTGGTCTGTGCCAACAAATGTGACATCTTTTTATGTCCTATGCCAAAAAGAGCTTCTGTTCCCAGTCTCTTGGGGGTGGCTGGTGCGGAACAGGGGTAGAAAATCTGGTTGCTGTCATTTTGCAGCTTTTTTTCAGGTTTCTTCTTTGCGGGGGGGGGGGGGGGGAATTCCTTTACAGTGCAATAGCAATATATTATCTGCCATTCAACTGTACTTGGAAATGCACGCTGCAGCTATGTTGTTGTGGCCCTGAGGTTTTGTATATGTTAAATATTTGATCAGGTTTTGGAATAATTTTGCAGACACTTGCACTAGTTAGTACAAGCTCGGCCTACAATGGACAAGCCCCACCTTAGAACTCTGCCAGGAATAAGGTTGCGCCGGCCTGCCTTACTGCCCCACCAAGCTCAAAACCCACCAGCCGCCACTGACTCTACTGCCTTTCTTTCAGGGTCCCCTTCCACACTGTAACTATGTTAAGCATGTACACCTGTGACTTCTCAACTTCATGAATCTCTCCGTAAGTTCCCCTCTCCCTTCTCTCCTCTAGATTGTAAGTCCCTCAAGTCAAAAGCATGTCTCTGATTTGATTTATTTATTGATTGTTTATTATAAACATTTCTTATCCCGTCCCCTTCTGCCAAAGGCAGCTCAGGGTGGCATACAATATAAAAGCATAAAATATACAGTTAACCTAAAACAATGAACAATAAAACAATAAATCCCTCCCCCCAACCCTATCCCATCCCTCCCCGTTTCTCTCACCAAACACCTGGCAGAACAGCCAAGTCTTACCCTGACGCCTGAAGGAGGGAAGGCCCCAGACCAAACGAACGTCTGCCGGGAGGGAGTTCCACAACCGAGGTGCGGCGACTGAAAACACCGTCTCCAATGTGGTCCTCTGACGAACACGGGGGAACCTCAAAAAGGGTGCCCCCGGCTGACTGCAATGGCCATTCCAGGACCCGGGGAGTGAGGCAGTCTTGCAGGTAGATGGGGCCCAGGCTGTATAGGGCTTTAAATGTCAACAGCAACACCTTGAGTCAGGCTCAGTAGGCAACAGGCAGCCAGTGCAGAGAATGGAGCACCGGTGTTATGTGCTCTTAGCGAACCATACCCATCATGAGATTGGCTGCCGCATTCTGCACCAGCTGCAACCTCTGGACTGTCACCTTGGGTAGCCCCACATAGAGTGCGTTACAGTAATCAAGCTTT
Source organism: Sphenodon punctatus (assembly GCA_003113815.1). Lineage (NCBI taxonomy): Eukaryota > Metazoa > Chordata > Lepidosauria > Sphenodontia > Sphenodontidae > Sphenodon > Sphenodon punctatus. The sequence continues at coordinate 2,362,335 of QEPC01008233.1, read as the reverse complement.
GAGGTGATGAAGGTGTGGATGATGGTGGCAAGGTCGCAGTCTGAGACATAAGGCTGTGACCGTCACACCAGATGTAATTATGTAAATGCACTCCTCACCACAGCTGCCACCTGGGCAGCCAGGCGGAGCTGAGAATTGAGGAATACCTCCAGACTATGAACTTGAAGAACCAAGATGGGGCCTCATCAATGATGGGGGCCTCCACTCTCTCGGCCCTCCACACCAGCATTACCTCTGTCTTGTCAGAATTCAACCTCAGGTGGCTTGCCCTCATCCACTCCCCCACAGCTGTCAGATATTGGATAAGCAGCGAGACTGCAGAGCCAGAATCCGCTGAAAACAAGAGGTAAAGCTGAGTGTCATCAGCATATTGATGGCAACACACTTGGAATCCTCTCATGACCTCGCCCAAAGGCTGCATATTTATATTTTATTTATTTATTTATGAAATTTATATCCTGCTCTATCCCGCCATAGGCGGCCCAGAGTGGCTAACAACATAATATAAAAAACACTTTCAAACAACATAAAGCATAAAAACACAAACGAACCTCCCCCACCCTCCTCAACCCCATCCAACCCTACCCCATTTCCTTGCCAAATGTCTGACGGAACAGCCAGGTCTTGCAGTTTCTATGGAAGGGCGGGAGGTCTGGGGCCTGATGTGCCCCCACCGGGAGGGAATTCCAGATGCGCGGTGTGGTGAGAATGCCCTATTCTGCGTGGCCCCCTGGAAAACCCGGGGGACCTCCAGCAAGGCACCCCCGGATGACCGCAGGGGCCAATCCAGAACCCGGGGAGTGAGGCGGTCTCACAAATAAGCAGAGCCCAGGCCGTGTAAGGCTTTATAGGTTAAAACCAACACTTTGAATCGGGCCCGGAAGACTATTGGCAGCCAGTGCAGAGATTGGAGCACTGGTGTAATGTGCTCCCGGTGGCCCAACTCCACCAGGAGCCGGACCACCGCATTCTGCACCAGCTGCAGCTTTCGAGCCGTCACCATAGGTAGCCCCATGCAACGCGCGTTGCAGTAGTCTAATCGAGAGGTAATAAAAGCATGGATGATCGTGGCTAGGTCCGGAACTGAAACCAGCAGCTGAAGCTGCCACACCAGATGTAACTGGCGGAAGGCACTCCTCGCCACAGCCTCCACCTGGAAATCCAGGCAGAGCTGTGCATCGAGGAGCACCTCCAAGTTCCACACCTGGGATGGCAACGGAGGGCAAACTCCATCAATCAATGGAGCTGTCAACACTGCTGACCTACCCACTAGCATCACCTCTGTCTTGCCAGGATTCAGTCACAGTTGGTTAGCCCTCATCCAGTCTCCCACAGCTGCCAAACACCGGGTAAGTACCGAGACAGTCGGGTCTGGGTCAGTCGAAAATGAGAGATACAGTTGGGTGTCATCCGCATACTGATGACACCTCACCCAGAACACTCTAATCACCTCGCCAAGTGGCTGCATATACACGTTGAACAGGAGAGGGGACAGAACCGAACCCTGTGGAACCCCACATGGGAGGTCTTGGTAAGATGAAAAATAATCACCGAGTACCACTCGCTGAGTTCTTCCAGTCAAGAATGAGCAGAACCATTTAATAACGATCCTGCTCACCCCTGCACTGTCCAGCAGGCACGTCACCAGCATCTCATGGTCAACGGTATCAAATGCTGCCGAAAGATCTGAAAGAACCAATAGGGTCGATTGATCCCGGTCCTTTTCTCGATGAAGGTCATCCACCAAGGCCATAAGTGCTGTCTCAGTGCCGTGACCCAGATGGAAGCCAGACTGCGAAGGATCAAGATAACCGACGCGGTCAAGATGCCCCTGAAGCTGCTGAGCCACTACCCGTTCAATAACCTTCTCTAAAACGGGAAGGTTAGAGATAGGCCAGTAGCTGGCAGGGAAGTCAGCGTCAAATGATGGTTTCTTGAGCAGAGGTCATACCACCGCCTCTTTGAGACAACTCGGCACTCTGCCCTCCCACAGGGAGGCATTGACCACCCTGGCCAGCACCGCCCCCAATGTCTCCCGGCAGCTCTTAACCAGCCAAGATGGGCACGGATCTAATTCGCAAGAGGTGGCTCAAACATCCCCAAGCACCCCCCGTGTCAGCAGGCATCACTGACTGAAAGTGATCTCATAAAATCGGACAAGCTGGGACTCCTACACCCTCTACCTTCTCCACTGCATTAAGGCAGGATCGAGGTCTTGGTGAATACGAGCAATTTTATCCGGCAAAATAATCCGCAAAAAGGTCACAGTGGATGGAAGATGACTCAACCCTTGGGTTGAGGGAGGCTGGACTGACTAGCCCTCGCACCACCCAGAACAGCTCTGCTGGACGGGATTTTGCTGCTGCTATGAGGGCAGCAACGAACTCCCTCTTTGCTATCCACATAGCCACGGCATAGGCTCGTAAACTAACTCTATGTCGCAATTTGTCAGCTTCAGTGCGAGATCGACGCCACCGTTGCTCCAACCATTGCCCCTCTTGCTTCATGACCCGCAGCTCCTCAGAGAACCAAGGAGGTCTGCGGGGCCGCCGCCTGGGCAATGGATGCCTGGGAACCATTTGATTGATGGCCTCTGTCAGCAAGATATTCCATAACTTGACGAGGTCATCAATGAGACAGTCATCAAGGTCAGAGGGTAACTCCCTCAGAGTGCCTAGAAACCACACCGGGTCCATCATCCTCCGGCAGTGGCCCATCCTAATCAGTACTGCACCCTGCCGGTGGCAGACATGTGCTAGAAGAGAGGTCTGTCAGAGGTAATGCTCCTTCCATGCCAAGGGCACAGTTGATATCTCCCCCATTAACGGAGCACTCGCCTCAAGGCCAGTGCAGAACATAAGGTCCAGGGTATGCCCTCCAAGATGTGTCAAGCCGTTGACCCTCTGGGACAGGCCCATGGTTGCCATGGTGGCCATGAACTCATGCTCGGCTCCCCCGAGCACAGCGTCGAAGTGAATGTTGAGGTACCCCAGGACTGTTGTCCTGGAGGACCGCAACACCACTTCCGACTCTGCCTCTGCCAGAGCATGCAGGGAGGCCGCCGTACTGGTAGGTACACAGCAGCAGCACTCTCCAACTGTCCCCCGCCAAATCGAACACAAGATGGAGACCTTCAATGCCTGCTATGGTTCGCACTGGATACCTCCTCACAGACCACTCCTGTTTAAAAATCATACCTACACCGCCGCCCCTGTCCCTCCAGCTGCGGCTGGTGCTGCACGGAATACCTGGCCAGAACAAGATCAGCCAGAATAGGCCCCGATTCATTGTCCAGCCAGACTTCTGTGATACACGTGAGATCAGCTTCAGAGTCCAGGATCACCTCCTGGACTGTTTTTGCTTTATTCGCCACTGACCTCACATTCAACAGAACCAAAAGCGGGCCGAGGGCCCCCTGACCAAGATCCACATACTCATCTGCTGGGGTGTGTGTGTGCAAGCAGGACGTGCACCAAGCACCTGTTCCGCCTAACCACTCCCACTCTCCTCCCCCTCAGACCATATCTCCCCTGGCCCGCCATGACCCCAATGGCCGTGCCTAGCCCCCCTGGTTGTCCCTCCAAGCTCCCGTTCCCTGGCCATTACGCCCGGACTGCGAGGGAGATCCCACCCCCAACCTCCTCCGTCCCCCCTCCCCAGGACTCCTTCTCTCACAGGGAGTCTCCCCACCCTATCCCTCAGGCAATGCCCCCGTCTGAACCATGCGGCAGAGTCTGCTTCCACCATTCGAGAGTGACCCCACCCATCCTGGCAAGATCTCGCAGCTGAGCCACCAACAGCTCATGGTCAACCGTATCAAAATCAGCTGACAGATCTAACAAGACTAGAAGGCTCGACTGTCCCGGTCTAAAGCATGATGCAGGTCGTCGATCAAGGCCACAAGCGCAGTCTTGGTGCCATATCCTGAATGAAAGCCAGACTTCGAGGGGTCCAGGAAACCAACCAGGTAAAGATGGTCCCGGAGCTGCTGGGTCACAGCACAGCCCTCTTATGAGACCCTGAGACCCTGCCGTCCTCAAGGGAGGCATTGACCACCCATGCCAGCACCAACCCCAACGTCTCCCTGGAAGCTTTGATCAGCCAGGATGGGCAAGGATCTAATTCACATGTTGTGGCCCTAACAGCCCCCAGGACATCTCTTACATTGGCAGGGGTCACCGACTGAAATTGATTCCACAAAATAGGACAAGTCGGGGCATTCATAGCCTCTGGTTCCCTGACTGTATCAACTGTGGTGGTGAAGTCGTGGTGAATACAAGTGATTTTGTCCTTAAAAAAAAATCAATAAACCCGGGAAACCTCCACTTCCAGGTGGAGGGAGGTTGGACTGACCAACCCCTTCACCACCCGGAAGAGCTCCGCTGGGTGAGATTTCGCAGACACTATGATGGCAGCAAAGAACTTTTTCTTTGCCACCCGCACAGTCACTGCATAGACTTTCAGACTGGCTCTGTGCCACAATCTGTCATCTTCAGCATGAGTACATTGTCACCGTCGCTCTAACCGCCTCTCCTCATGTTTTAACTGCCACAGGCAGTTATTGATTGTGAAGAGAAGTGAAGAAGTTTATTATGAATCAGCTTGCACCATGATCCAGTCAATTAACAGTTTTTTTTTTTTTTAAAGAAATCATGGCCCGGTGGAAAACGTAACCTCCATCCCCTGGCATAGGTCCTATGGCCAGGCCAGGCAACCCTCCCCCCCTCAGCTGATTACTTACAGATCAACAGTAATGGTCAAATTCATCAATGACAATGGAAAATGACTGTGCAGCCACTTTTATTTTGCACTGCCAGCCAATCAAAACTTGCCATCTGGCTTACCATCACTCAGCTGTCCCCTCCCATACCCCCCTCCTACCAAATATGGTACTAAGTTTCGTAGGTCCCAGTGTAACCAGCTCCGGTTACTGCATAGAACGGACTAATACAGAAGGTGAGGGTGTTGCCCAGCTGGTAGACCAGGTAGTTGGGGCCGAGCGGGGAGAGGAGGATAGGGCAAGCAGCAACTTGGATGGGAACCTGGGACAGGATCCATCCCCAGAGGAGGCTGCTTGACATCCAGAGTGTTCAGGGGTCGGGGAAATAGTGGTCTGCTCCTGGAATGTGGCAGGGTGGCGCAGACACTTGGGTAACCCTGAGTTTGCGCAGATTCTAAAAGAAGCCCATATTATATTAGTCCAGGAGACATGGGCCAAAGAACCCCTGGAGTTGGAGGGATTTAGGACGTTCAGTATTCCGGCAGTCAACTTTAAGTCCAGAGGCCATCCTTGTGGGGGAGTGGGATGTCTGGTTGCAGATAGACTTAAGGCCAAGGAGCTAATAGAGGTTGCAGCCCCCCCAGTTGCTGTGGGGGTGGTGATAAAACTGGATAGTTGTACTCTGGTGGTGGTGGCAGCTTACGTACCTCCCACCAACGCAGGCTCATACAACCCATCTATGTGGAATGGGTTACAAGAGTTGATTACTAGGCTAGGAAATCAATATCTAGAAGGGATGGTTATCTTGGCCGGGGATTTCAATGCCCGGTTGGAGCCCGAACAATAATGCATTGGAGCCACACTGTCAATGCCCTGATTACTCCCTAACAGGCAGGCTTAATTCGAGGAGGTCTAAGAACCAGCGAATCAATTCCTCAGGTATCCAGCTGGGGAAATTGATATATGAGGAAAATCTATATATTTTAAACGGGACGGCCGCAAGCGATTTGGATGGGGAATTCACTTACCTGGGGGCTGCAGGTTGCAGCGTGATTGACTACATTGCGGTCTCCGGCCCAGTAATTGTGGACATCATAGATTTCAGGGTGGGGATGGGGTAACGGGAGATCACCTGCCATTATACCTGACTCTTTTTGTGGGAGGAGAGGGAGTTGACCCAGATTTGGATCAGGGGCAGGATCCCCCGCATAGTTTGGGCAATGAGACCTGTCCGGAAACCTACAGGTCAGTAAAATGGGGTAAGGAAATAGCATCAGCATTGGCGTCTTCCCTAGAGACACCGAAGGTTGCTTCCCTCAGAGCACACCTGGTGGCAGAAACCAACCCGGTTAAAGTCATGGAAACTTACGATCAGCTGGGAGTTTGGTTCCAGGAATATATTAAAACATGTTCCCATGACAAACCAAAAGCCGGGACCAACCTTGGTAAGCCATGGTACGATAGGGAATGTCGGAGGGCCAAGGTGCAGTTGATATCTATGCATAGGGAGTACAGGAGGGCTCACTTGCCGAGACCACCGACAGAATATGTCCAGCTCAGGACGAGTTACAAGCAGTTAATCCGTGGGAAAAAGCAGAAATATGACAGCGACAGATGGGTCAGCCTGATAGAAGCTGCCAAAGGGTGTGACCTCAGACGTTACTGGCAACTGGTGAATGTCTCCATTGGGAGGGAATGGAGAGTGCCTTTATTTCTAATCCCCCGCCCAGGAATGGGTGATGTATTATGAACAAGTGTATGGAGCAGGATTAGGGGAGCCCCAGCTGGGAGAGGAGTTTTTTTCTCCACAGGAGAGCCCGGACTGGTCACCGATTGTGGAGTCTGATATAGAAAGGGTGGTTGATAGGTGTAAAAACAACAAGGCGCCAGGGCTAGACCTGATACAGGTAGAATTTATCAAAGAACAAAGGGACTGGTGGTATCCGGCCCTTGCCTCCTTATTTACGGCCATTAATAGCACAGGGATGATACCCAAGGGCTGGAGCAGGGCCGTAATAACACCTATATTCAAAAAAGACCTTAGACAATCTCCGGCGAATTACAGACCCATTAGTCTGCTGAGTGCGGTGGCTAAATTGTATGGGCGCCTCCTGGCAGAAAGATTGGGTAACTGGGTCCAGGAAAAGAAGATTCTCGCCCCGGAGCAAGCGGGCTTCCAGGAGGGTAGGTCTACCACCGAGTTATGCTTTGTGCTGCAATACCTTATTGCCAAATACGCCCAAAAGTGTAAGGTGCTTTATGTCGCCTTTTTTGACCTAAGGGCAGCATTTGACTCGGTGGATAGACCTACCCTCTGGAGGAAGTTGTTGGAATTGCATATAGATAAAAGGTTCCTGTCCTTAATAAAATCTTTATATGCCGACGCATCAGTAAGCATACGCTTTAATTCGCAAGGGCATTTAACAACGCCAATACGAGTGCGGACCGGGGTACCCCAGGGCTGTGTGCTAGCGCCCTCTCTATTTAACATCTATATTAATGGGGTTGTAGATACCATGATTGAGCAGAGGTTCTCTCCCCCCAAACTGTCAATGAGAGCGGTGGGGGCATTATTGTATGCAGACGATGTGGCACTGCTGTCGCAAACCCATATAGGTTTGTCTAGGCAGATGGAGGTCTTTAAGGAGTTCTGCAGGATGAACAAGTTGGCCATCAACCTCTCAAAATCTAAGGTGATGGTCTTTTCAAGCAGACGACTCCAGTATATGTGGCGGGTAGGAGGGCAGATTATCGATCAGGTGAAAAGTTTCAAATACCTGGGGTTGACATTCTATAAGACGGGCCAGTGGGGGGAGCACTTGCGAAGGGCTGAAGCCGCGGCCAAATTAGCTTCTCAGAACCTTTTTCAGTTTTTTGTTAAGTTAGGTAGGCACGCCGTGAAGCCAGCGCTAAGAACCTTTAACAGCAAAGTGAGGGCCCAATATCTGTATGGTGCTGAAATCTGGGCCCCTGATTGCCCTAAAAAGTTAAATAGTATTCAGGCCAAGTTCTTGCAGGCACTGCTGACCAGCCCAAGAGGCACCCCATTTGCTGCCCTTAGAATAGAAATGGGCCAGCGAAGCTGGTACGCTGACATGGTCTTAAGAGTGCTAAAATTTTGGTGCAAAATGTGGCGGGGGCAGTGCTCACCTCTTCTCCAAAACATCAGGGAGGATGCATTTGTGAGTCCTTGGCAAGCCTGGGTGGAGAAGCAGCTGGCCCAAATGGGGTTCTCCGTGGCCTATTTTGAGGATAAACCGTATGTGGTGGCCTGGAAAGAAATCAGTCTCAGGGCCTCGGACATAGAAAGGCAAAATGAGGTTGCTACGATTGCTAGCTCCCTGCATATGCAGTTATACCACCTATGGATGCCAGAGGTCGAGACCCTGGCACCCTACTTAGAAGTGCCCCAGTCTTTCAGGGGGAAGCAACTGATTTTCAGGGCCCAAGTCAATGCTTTACCCACGCGGGTCTATGAGGGGTGGCTGGATGGAACCCCCTTTCTGAATAGATTACGCCCTTTTGATAATCAAACAGTGGAGACAGTGGGCCATCTTGTGAAGTCTTGCCATTTATATGACGCACTTAGGGGGAAGTACCTGGCCGAGAGTTTGGACAAATTAGTAGGGTCGTCGGAGGCCGCCATATTGGAGTACCTTTTTTAAAAACCCAAGCCCCAGGTTATTAGGAATCTGGGAAGCTTTTTGAGTCAGGTAATGCAGGCCCGGGAAAAGTTTCTTGCCTTTCAACCGGTCCCTGACACTGTGGACTAACTGACGTAGGTTCAGTTTGAGGGGGGCCCTTTTGGGGAGAGTATACTCTTGCAGCAGATAAGAGGAGACGTGAGGCTTGAATGTTTAACGTTTTTGTTGTTTAGATTTTATGTTGATTGGAAGAATGTATTATTTTTGTTGGGGGCATATGCCAGCAATGACTTTGTCACGTTAATAAAATTTATTATTATTAATACAAAGTTTCGTTTCCTAGCTCTGAGAAGCTCAACTCCAGCCATGCGCTGTAGCGCCAGTATTTGATGGAGGCTTCCAAAGTTTTCTGGGGAACGGCCTTGGTCCTTGGAACTTTGGAACTCGGAAATTCTGAAATGAGGACCAGAATCCTGAGTGAATTCTGAAGTTTGCTGAGGACCAAGTTTCAGCACTAATGTGAATGAATAAAAGTATTATTATTATTTACATGACACCAGCAATATACCTGGCACTGTTTTGGGAGCTACAGGTAACAAACGCTACATGACAGTGAAACTTAATTATTGTAGCAGTGATGCTGAGACTGTTATAAGGAAATGTAAGTCAATGGGAGCTGAGCCCAAAGGGCTCACAATCTAGGAAAGACAAGGGGAGCAAAGGAAAACACAGGGATACAGTCATGAAGTTGGAAAGTTGCAGGTGCATCTGCTTAGTTTAGTTACAGGGAAGAGGAGGACTCTCTGAGTGAAGGATAGAGGAGGAGGCATCAGCGACAAATCTGTGGGAATGAGGAGCTAGGGAAAGCCTGACGGAAGGGGTAGGTTTTTTTGAGGGATTTGAAAGTTGGGTTGGAAGGAGTGGAGTGAATGCATTCAGGGAGGGAGTTCTAGGCATGGGGGCAGCAAGGGAGAAGGGGCGAATATGGGTAAAAACACACGTGACCATGGTACAGCAGCAACCCAGCCCAGGAAGCTGTAGCAGACACAGGCCAGGTTGGACTGCAGAACAAGCGTGCCCATGGTCAGGGTCTGGGGAGGACAGGAGGAAACATGAGTGTGCAGATAGCTGGCTCAGCCCCATTTTGCACCCAGTGCCCCGCCTTGATGGGCAGCCATGGTGGCCAATGACAGTCAGTCATGGTAGCCTGCCATGGCAGTCCCTGACCCGGGCTATGTCTCCAAGCCCAAACAGACATGATAGCCCACTGTGGCCCGGTCAGGTGGGCCTTTGCCCAGGCTGTGACCTCAGAGGTTTTTCAAGATCAGAGCTTGGGCTAGCTTCTGACATGGCCCAGGCCAATCCTGGGTCAACATTTGGCGGCACCTGAACAGATGTGCAGGTGAGGTCTATGCCAGAGTGGGCCACAGAGGGCTGTTGTCACGTCTGTTTTTACCCTATGTTTCAAGGAGCAGGGGAGTCGTGAGCAGGTGAGGGTGGTGGCAAAGGAAGAGCGAAGCTCATGGGCAGGAATGTGGCATAAAAAAATGGAGAGAGAGAGGGGGAAGCAAGGCCATGAAGGGCCTTGATGATAAGGAACTTGTGTTGAATGTGTTTGGGTAGAAGGAGCCAGTGGAGGGAGAAGAGGAGGGGCTGAACATGGTCAAAGTGATGGATGAAGTGAATGACCTTGGCAGTGGAGCATTGAATGGAACTGAGGGAAGGCAAGGTCTGTGTGGGGAAGGCCAGTAAGAAAGGAAGTTACAGTAGTCAAGGAGAGAAATTATTAGATCATGGACTAGGGTTTTGGCAGTCAAAGCAGTAAGGAAGGGCCAGATTTTGGCAATATTTCACAGAGTGAAGGCAGCAGGGCATGAGAAAAATGCATCCTAGAGTGCTGAAGAAACTAGCTGATGAAATCTCAGAGCCACTGGCATCTATTTTTGCACAGTCCTGCATAACAGCTGAGGCCCCAGAAAACTGGAGAGTGCTGCTATTTAAAAGAGGGGAAGGAGGGCCCAGAAAATTATAATTCAGTTAGTTTGACCTTGGTGTCTGGAAAATTACTAGAGCAAATCATAAAACATTTAATTTGTAAGTACCTGGATGATAAGGAGGTGATTACTAGCAGCCAGCATGGGTTTGTCAAGAACAAATCATTTAAAACCAACGTAATATCCTTCTTTGCAAGGTAACTGTTGGGGGCAGGGGGTGGGGAGTAAGCAGAATGCAGGGGAATATAATTTACCTGGCTTTTGGTAGAGTTTTGAACAGTTCCACATAGCATCCTCAAAAGGAAGCTAGAAAAATGTGATCTATATGGAACGACCATAAGGTGGATCTATGTAACTGGCTGAATGATCGCAAGTGAAGAGTAATAATTAATGGGATAGGGATGCTGTCTCAAGAAAAATTCCCCAGGTGCCTGTGCTGGGTCCAGTGCTGTTCAGCCTTTTTATTAATGATTTGGATGAAGGAATAGAATATCCTTGCAAAATGTGTATACTATTATTGTGCCATCAATATGCACGTCACTTCATGATTAGATATAGGTTCCTTCTCCAAGAGGCTTACTCAGAAGCTGCAAAATTGGGAAGGACTGCAGACACTCTGAAGGAGGGGATAAAAATTCAAAATGATCTTAAGTTGGAGAACTGGGCTGTAAAAAATAAAATGAAATTTAATACGTATAGGTCAAAAACTAAGGCAAGAATAAATGAAAATGAAAGGACAACTTGATTGACAGTAACAATGCAGAGAAAGTTGGGCCACTTTTAGACAGGACAAAACTCTCATTTGCATACAGAGCTGGATGAAGAAGGGCTCCACTCCGTACATTTTATTATTATTATTAAACATTTATAAAGCGCCAGTTGCAAAACCTGGCGCTGTACAGAACATACAATCAGACGCGGTCCCTGCCTGTGGCTCACAATCTAAAAGACAAGGAGGGGGAGACAAGGAGAGGGGACAGTGGGAGAGACATGGGAGAAGACAAACAAACATTCAGGCGGATGCGAAGTCTCAGGTGCGTGTACTTGGCTTGGTTACAAGGAGGTTGGTAGCAGCAGTCAGCAGAGGAGGGCTGACAGTAAGAGCAAGGGGAAAGACTAGAGGGCATTGGGAAAGGCAGCATGGAAAAGGTGGGTCTTGAGGAGGGATTTGAAGGAGCGGAGGGAGGAGGCAAGGCGGATGTCGGCAGGGAGGGAGTTCCAGGCATGCGGGGCAGCGAGGGAGAAGGGACGAAGGCGGTTGGGCGAGCAGGAGAAACGAGGGAGAGCGAGGGAGGGGACAGAGGAAGAGCGGAGAGCGCGCGCAGGAGTGCGTAGGGCGATTAGGTCCGAGAGGTAAGGGGGAGCTTGGTCATGGAGCGATTTGAACGTGAAAACCAGGAGTTTGAACAGGATACGTTCAGGAAGGGGGAGCCAGTGAAGGGAGAGGAGGAGAGGCGTTACATGGTCGAAGCGACGGGCAGAGTGAATGATCTTGGCGGCAGAGTTTTGGATCGCAACAAGGGGGGACAGGTGGGAGCGAGGGAGGCCAGCAAGGAGGAGGTTGCAGTAGTCGAGGCGAGAGATAACCATGGCATGAACAAGGATTTTGGCCGAGGAGATAGATAGAAAGGGGCGTATGCGGGCAATGTTGAGGAGAGCGAATCGGCAGGATTTGGCCACAGAGTCAATGTAAGGTTTAAAGGAGAGGTGCGTGTCAAAAATGAAGCCCAAGCTGCGGGCTTGGAGAACAGGACGGATGGTGACCCCATCAATGCAGATGGTCAGGTTAGAGGGAGAGGAGGGGGATGGAGGAAAAATGAGGAGTTCAGTCTTGGCCATGTTCAGTTTCGCTATTTCTCTCTGGGACCCTCAGCAGTGAGGACAGGGAAAATGTGGCTTTACAGGTACTATGTGACTGTTTTTTTCATGTGCAAGGGGGTGGGAAGTCTAGATAGCACTTGTGCGTATGCTGAGTGGTCCTTGTGGACGTGGGAGATTGCTTCAATCCATGAATTTCATGCATGTCTAAAAGCGGTCATGTAGAACTTGTTGTGGATTAAAGACCTGAATTTGAGTCACCTGTGTGATGTTGCAAAGAAGACAAATGCCATCTTAGGTTGCATCAGCAGGAGCCTTGTTTGCAAGGTATGGGAAGTCATTGTGCCACTCTATTCAGGTTTGATTAGGCACCAGTCGGAGTACTGCATTCAGTTTTTTGCACTCCATTTCAAGGACGCAGAAAGGTTGGAGAGAGTGCAGAGCAGAGCAACAAAGATGATAAAGGATTTGGAACACAAATCATACGAGGAGAAGCTGAAGGAGAGAGCACAGAGAAAAGATGATTAAGGGGGATATGATAAAGTTTACAAATATTTGAAAGGCTGCCATAAAGAAAATGGAGAGCAATTGTTCTCTCTTGCTATGGACAGCAGGACAAAAGGCAATGGACGCAAGCTGAAAGAAGGCAGATTTCGACGGAACCTTATAGAAAATGTACTCAGTGTTAAGGACAGTCAGGCCATGGAACAGGCTAGCTACCTAGAGAAGTTGTGAATTCTTCATCATTGGAGGTTTTTAAGAAGAGGCTGGATAAGCATATCTCTAGGAGAGTTTAGTTATTGGCAGATCCTACAGCATGCAGTGGGCTGGACTTGATGTCACTTAGGGTTCCTTCCAGTTCGGTGATTTTGAAGAAAAATATTATTTACACTAAAACAGTGTTTGCCAAAACTTTTGCCCACATGGCCCCATTCTGAGACTTAATTGTAACCCCGTGACCCCAGCCAGTAATGAAGACTTGCAAGATATATAAGATATCAGTTGAGATTGAGACCCCCACCCCCTCCTCCTTGTGATCCTGGCCCACAGTTTGGGAACCTATGCACTAAAGGAAGGAATTTCACAGCATTTAAAGTTTCCTTCATGAATAATTTGTTTGTACCCTGCAGTTTGCATCTTTGTCATACATCATGTGCCACATTTGGGACTTGTTAGGTCGAAAGGTACAGGAGATAACTGATTCTCATCTCTTCTTTTATTTGTTGCTGGTTTGGAGCTGCTACATCTATGAATCCATTTAGTTAACAGCAGCCTATATATGATCAAGGCATATATATACATGTAATTCTGCGGAGAACAAAAGGTTCTCCTCCATAACCATAAATGATTTCCAGCTGCTTACTAAAACCACACCCTCATGGTGGTACTTGTCTATGGAGGCCTTTTCATTTTCATCTGGTGTGCACACACCCTACATTGAGGCCAAACATTGTTCCCTTATAGTAATGCAAACCCATTGTCTCTGGCGGGATTGCACTGGTGTGAGAGAAGAATTTGGCCTCCATACAGGAAAGATCTACCACAAACCCATGTAATTCTCGTGTTATTATGTTTTGTGACTTCCATCCTTGTTGTCTTCCAAATAAGTGGTTTGTATATTTTCCATGGATACACAGTGAATGAAGGCTACAAATTCTACAGCTGAACTTATCTGCTGCCTTTTATTTACAAGCCACTGAACATCTTTTATCCACTTGTGCAGTAAGAATGTCTGTGACATGGGGTGAAAACAGACATGATGCTGTAACAGCACTTTAACATTCTTATGCATGTTGCAGGGCTGCATAGGGCACCAATACAGCCCTGCAACATGCATAAGAAATTTTAAAACAGTGTTAAAGTGGAGTTAGCATCATGTCTGTTTTTACCCTTGAAAACTTTGAAAGCTAAAACTAATATTCAATGTAAATACCATTTTTAAAGCTGAAACTAATATTCAATGTGAATACCAGTTTGAAAGCTGAAACTAATATTCAGTGTGAATACCAGTTTGCTGCATATCCCTTTTAAACAGAAAAAGTTCACTGTATTAGGCAAAAGAATTAGCCATGTTTGAGCAGGATGTGCAGTGATCCTGCCAGTAGCACCGTATGTATGTAATTTTAATTTTTCATTTCTCCCCTTGGTGAAGGTAATAGGAAGGATATTGTTTTTGCATTATTACTAATGAAAAGCCTAGGAATCCTCATTAGGATACCCTAGGAAAAGTGTAGGGGGGTGCATGTCATTTTCATTATTACAATAACGATATTTTTTTTTGTCATTTTCGTTATCGTTATTGCAATAACGAAAATGACAATTGAGAATGACAATAATAACGAAAACAACAATGCCGCTATCGTTGTCGTTATTATTAGTGACACAGTTGCGGTTTTGTTTTGGCTGGAAATGGAGAGGGGAAGAGGGAGAAGACATCTCGGAGCCCTAAAGAGGCTTGAACTCTTGAACTATGCCTGTGTTGGGAGGGGTGAGCAGCTCCGCAGTATCTGACGGATGCATCGCTGGCCAATGAGCTGTGCAAGCAGGCCCCAGCAGTCTCATGGCACTCTGTGATTGCTCAATGCCTGCTGCCTCCCACAACCAAACAAGGGGGCTCTGGGGGAGGGCACTGAAACCCTTTATAATGGGAGGGCCATTTCCCCCTCTCTGTTCTGTGAGAGCACTGTTCTGTTGTTGTGTGTGTGCGCGTGTGTGTGTGTGTGTATGTATATGTATATGTGTATATATATATATATGTATATGTGTATATAATTGATTAGATAATAGTTTTCCTTTTTCCTTCCCCTGTCTCCCTTAGATTTAGATAGATATTAGTTGTGTACATATAGGTAGAGATTAGATATTATATAGGTATTTTGGCTAGTCTGTTTTATTATATATATTAGGATTATAGGATAGGCATATTGTATAAATATAGGTTAGGTTTAGGTTAGGTTTTGTATTTTCAGGCAGTGATAGCTGCCTGAAACTTAAATGGGCAACCACTCTCCATTATAAACAGGGGACTGCTGAATCCCCGCTTTTGAGGAAACCGCTTGGGCTACATTGCTGAAAATTTATCCATGGCTATAAGTTGTGAGGACCATTATTAAACTTTAATTTATTATAATAATTCGACAAGGAACAATCTTTTCAGAGTGCATTAAGTCTGTTATTTACATGTATACAAATTGTATACAGTTCATACAATGAAGTTAAGAATGTGAGTGTAGACAACATTATACAATTCATTCTACAGAGCAGCCCTTCCACGAGCCATCCCCCCCCCCCGGGGGAACACCAGGAGGTGCAGTCCAGGGGCCCCAGAACCCCACGGTCACAGGGGGTGAGGGGGCACAGGCACAGGAGGGATTGAGGCTGGACCAGGAAGGACAGTAGCACCCGGGGCGCTGGGAGCAGGTTCAACGTTCAGGAGACAGCCACAGGAGATGGCAGCCACGGAGGGGAACACCAGTTTCAGAGGCGGATGGGGGGGCTCTCGGAGGGGGCACAGAGCCACAGGCAAGGGCAGCAGGACCCCAGGAATCAGCCAGCACAGCAGCGAGCCAGGAACATCATGGAGGGAGCGGGCAGCGACCCGCGGCAGTGGGGTGGAGGCGGGAGCTCTCAGCGGGGCCAGCATCCAGGGTTTGGAAGGAAAGGGGGCCTCACAGTCAGCTTCAGGGGGCCACGAAGGGGCCCGGGGCTGGGTGGCCCGCCAGGTGCACGAAATGGGGCCACTGAAGCATGCCCCAATGGTACCCCAGTGCAGACATGTAGTGGTCAACAAGGTAGTATGCCTCGAAGGGATCCTGCACCTTGGATCAGGACCACACACCAGCCAGCGCCGACACCTCCACTTCAGAGGGCTCCAACAAGCCATAGTCAGCAGCTGGGGGCCACAGAAGGTGACCCAGCTCCAAGAGGTGTTGACAGATCGCCCTGCGGGACTTCTGATAACCTCGGGCCCCGTGAACACAGCCAAAGAAGGACACAGCCAGGGCAGGGCCCCCCTCCACCAGACAGGCCATGTAGGCAGCCAGACTGCACATAGAGAGGGCGGACATGGTCTCCGCTGCTGACCACCCCACATGCGAGCACCTGATCTCTGGGATGCGCCCATCGGGAAAGGGACACAGGCCCAGCGTCTCCTCATGCAGTCGCGGGCGCTCGCCACATAGCCGTAGTACCGCAGCCCAGAGCTCATACTCTCGTAGGCACCTGTGAGGCTGTCTGGGCAGCTCAGGAGCAATTGCATGGCCGGGGAAATGCCACAGGTCAGACAGGGCCATGGTCTCGAGAAAGGTCCAGCTATGGGGGGCTCTGGGGGCGCTGCGGCCTGGGAGCTCTGGGGAAGAGCGGCCAGCCATGGTCCAGCAAGCAGCGGATACTAAGTGCAAGGAACGGAGGGCCACACAATCCCTTGAGGGATAGGAGGGGAAGCAGGGGAGCTCCAAGGCCAAGCCATAAGGGCACAGGCCACAACATTTTACGGCTACAGAACAAGGCGTGGGGTGCGGACCCAACCCAGCTGCTGGAACAGAGCACACAGACAGGACAGCCTACACGCTAAGCAGGGTGATGAGGACAACAGGTAGCCGACACTGAGAGGTGGGAGGTGATGACAGCAGGAATGCAGCTGCTGCCCGCATACACCCATGCGAAGGCAGGACCATTCACCAGGCCCCCTGCAGGGAAGGCAGGTGCATGCATTGGGCTGCCCATGGCCTCCCTGCCCTGCTCGCCCTGCAGGAGCCGGGCCTGCTGGCCTGGGTGGCAGCCAGGGTGACCCGGGGCCCCAAGCCCGGTTGGCAGGGCGCGACCGGGGCACGGGGCTACACAGGCCCCATCCTATAACAAGTGCAGTTCCAACCCACCTGGGGCACCGGTCACCATGGAGCTGTGATGGTTGGATGCCTGCGGGATGCACCTAGCTGTTTGCGCAGAGTGGTACCACTCGCACACTGACCTCCTGTGTATCCAGACCGCTGAGGTGCACCTGGCCACCCGGCTGTGGGTGTGCATGGCCAAGAGTGCTGCCATAGCCCAGAGAGCCAATCACAGGCGCAGGCACTCCCTGGCCCACCTCAGGACCCAGCGGGTGTCTGGGGTGGCCCAACAGGCCCTCCTCCATGCTCGGCGATGGGCTGCTGCACTCCGCGAGGCAACTGGTTGGCTCCAGGGAGACCATGGGGCATGCAGCCCTGCTCGCTATGCCCATTGACCGGCGGGTATGGATCACGGAGCTGGCACAGGGGTGGTGGGCCAGGGCACTGGACCACTGGGACAAGGCCACATGGAGAGCGCACTTTTGGATGGACAGGCGTGTCCTCCTGCAACTCTCCGAGCTGTTAATGCCCTGGCTGGAGAGACAGAACACCCCCATGTGGGCCCCCATTCCCATGGTCCAGCGGGTAGCCATCACGGTCTGGGCCCTTGCAACACCAGACTCCTGCTGCTCCGTCTCGCAGCACTTTGGCGTTGGGGTGAGCACCATTGCCGGGATTCTGCGGGATGTCTGCAAGGCGGTGGAGGGCGTGTTCCTGGACCGAGCGATCCAGCTGGTGGACCAGGAGGCCGTGATGGCTGGATTCGCATCTGGGGGATTCCCCAACTGCATGGGCATCATGGACGGCACCCACATAGAGATCCTCCGCCCATACACTGGAGAGGCCTTGGAATATGTCAACCGACACGGGTACCACTCCCTGCAGCTGCAGGCGGTCGTGGACCACCGGGGTAGGTTCATAGACATTTACACGGGCCACTCTGGTTGCAGCCACGATGCCCAGATCATGACCATCTCTCCCTTCTATGCCCAGATGTACTGCGGGGACTTCGCAGACACGGGGATGACCCGGATCAAGGGGGTGCTGATGCCCCCCTGCATCCTGGGGGACCAAGCCTATCCATTCATCCACTGGCTGATGGTGTACCCGGTCGCCAGGACCCCTGCGGAGGCGCTCTACAATACCCG
>QEPC01008233.1:2325405-2340033 GCA_003113815.1 Sphenodon punctatus | reverse complement strand
CCCCCCTCCCCACCAACCCTTCCAGTACTCCCTGGGAGCCAGGTCCCCCAGATCCTAATGAATTCCTGGGTTTCGCTGTGCCCCCATTGCCTCCCTTGGTGGTATGGCCTTCTCCCTCAGGCACCCTCCAGATCATGGTCTTCCCCCTCCTCTTGGTCCTCCTCCTCCGCATGCCCTCCGGCCCTCTCCTCTGGGGGCTCTGGCTCCCGGGCCCATTGCCATGTCTGTGGGTCATAAGCGGGGTGGGGGGTTGGTTGCCGGGTTGCCACAGCCCCGCATCCCTACCCCTTTCCCCTCACCTGCCAGCCCGCCCACCCCCCTTTGTGCCCCTGGGCCACTGCCCCCCCGGCTCCCCTTACCCGTTTTCGGGGTGCCTTGTCCCCATGGCCGGTTGCAGGTGCTGGGGCGGTCCATCCCGGCTACTGCTGCTGTTGCTGCTGCTGCTGTTGCTGCTCTCCCCCCACCACTTCCATGTGCAGTACGACCACCTCCTCCGCCTGCACCTCCTCCTCCCTTGCTCGCTCGCCCTCCGCTCTCCTCTCCCTTCCACCTCGCTCCATCCCACCATGTTCCCCTGCTGCTGTGTGCCCTTTAAATCTCCCCCCCCAGCCTGTGTTCTTCCTCGTTGCCTGGCAGCGATGCTGCATGCTTTGTCCCCAGCTGGGAATAATTTTGCTTGATTCCAGCTGGTGGTTGCCGTTCAGACGTTACTTTTTGTTGTTTCCCAGTGGGAATCATTTTGACCATGCTTTTGGAGATGATCCGGACCGGAGCTCCGGAAGGGTGGTTAATTTTGACCCCTGCTGGGGATTGACTGTGGTGAACATCTGGCGCCCTCGAAACAGATGTGCAGGGCGCTTTGGCCCCGCTGCGGGATTGACCGTGGTTTACTGTGGTTGACTGTGATCTCGTAAAGTCTGAAAATACCCAAGGAATAGGCAAAGTATGGAACTATTCCCTCCAAAAGTGAATGTAAAGATTAATTTAACCGTCCTTTTGATTATTTGTGCTCTAAGTAGAGATCAGGTTGAAGAACCTTTTCCCTCCCATGGACCACTTTATTAGTAGATGCTCCATGGGCTGGATAGGAACTTGGGGTGGGAGTGCTTAAGCGGTGTGTTGTCAGGATGAGAGAAGGAAGAAATGGGTCCAGATTATGCACCTATGTCATTGATTCATCCCCTGTAGTTGAACATATTACCTCATCTATGCACTCTCCCTCTGAACTTATTATTTCAGTGCTTGAGGGGAGAGTTTAGATCCATGGTGTTGGATGGAAGGGGGTCAAATACCAGCCAGAAGCTGGATTTGGTGGGTCAGAGGTCATATTGAGTCAGAGCTTGCAACTTAGGCTCCATGTACCCACACTTTGCCTTGGTCTTTCAGCCCCAGTCCTCTTTCTCTTCAGGTTGGGGGTCTGATCCTACACTGGGAAATTTGCCCCTGGCTGCAGGATTGAGCCCAAGCTTGCACACCCTCTCTAAGAGAACTTGGTCCAATAAAAGAAAGAAATCCTCAGTGACTTTGTTTTCAACTTGGGTACTGCTCAGTGTGGCCACTTTCTCCCTCTCCAAGAAGAGAGCAGTCTGCCAAGGAGGAGAGGTGAACCCATTTGCAGAGCCTGTTCCCCTCCAACATGCCTACATCCAGGAAAGAACAGGTAGTGCAGGTCAGTCTGACGGTTGGTTTCTCTGTGCTCCAGGCACAACTCTGCTGGAATTTGTGGGGAAAGAAGACTGAGAAAGATTGACTGGGTAATTAGGGAGCAGGATCATGGCCTCGTGACTCCTTTTCCTCCAACTCAACCCTGGCCCCTAAAGTCTCTCTCCCATACTTTCCCCCCTTGCCCAATCCTGACCACTAACATCCCCCCTTGTCTCTTCCCCCCCACCTGACCCTGGCCCCTAAAGTCCCCCCATTCCTCTTCCCCTCACTTGACCAGTTCTGCTAAAGTCCGCCCTGTGCCTTTTCCTCCTGCCCAACCCAGATCCCTAAAGCCCCATACCAGTTGGCCTTTAGACTGCTTTAGCCATCATCTTCTGGCCAGCTTCCATCTTGCTGTACTCCTTCAAGCACTCTGACAACTGAGCCCAGCCCACTGCGCATGCATTGCACTATGATCACAAACTCATTTGCTCCATAGGCTAACATTGGAATCGTGAAACATCCTAATTTAAAAACTATACCGCCAATTTTCAAAATGTAGATGGAAGAGTGGACTGGAATGCATGCACAGTTTAATTTTCTGACACTTGTACACCTCCAAAAAATAAGATAAAACAGACATAGCCTGGTTAACAGGAGAATTTCGCAAAATGCAGTAAAAACACATCTGCCTCCAGTTTTCAAACATCTGTATCTTTTTTGTTTTTCCACCCAATTTGCCTGAAATTGGGGCAGCTTCTACCCCTCACTCAAGTGATCCTCCCTACAAAATTGCACAGAGAGAGGATAAATCATCACGATTTTATAAAGAGTAGAATTTTCATTATTTTAAAGGAGTGAACTTAACTATAGAGCAGATCCTGCATCTCTGTAATCTATTACACAACCTACTCATGCCTGTACAAGATTTTAACATCTACTACTCACCTTCTAACCCTTTGTAAATAATTTACAAATCGAACCTTACTATAAGGTGTAAAGTTCTATTTGAATGGAAGGACATCCTAGTGCCCCACCACCTTTGGACTCTCGCCACTCCTGTAATACCTGTGGATGTAAATGCACATCCCGAATTGGGCTCTTAAGTCATCTAAAGACCCATCAACAACAGTGCAAAGATCGTCTGTAATGGTTCCACTTGTCTCCCAATGCTTTCAATGTCTGCTGTACTGATCTGCTAGAATGGCTATTATGCTCATTTCTGAGGCATTGCCAGTGGTTAATTAGCAATCCAGAGAGATTATGTAGTTGCCGTGTTGGTCCCAAGTGACAGAGAGGGAAGCAAAGTGGTTTAAATGATCTCTTTTATTGGACCAACTGCTGGACTCTTTTATTGGACTGCTGTTGGTGGAAATAAGCAAGCTTTCGGTTCACACAGGGCCCTTCCTCAGGCAGGTAGTGTAGCCAGTCAAAAATATATAAACTGAACAAATACAGGGCAAGCCCCCTCACACAAATTAAGCACGGGGGATTGGTAAGAAAGAGACTATAAAGTGTGGCCTTTTTGTTTGATTGCCATTCTAACCACAGATTTTGGCCATTTTTAAATGGACTGCGGTGGGTGAGGGGATGGGTGTGCGGCTGCGGTGAGTGTGTCACGGGTTTGGGGGTCTGCACCCCCACTTTACCGGGTTTGAGTGACTCAGTTTCCCTTGTGCACAGTTCTCTTGAATCAGTTCTCTCTCTGGTTAATTCAAGTGTGCCACAATGAAACTCCTTTGTCACACAAGGGCCCGATCCTTCCCGTTTACAGACTCTTTACTCTCTGGGTTTGCAAGAGCTTGAGGGCTCTTGTAACTCACTTGTGTTCCAATATTAGACACTTTCCACTTCTTTATAAAGTAAGAAGTATGTTTATTGATTACATAAACAAGATAATTAAACAGAGTGTTATTAGAAATCAAAGGTAAATATAATGCATTCCTAACTTATACTGGTTGAGTTCCTAAGTTATTCATCTTACCCCTAGCAAGGTCCATAAGTTCTTCTCAGTCCTTGATGTAAGCGACTGGGTCTCCAGACTTAGAGTTGCTAGCAAGCAAAGACCTTCCTCTCAGTTCATGGCTTCCAGCTGCTGCCTTTTGTATGCAGATGCTCAAGCTGGCCTTTGCAAGAAGTGTCTCCTTCCTTTGTATCTTCCTCCCATTTAAATAGGAATTCAAGCTCCTTTGTCTTGGATTTCCCGCCTTGGGGATCATGGTTCAGGGCACGTACGCAACCCAGGTAAACATGGAAGTTCATTAACATCTCCACAGGCTGTCTAGCAAGCCAGATGTTTTGAATACACTTTCTGTAATCTCTTGTAGTTTCTGTAGACTGGTGATGTGTAAAAGCTCTATCTCAAGTTGTGCAATTCTCAGAGTCCTAATTTGGGTTTTACAGTTCTCAGGGTCAACATTACAAACATGTGAAACCTTTGACATTACATAGTGTACATGTATAGTAACATTACATCCATGTGAAACCCTTGGCACCACACATTTACCAAACATGTAGTCCCGTGTTACACGTGTGTGACCCCATGTTTCTCCATGACAGAGTGGAGGTGGGTGTGCAACTGTTTCCACGGGCGCACACCCACCTCCACCCATGGAGCATCGGACATTGGAGCCCATTGCTCCGTACATGGGTGATGGGTGTAGATGGGTGTAGCTGGGTGTAGCAAGGGAGCGTGTATGCACCCGCACCCATCCCCCACGGCTTTCACATGGGCACCTCCACCCATCTGAATGCAGTTTTTCTGAGTGACATGGCTGTGGGCATCTCGTGTGAGAAAAGGGCCTTTGTCATGTTTGTTACAGAACAAGAAATGAATTAAAATTTTCTGTCTGGCATGAAGTCACATGGGATTGTTTCTATTCCCTGATTGGATGCGATATGGTGCAGACTGAGACAGTGCTAGAATGCAAATTATGAATGCAATGTAATATAAGTTTTAGAAGATTTCATCAAAATTTTCTTCAAGATTTCCTTTTTTTTTTTGGTTAAAATATCTGAAAATGTATGATAAAATACCCCCTCCCACTTCTTTGAAAAAACCATGTTCCATAAAAAATATATACTCACTCCTCACAAAGAAATTCATACACCCTGCATAAAAGACATTATCAAATAAAGTTGCCTTGATGTTATAGCCCATACAGTCCTATAGGACATTCCTGCAGCATTTCTCAATACCCTGGAGAGTCATTCGCATTCCAGACAGCCCTTCACATTCTCCAGTGTTGTCCCTCTAACCCCTCTCTTTGAAACTGTGGTAAATGAAGGTCCTTTGGGATAATAGTTACATAAGCACAAGAGACTGGCAGATACAGATAATTTACCAACTGATATGATGGGCTGAGTACTATCTTTTTTTTGCCTTGCATGCAAAAAGTGATGCATGCCAGTCAAGACGGATCTGAAACCCGGCAGCAGAACATACATGGAAATTAAGCTGAATAACCTAATTTCTACCTTCTCATAGATCTCTCCTTGCACACTGTGAAAAGAGCAAAACAGAAGAGAAGGAAGAAAGATTACAAAGAGCAGTGCCAGCTATTTGGAAAAGCCATTGTTTGCCTGCGTTTGAGAAGAAAAGGACACCATTTGGCAGCGTGGGGTGTCACCGTGTTGGCTCCAGCTAACGATCATTGTGTGAATTGAGCTGTAAGGAGCGCTGCCCATTGACCAGCATTGATTGCTTCCACCGACAGGTGCTAATGTTCAGAGGGCAGGACACAGCTGCTTGAACAGGGTTCCCATTATCCTTTGCTGGGTATTGATTCGCCCTGTGGGATGTTTCCTTTCTAGCTGTGTTAATTTTCAGAGTGCACATTTGCATCACTCTGTGCTAAGAGCGATAGTCAGAGGTGCTCTGGCTAAGTTTAATGGCCTTTTCTCTTTCCCTCCCTCCCCCTTCAGTCTGCAGAGACTTTGTCTTCTGGGATGCAAGCTTCCTCTAATTATAGTGCACGTGATGGGACAGGTTCTGGGGAGAATATTGCTGCCCGTATAATTGCTTTAGGTGCTGTTGGTAATTAATCAAATAACATGAGCCGGATTTTTAAAACAATTTTTTTTCTGAGCCCATAAATATCAGCGCTTGCTTTTTAAGATGCATACAGGTACACCATGTGGCAATCAAAAGAGATCTCCCCTAGTTCCTTGGGGCTGGGTCAGGTTGCATGGGCCCCATTCTTACCTTTCTAGCCTGGCTAAAAATGTGACCAAATTCAAACAGCAGCTTTTCACGCTTGGTTTTACTGGTGTAAAATGGCTTCTAAAGGCAAGAGTGAACCTGGTTTTGTTTTTCTATGGACAGCCTATATGAGGGGAACCTGTGGCAGGGTACTGGCTAGGATGAGTCCTAGCAGATTAGCTTCCTGGCTGGCCAGCACCTCACTACTAGCAGCTGGAGCTAAGAGCTAGCTTCAGCACAGCTGAGGCCCATGTAGGGTAAGGGTATATAACCAGGAGAGAAGCCTGAAAACTGCCAGTAAGAGGGTGCTCCTGAGGTAAAAGGGACCTGCATTCCCATGAGCTCTCAGGAACTGTTACAGGGACATGTATGCCCAGATGCTGGGTAGGACTGTGTCTTTCCCTCAATATTGGGAGAGGAGGGTGCAGAACACAAAGTTACGTAAACCACCCCCCACCCCAGGGATCAGTACAGTACTGGTACTACTTACCTGCTGCTGGCTGGAGCTGGCTCTGAGTCGCCGGCGGTGGCCCGGAGCCCGGCGCACTAGGGGACTTTGAGGAAAAAAAATTAAAATCCAGGCTGGGCAGGGTGGAAGGGTGCCCCTTCCACCCGCACAGTCTGGGAGGGGGAGGGGGAGGTTTTTGGTTTTTTCCATTGATTTCAACGGGGACACAGTTCCCCATTGAAATCAATGTAAAAGATCTGGTACCGGTAAACCGGTATTAATCTGGTAAGCCGGTTTTTTAAATCCGGGAACCAGTAAAACCGGTACCCGGTATTTGCCCTGATGTCCCACCCCTATTAATTATATATGCATGTGTGCAGGGGCCTGCTGTCTCATGTATTCTGTGAAGAGTGTCTACATAAACTCAACTCACTGTAAATAAAGGACACTTGTGGAGAAGGAACTGGTCCTGGGAGACCTTAAGTATGGGCATTTTCACATGGACAGTTAGTCCGGACTAATTGAATGTAGTTCATCCATCTGAATGCTGTCAATGGTTCTTATTAGTCTGGACTAAGAAATAAGTACGGTTGTTATAAAACCCCAATCGCTGGGTTTCAGAAGAGCAGTTCTTAAAGTAGTCTGGAATAATGTTCATCTGAATTACTAGTGTTTATTAGTCTGGACTAGTTGACTATCCCGTACTTATTGCCACAGAGTCCAACGGCAAGACCTGACAGAAGCTCTAGGTATTTTATGCCTCTATGGTTTGTAGGATCACATGAAGTGATGATTCAGTCACAGAAAACATGTGTTCCTTAAAAAATTGCAGAGGTGGCAACCCTAGTCAGGGCATGGCAATTTGCATTGTAGGAGGATTGTGATTATAACAAGGGGTGGGGAGCAGAAATGGTAAGTCAGGTGGGGATTTGGATTAAAGGGAACAGGGGAATTGAATTAAAGGGAACAGGGGAAAGACTGGGTGGTCCTTTCCCTAGGAAGACTCTAGGCATTTTATGCCTCTATGGTTTGTAGGATCATATGAAGTGACGTTTCAGTCACAGAAAACATTGTGATGGGCTGGACGAAAAGCAGCGAGGGATTGAAATACAGCCACAGAGATTCTAAGAACTGTACTAACTGCAATGTTCTGTTCACATGGCTATTCCGTAGGGATGTGTGAACAGACCGGAGTTTGGATGTTTGGACTAAAAACTTAGTTCAGGTTCATGGGTTCGGTCCTGCAGAGTTCAGACCCCCCCACCCCCGAATGTTCAGAAAGTTCAGCCATGGCAGAAGCTTGGGGCACTCCAGGGAGACCCATGGGGGCATGGAAGGCCATCAGAGATGCAGCAGCAGAAACCAGGAAGGCTTGGGTCTTGGCCCCGTGGGTGCCCGTGGGGGCATGGCTGGCCGTCTGAGACCCAGCAGCAGCAGCAGCAGAGGCTGGGTGTTGCAGGCTCCCAGGCATCAGTGTAGCAGCGGCAGAGGCCTGGCCAGGGCTTGGTGGCTGGTACCCCTACATAGCCGGGCATTGCAGGCTGGCATCGTGCTCGACAGAGCTCAAGAAGCTCTACTGAAAATTGGTCAAGCCTTGCCCGGTGGTGAATCTCGTGGACATCCAGCCCCTGCCTGCCAGCGCACTCATTCGAGCTATGCCCGTCTACAAGAGGGAGGAGCAAATGGCTGATGTGCAGTACCAACAGCAGCAGCAGCAGCAGCAGGAGACATTGGATTTCCAGGGCACAGTAACTGTGGCTGGCACCCCTACTTGACTGGGCATTTCAGGCTGGCTGGCATCGGTGGAGCAGTGGCAGAGGCCCAGCCAGGGGCTCGGTAGCTGGCACCCCTACTTGGCCAGGCATTGCAGGCTGGCTAGCACTGGTGGAGCATTGGCGACAGTGAAGTGGAACGACAGCCCTCCCTGCCTGGAACATAGGCCCCAGAACCCTGATGGTGGGTCCTGGAGCTGGAGTGGCTGGCTGTTTCTTGATGCGGTGGAATAATGGCTCCCTGTGAGCGGAATGACGCCCCCAGAACCCTGACGGTGGGTCCTGGGACTAGAGTGGCAGCTTCTGGATGACATGGATGGACAGCCCTCCCTGCCTGGAATGTAGGCTCCAGAACCCTGACGGTGGGTCCTGGAACTGGAGTGGCTGCTTCTTGATGTGGTGGAATGACGGCTCCCTATAAGCGGAATGACGGCCCCAGAACCCTGATGGTGGGTCCTGGGACAGGAGTGGCAGGAGGCAGAGGCGGCATCATGATCATGATCATGATCATCATCATGATCATCATCATCAGCAGCAGCAGCAGTAGCAGACATTAGATTGCCAGGGCACAGACCCCATGGAACAGAAGAGATGGCAGCAGCAGGATTTGCCTGTGCGCAGCACCCTTGGAGTCAGGATGGTAGGATTTGCCAGGGAAGAGCTCCCATACAGCAACAGATGGCAGCAGCAGGATTGCGTGGGCACATTTGCATTTGCCAGGGCAGAGCACCCATGGACCAGCAGACAGCAGCAGCGGGATTACCAGGCCAGTGGGGCACATCACCAGGGTTGCCAGGTCAGGCAGACAGGCAGCGTGGCGTGAGCATCAGAAGGCAGACTGAGGCAGGGTTTGAGGTTAGCAACCTGGGTAGGCAGAAAGTCACTTTGGCATGAGCATCGGAAGGCAGACTGAGGCAGGGTTTGATCTTGGCAATCTGGACGGGCAGACAGGCAGAATGGCATGAGCATCGGAATGCAGACTGAGGCAGGGTTTGAGGTTAGCAACCTGGGCGGGCAGACAGGCAGCGTGGCATGAAATGCAGTAGGGAAGACAGGCTGGGACCTTGACAGGGCACTCGGATATGCTGGCGAAGACTGTGCAGCGCGCGAGAGAACCAGTCAGATAGACGGGCCAAGATCATCTAGATAGAGGCCGGCTGGCAGGCTTACAGCTTCCCAGTGCCACCCAGCATCATGAGGTCAGTCAGATAGGCTGGCCGAGGCTGTCGAGAGAGAGAGAGAGAGAGAGAGAGAGGTAGGGAAGGCCAGGTGCCGGCATTCGGAGGGAGGGCA
Organism: Sphenodon punctatus; assembly: GCA_003113815.1. Classification (NCBI taxonomy): domain Eukaryota; kingdom Metazoa; phylum Chordata; class Lepidosauria; order Sphenodontia; family Sphenodontidae; genus Sphenodon; species Sphenodon punctatus. Next base: position 2,330,675 of record QEPC01008233.1, on the reverse strand, counting down.
GCAGCTCAGCAGCAGCCCAGATTGAGGAGGAGCTCTGTCCCAAGACTGCCCCTGCTATGGGATGGCGTGTGCCACTGCACCATCAATCCATGTCCAGGGGCAGCTTGGGGAATCCCAGCAGTGAAAGATTCACCTTGATGAACAGCAACTGCTCCACCAATTGGCCCCCAGTCTCAGGAGGTGCGGCGAGCAAATGTCCCCCGCCATGGAGAACACCTGCTCGCTGAGGACACTTGTTGGTGGGCAGGACAAGAGACCCGTGGCCACTTTGGACAGGGCCGGCCACAATTTGGTCTTGCCAGCCCAGTAAGCCAAGGGATCACTGCTGGGCTCTAAATAAATGAAACTATGGAGGTAAATGTGTGGAAATGGGTGAAATAGGAGGAGGATGGCAATGGATTAGGAACACAAACTTCTGGGAGAGGGAGACTTCTGAAAACGCCTGCTGAGAGGATCAGTGGCTAGCTCAGAAGAAATTGGAAGGGGGCAGGGCAATGACTTTTGTTACTTGCTGCGCCCGCCTTACCACAAACCCCATTGGCTCTGTGCAGCCTAGCCCCATGCCAATTGCAGACTGTGAAGCCAGTGGTTTGAGGAAGAGGGATGGTGATTGGGCAGGCTGGTTGCTAGTCCAAGCCTCTCCACCCCTGGCACCAGGAAGTCTGCTCCTCAGCTGCCCACCCCTGGACCCGCCAGACAGGTTTTTCCCACCTGAATGCACCCGAACTCATCCGAACGCGGCCGAACTGTTTGGGGGTTTTGGCGTTCGGTTTGGACGTTCGGTTTGGGCATTCGAACTGGCTGAGTTCGGGCCAGACTCTGAACGTCCGAACCGCGTTCGCACATCCCTACTAGTCCAGACTTGAAATTAGTCTGGACTAGATTGTCTGTCTAAAAGTTACCACTCTGGCCACTTTTACACAAGGTGCTTGGAAGCACCTCTGGAGCCCTGTATTCAAGAGGAAAGCCACGCGGGGAGTGTTTACATGCTCCCCACAGTACTGGAAGTAACGTGCCACCCATTCTCTTCAGTGGTGGTGGCTGCAGAAGCGGGGCTTTCAAGAGGCGCATTCTGTAGACCTGAAAATTGAGGTTGGCTCAGTTGGGCCAGCTTAATATATTGCTGCTGTTGGCAGGGCTGTAGGCCTGTGCAAGAGCCTCCTGAAGTTGTGAGTTGTGGGGTGAAATGGGTAGGACTGGGATAGAGAGGGGGGAGGTCCCGAGGGCAGCCCCAGGTGTGAGGTGGGTGCAGCGTGAGGGAAGGGGCTGCCTGGCGAGAGCAGGCAGCGGGGAATGAGTTGGGGTGGGGATTGGGGTTTTGGGGTGAGAGGGGGGATTGGGTTTGTATATTTCCCTTTTCTTCAAGTGGACCGCTTTGGGTTTGATATTTGATATATTGTTTAGATTATTATGTACTTATATTATTTTATTTCATTGGTGTATATTCTATAAGCTGCTATGTGACACCTGTGGTGTAGTCTGAAGGGTAGAAAATTAAATTGAAATGAAATAATATTATTATATTATATATTATAACATATATAATAAAACAGACTAGTCTAAATACGTATATAATATCTGTAGCAGGGAGTAGTCCTGCGGGGCTGCGGCTCCTTTAAGAGGGGACTTAGCCTGTGTGGGGTCCTACAGGAGAATACTCCCTTCCCAAAGGGGGGGATTCAGCCGTGGCTCGGGTTGAATAGGCATGGCAGAGGGGCAGAGCTAATTCCCTAGAGGCACCCCCGTGCCCTGTGTGGCCCTGGGAAGACCCCCCTGCTACAATATCTAATCTCTCTCTATATGTACACAAATAATATATATCTAAATCTAAGGAAGACAGGGGAAGGGAAAAGGAAAACTATTATCTAATTAATTATCTATATGACTATTCTAATCTAATCTATATGTCTATAATATATATCTATATCTAATCTTTACTACCTATCTATATATAATGTACAGGGGGAAGAAGGGCAGGGAAAGAGAGAAGATAGAATGTAGGGTATGAGGAAGGAAAGGTATTGGTAATATAATGAGGGCTAGGGACGGTTTTTTGTGTGCAAGCAGTGAGCACCACAGTTCTGTAAACGCAACTTGACAAACAGAGTTCTCACAGAACGGAGATAAAAAGCCTGGCCCTCCCATTAAAAAGGGTTGCAGTGCCCTCCCCCAGAGCCCCCCTGATTGGTTGTGGGAGGCAGCAGGCATTGAGCAATCACAGAGTGCCATGAGACTGCTGGGGCCTGCTTGTGCTGCTCATTGGCCAGTGATACAGCCATCAGCTACTGCTGAGCTGCTCGCCTCTCCCAACACAGGCACAGTTCAAGAGTTCAACCCTGTTAGTGCTCTGAGATGTCTGCTCCCTCCTTCCCTCTCCACATTTTCCCTCCAAAACCCAACTGCCACAGCACTAATAATAACGACAACAATAACGGCATTGTTGTTTTCAGTATTGTTGTCGTTATTATCAATTATTGTTTTTGTTATTGCAATAATGATAACGAAAATGACAGTTGTTATCGTTATTGTAATAATGAAAACGACATGCACACCCCTACGTCATGAATGTATCTCTGTGTCCTCTCCTCTCCCTTGTCTACTCTAGACTGTAAGCCTGTCAGGGGAGGGACCCATCTCTAATCATGGCTATACAGTGCCAGGTACATTGCTGGCACTATCTAAAAACGAAAAATAAATAAATATAGTGGGTACAGATAGGCATCCTCACTGAAAGGCATCCCTTGGAACATTCTCGTTTCCTTTTTTCTTGCTCCACATGAATCTCCTCTCACTCATGCTGGCAAAAATCAGGAGTGATTCAGTTGAAATCAAGGATTTACACCAATCTCAAATGAGTGTAATTGTAAATGAGAAAATCAGGTCCTTTATATGAAGAGGACTTGAAGGAGTTAAAAAGGAATTATTAAAAAGAAATAGAAATTATAATAATAATAATAATAATTAATTAATTAATAAGACAGGTGAAACAAGCAGAAGGAGCTTTGCCGGAGGAGGCAGAGAGATAGTGAGCCGTGTAGGACAGGAATTAGCTGAATGAGAAGAAAATAATTAAATTCAAATAGAATGATAATTAAAAATTAAGAGGGGGAGAAAAGAATATATTAAGAATGAAGAAAAAGGAAATCAGACCGAATACGAAGTAAGAAAATTTAAGTCCTGGGAGTTGGAAGATGATGAAATATATCTTTGCATCTACAGCAGTAGTGTAAAAAAAAAAAAAAAAAAAAAGGCAGCATTTTCATAAAAGTCTTGACTTTTGGATTGACAGCCACCACTAAATGAAAACTCAAAGCCAGTTCAGTTTGCCTGTGTTTAACTCCTGTTAATTAGGATACCAAAATATATTACGAGCAAGGCTATTATAAGGATAAGAAAATATCAGTTGCAGTTCTGTGTGGTTATAGTACAGTTATCATAATATAAACTAGGCTCAAAAAGGAGCTTGATCCTACTCTAATTAAAATTTACAGAAAAACTCCCATTAACTTTCTGGGTTTTACTATGTTTTTTTCCTGGTCATTTTTGTTCTGATATTCCATTATTCGACTGACTATTCAATTGAATAACTGAACAAAAAATGAATGAGGAAAAAAAGAGGTTTTAACAATTATGTGAATATTCCTTTTGGTGCGAATATTTACCCAGATGTTGGCAGTGCTATCGGAATGCAAATACTATTGGGGAATCAGGTATCAGCTTAGGTCTCAGACATGGTTTGAAAATGCTTTTTCCAGCTTCGCAATCTGCTTAAACTATGCCCATACGTATCCCAGGGTGACCTTGCTACAGCGACCCATGCCCTGGTGACCACAAGGCATGATTTTTGTAATTCCAGCAGTGCTGCGTCATCATTTGCAACTTGTTCAGAATGCGGCAGGATAGTGGCTTACTGGTCTGGTCTGGGCAGCTGTGATCATATTATGGCTGCCCTGATTTCTCTGCATTGGCTGCCTGTAGAGTGGTGGATTGAATTTAAAATTGCACTGACAATTTTTAAGGCCCTAAAACAGCATATTATTCAGGACCTACTCCTGGAGTCTCACTCTACTCAAATGCCACCTACTGTTCGCAGGGGCGGATCCTCCCCTGGGCGTCAGGGCGAACTCACCCCACCCCATACCCTTCAGGTTGCCCTGTTGCCGCCACGTAGACCCAGTAAGCAGCTGCTTTGGGCCTGCTCCCCCAGCCTTCCTGTGCATGTCCTATTCGCTGCACGGCAGAAAGACTCTTCTAACCGGTCCTCCCCCACCGGCTCCTGGCTACGTGCCAGCACCGATCACCTGATCAGCACTGGCGCACAGCCAGGAGCCGACTGAGGCGGGCTGGTTAGAAGAACCTCCCCACGTGGTACACACAGCACCTGTGTGGGGAGGCGGGGGGATGTCTTCTCTGGATTCTCCCTCCCTTATGGGGGAGGGGCCGGGCTGAAGACCCTCCCCGCGTGGCACAGGACGTGCATGTGGAGGCAGGGGGCGTCTCCTCCCCTCCCCTCTCTCGTGCTCCCTGGGGTGGGCCAGAAGCAAGAGGGAGAGGGGGAACTCAAGAGTAGTCACCCCCCCAACTCCCCAGTGAGCATGCACCGGGCACCATCCTGGAACAGCAATGCTCTCTGGGGGATTGGGGATGGGCTGAGGGAGGTACCATGGGTTCCAAGGCTGGGTTCCTGTGGAGGAACCCAGCCAATCAGAATGACTTTTAGGGCAGTTTAGGTTGTTTCCCAGACACTCTTGTTGCCCTTATGGGAGCCGCAGGAGCTGTCTCTTCCCCCGTCCTTCTTTACCAGAGGGGAGAGGGAGAGAGCTCGCTCTCTCCTCCCTCCCATTTTTAGCAGAGAGGAGTGGGGAATGAGAACAGAAGATTTGTCCCAGTTCTCAGACTGCAGCAGGGGATAACTGAATCCCTCTTTGGGGTGAATTTTTTTAAAAAAACTTTTCTATTTTGTATTATTTTTAAATTTTTTTTTTATTTATTTATGTTTATTTTTTAATTCTTTTTAAAATGTATATTTTATTTTATTTTGGTTTTATATTTTAGTGTTTGGGGTAATTTTGTTTGGGTATATATTTTTGACTTTTTAAAATTTTATTTATTTATTAGGGTTTGGGGTATTTATTCGTATTGGTATTTTAAGTGTATTTTTGGATATTTTAAATTTATTTTTAGGGTTTGAGGGTATTTTGTTTGTTTTGGTATTTTAAATATATTTTTGATGTGTTTTAATTTTTCGTTTGTGCATTGACTATATTTTT
>QEPC01008233.1:2306885-2318951 GCA_003113815.1 Sphenodon punctatus | reverse complement strand
TAGGCCATTTTCACACAGACGCACCCCCACTCACATACGTGTGTGTGTGTGAAACGGCACCGTGCAAACACCGTAGCAGATGTAGGGGGGAATCAGTGGGCACCCGTGAGAACACTGTGGGTGGGGGTGCCTGCATGCTCCCGTGCTCCAACCACCTCCACCCATCACCCATGCATGGGGAAAAGGGCGTCAATGCCTGATGCTCCGTGGGTGGGGGGTCCTTGGGAATACACCCCCATGCACTGCCCACCCACCCACCACACACGCACACCTATTAGAAAAGGACCTTACTCTGGAGTCAGGCAGACGAAGAGCATTGCACCTTAGAGATTAACTGGTGAAGGGAGCCATGAGTTTTCGTAGGCGATAGGTCATTCCTGATTATAGCATCTAGGTCCCATAAAAGAAATCTAGGTTTGTATGTAAATTCTACAGTCTTGTGTAGGCCTAGATTCCAATACATCCTCTGCTCTCACAAATCACCCATTAGTCACATGCCATTGCCACAGTGCCGTGGTCCTGGAGTGAAATATTTGTGTCTGCCCAGTCAAAGGGAGACTGCTGTCACACAGTCACAGGGGAAAGGGCATGGGAGCTGACTTCAAGGGAGTTGTGCGGGCGTCCCTGAGGGCAGCCCAATGAGTTTAACAACTTTGGTTAATAGTGTTGCTACCATATCGCACAAATTCCCATTGAAATTCATGGTATTTTGCATAATAAAAATATTATGCTCCTTCCTAGGAGCTACTTTGTTTTTACAATGGAAGCACTACTGGATGTTTGCCACATACGTTTTTCCTGCCTACTCTTTTTAAATCTCACTTTAGACATCCTGAAAATTAGGTATCTTTTCTCAACTGCTAATGTCCTCTCCATCTTTCATGCATGGTTGTTTGCTAGAGTTTTTCTGGTGCTGCAGAATACAAGATGAATCTGTTGACTGACTTCTCTGTGTGTATACCTGCTTTCCTGATGCTATTGGCAGTTTTGTCAAAGCCCATAGTTTGCTAATTTACTGATGCTAAATTCTAATTTAAAATTTCCCGGGAACTGGTCGATTATTTCTACTAAACTGGAATAGGATTAAAAAACCCTGACAGCTTCCCATCAAATAACTACTATGAGCCTTACTGGGAGGATCCCAGAACTCAGTGCAAATTCTTTGCTCTTGAGGTAGGTGTAACAGTTACAGACAGTTGAGTCTAGACAAATATTGATACTTGAACCGACTTTGAAAAGAGGCCAAGCCATGACCCTTATCTCTATTAGCTACAAGAGCGTGTTGTGGTGGCATTTATTCTGGACATTGTGGCAGAATGGATCAGATCATTGGCTTGTGTTATCAGGTGTAGAACTGAGAAACTGTCTTAGTTAATTGCTCCAATGAAGAATGATGCTTCCCATAGCACATGCTAGAGTGGTATACATTTTTGTACTAAACCCTTATTCAGAGCAGTGGTTAATAGCCACAACAGAATATGCTCCTATGGAGGCAATGATACAACTCCCATTTCCTACTGAGAGAGGTTAATTTGAAGGATCAAATGTCAATATGCAACATCACTAGGACAAAACAACTAGGAATGATAAGGTAATGGATGAATTAGAGGTGACCATAGCCACAGTGGGATTTGAACTTCCCTGAGGAAGGATTTGCTAGTGTTTTAAGCCTAGAATTTTAATTTGAGTCAGTCTCCATTACATACAACAGTAATATGTAGTTTAAAAATATTTTGATTATTTGTGCTGAATGACTCCCTAGAAATAGTTAGTTAAATTAGAGCACTCTGATTAAATTATACTGCTGTTCTATAGGAAATAGTTGTGAATTCAATTATAATACAGTTCTTTGCTCCCAGCTATCCTACATATTTAATGAAAAGCCATGAACAGTGGCAACAGCATTGCTTTTAAAGAGGAAGAAGTGTAGGTAAAAACCTATGTTCAAGGTTACAAAATGTGTAAGATACTCTTTTTACCTTCTAAAAACCAAGCTATAATCACTAGCACGTAACGCGTCATAATAATCCCCACAACATAAAACAACCCATTTAAAACAAAGTTCTTCTCCCTTGTAGAGATTTATTTAATGAAAGATTTTATTACTGTCTGGATTGCCTCCCTCACCCCCCATCTCACCATAATGGAAATCGGCTCTATGGAACTGGTAATAATCACACATGTTTCAGATTGGTTCCCACGTGGAAAACATTTTCAAGGTGTCAGTGCCTGGAAAATCTGATGCTTTGTTGAGCACTGGAGTGAAACTCGGAGGCAAACCCTGAGGACAGATTAACACTTGGAAGTATAAAACACAGGTAGTAATGAGAATCCAGGTGTTCACTGTCAGAGATTCCAAATTTTCCTAATTATGGGTGAGTCTCTGGCTTAACTGCCTCTCTCAGGTGAGCCAGTAACCCATTGTTGACAAAGATTTTGAAAAGAAAAGATGTATTGAGGGAGTATTCCCTGACTTCACAGTGCAGAGAAGGTTTTATACACTTTCCCATTTCTAGCTACAACAAACGAAGAGACAGAGAGTTTGAAGAGAGAGTTTGCATTCACCTTATTTGCATAATGATGATTTTCTTGAACCACCACAGAAGTCAGGAATATCATGTTAACTAACCTGCACTTTAAAATGTAGCACTTCAGAGTATTGCCCCAAACACTGATAGTCTTACATGGGTTTAAATCAGGAGAAACTTGCATGTTAACAGTTGAAGGTCATTACTGTAGACAATGCTTTAAGCTGCAGTCCTCAAACCATTTACTCTGGAGTAGTTTCATCGATTTCCATGGGACTACTCTTGAGTAAGTGGTTTGAGGTTTTCCTCAAATGGCTATCCTCAATGTTTGGGGGATATAATCTCTGATTTTTGGATCACTCCATTGTGATTGATTGTTCACATCTTTGAAGTAACTGAAAGTGGCCACTGTCGGAGACAGCATGTTGGAATGGATGGACCATTGGTCTGACGAAGAATGGCTATTCTTATGTTCTAAATCACTTTCTTCCAATTAGTCCTACTGAAGTTAATAAGACTACCCTGTTTACCACCTCTGACTGCTGTCCTAAATGCACAGCTGCCAGTAAAATCCTAATGGGGTCCCACACGCTCAGCTGCATGGAGGATCATAGGGTATTTTCAGATGTTAAGAGATCACAGTCAACCACAGTGAACCAGACTCAATCCCACGGCGGGGCCAAAGCTCCCTGAACATCTGTTCAGTGGCTGCCAGATGTTCACCACAGTCAGTACCCACCAGGGGTCAAAATCAACCACGCTTCCGGAGCTCCGGCCTGGACCATCGTCGAAAGTGTGGTCAATGCGATTTCCAATGGGAAACAATAAAAAGTAATGTCTGAACGGCAACCGCCGGGCAGAAGGAACCAAAATGATTCCCAGCTGGGGACAAAGCACGCAACGTCGCTGCCAGGCAACCAGCAACAATACAGGCCGCAGAGGGAGATTTAAAGGGCACACAGCATCAGGGAAACGTGGTGGGATGGAGCGAGGCGGAAGGCAGAGGAGAGCGGCGGGTGAGAGAGCTAGGGAGGAGGAGGTGGAGGAGGCGTCGGCGAAGGAGGAGGTGGTCGTGCTGCACATGGAGGAGGTGGAAGGACAGCAGCAGCAGCAGCTGGGATGGGCTGCCCCGGGGATAACAACTGGGCTGGGGGAAGAGGCACCCCGGAAACGGGTAAGGGGACTGAAGGGGTGGGGACCCAGCACATAGGGGCACCCAGGGGGAGGGCCAGCTGGCTGGCAGGAGGGGAGGCAGGGGCGGGCTGCAGGACAGGGGCAGAACAGCAACCAACCAACTCCCCTATGTCCTGAAGACACGGAAATGGGCCCAGGAGTCCGAGCCCCCAGAGGAGACGGGTGCAGCCCAGGTGGAGGAGGAGGAGGAGCAGGAGGAGGAGGAACCAGAAGGACCATGGGGGAGACAGCCCTAAGACAGAGGGGGGAAATGGGGGCTCAGGGAGACCCAGGAGTTTATCTGCATCTGGGGGACCCTGGAGCATCAACTAGAGCTCGCGCTCAATCAGCGCAATGAACACATGTTCCGGGAAATCGTGCAGGAAATGGAGGTGTCAGGGCATCACAGGACCATGGCAGTGCTTATCGAAGGCCAAGGAACTCAAGAGGGGGTACAAGGCCATTCGGGACAACAACCAGCGTTCCGGGCACGGAGCCCGGACCGCCCCCTACTATGATGCCCTGGACTGCATTATGCACATGAAGGGCTCAATAGTAGACCCACGACTCATGGGGAGCATCGTGGTCCAGGTCAGGGAGTGGGTCAATGTACCCCCTCCCCCTCGCCGCCCCCCAAGAAGGCACCAGCTCCAGGGCCCCCGACCCCCAGGCCTCGGGGACCTTGGGTATCCTGACCTCAGGGACCAGCAGGCCCCCCCAGCACCAGCCCGTAGAGCCCCCACCCCCTGGCAGGACAGGATGACTCTGAGGCTGGCACACTGGTCACCCTCAGCCAGTGGTCAATGGGGGACCCCAGCTACATGGAGGGGCCGGCCTCGGAGTGATCGGAGACAGACATCGAGGGTAAGCGAGCAGGTGGGAGGGAAGATGAACCAGGGGCGAGGGGGGGGAAGGGGCCCAGCCAGGGGGCAGGCCCCATCCACCCCAGACCACTGAATGGGGGGCTGCCTGGGCACACCTACAGCCCACCCCCATATCCCCACAGGGAACGGCACAGCCCAGCACAGGAGACAGGAGGGCTAGGAGGACGGCAGGGAACAGCCCTGGCAGCAACCGGAGGGCCCAGGTGAGGCACACCAGCAAGGAGGGTGGGCAGGGAGGCTGGGAGGGGGAACCGGGTCACGTGGGGAGGGGGGGCCTCGGGGCACTGGGGAAAGTCGGGAGCGGCCGGCAACCGGGGAGGCCCCACACTCCCCCAGCCATGTCCCGGTGGCCGGGCAGGGGGGCTAACCACTACCGTCTGTGTACTCTACAGGGCAGCCTGAGGGGGCCCAGCAAACCGGAGCTGTGCCCCCAGCACAATGGATGAGGGAGCACTGGGCATGGGTACGGCACTGGAGGGAGAACCAGGTGGAGGATATAGTCCGCACCACCACCGAACAGGGAGAGCAGATGATAGCAGCCGTGGATCACATGGACACGGCCACAGAGCGATCCCTGCAACAGGCAGAGGCAAGGAACCGGAGGCTCCAGGCGGAGGTGCACCTGGAACGGAGGCGGGAGCGCCAGGACCACAGCAGGCAGATAGAGGTGTTTGGGTGGCTGGAACAGGCCATCGAGGGGATGGTGCGGGAGCATTCTGCAAAAATGGATAGGTCCCATGACATTGGGACCTCACTGCTTCTGCACGCTGGTGTCATGAGTGCCTATGTGATGGCAGCTGCCCCGCCGGGCACCCTGCCTGCCCGGGCCCCAATGCCTGGCCCGGTGCCGCCCACACCGCCACCCCAACCACCCCAGCTGCCGCCATGCCACCTGGGGCTGCACATCCACCTCCTGGTCCCTGTAGGCCTCTGGAGGGAGAAGCCACCCAGGGGGGGCCCTCAGGTCCCGGGTCCCACCACCACCTGCCCCTCTGGACACTGAGGCCACCCAGGACACCATTGGGGACATGGACAGCGGGGGGGAGGGGAGCTCCCACAGGGCGGGCGAGGGGGAGGTCCCAGAGATGCAGGGGATAGGGGGGATGGCGAGGGCGGTCTGGGGGGGGGCAGTGGTGGTGGTGTAGGGGGCACATGTACTTGGGTGAGATAATAAATGTCAGGGCACCACTACTGCCTCCTTTGGTCTCTTCATGGGCCTGGGGGTGAGGGCGGACCGATGGCCATAGAGGGGCTCACCCAGGGAGCCGGTGGGGGCCCCAGGGTGGTGGGGTCAGGGTTTAGTGCCCTCACACCTCGACCTCCCAGCTGATATGCCTGGCCAGGGCGGCTCAGATGCTCTTGGCATACCGGTACTCCCTCGGGTTGTCCGCATTCATGTACAGAGGCACAGGTCTGGGAGGGTGACAAGGCACGGGGTATTCGAGGGCTGCCCCATTGGTCTTGCACACGTTGTGCAGCACACAGCAGGCACCTATCACCAGGGCCAAGGTCTCCACCGTGTAGTCCAGTCGGCCAGCGAGGCTTCTCCAGCACTGCTTGAGGGCCCCAAAAGCCTGCTCAACCACGATCTGACTTGCACACAGGTGGGAATTGTACTGTGCCTCCACAAGGGACCTGGCGACTGGGTACACCTTCATCAGCCACCAGGTGCGGGGATAGGCTGGGTCCCCCAGGATACAGGGGGGCATTAGCACCCCCTTGATCCGGGACATCCCCATGTCTGCAAAGTCCCCACGGTACATCTGGGCATAGAAGGGGAAGATGATCATGATCTGTGCATCGTGACTGCTCCCAGAGTTGCCCGTGAAGATGTCTATGAACCACCCCCGGTGGTCCACGACGGCCTGCAGCTGCAGGGAGTGGTAACCATGTCTGTTAACATACTCCGCGGCCTCTCCAGCGGAGGGGCAGAGGATCTCTATGAGGGTGCCATCCACGGCACCATGCAGTTGGGAAATCCTCCAGCTGCGAAGCTGGCCATCATGGCCTCCTGGTTCACCAGCTGGATCGCTCAGTCCAGAAGAATGCCCTCCACAGCCTCACATACATCCCGGAGGATACAGGCAAAGGTGCTCACCCCGACACCGAAGTACTGCGAGATGGACTGGCAGGAGTCGGGTGTTGCGAGGGCCCAGATCCCGATGGCCACCCGCTGGACCATAGGGATGGGGGTCCTCATGGGGGTGTGCTGTCGCTCCAGCCAGGGTGTGAGCAGCTCCGCAAGCTACAATAGAGTGAGCCTGTCCATCCTAAAGTGCGCCCTCCAGGCGGCCTCGTCCCCCTGAGCCAGCACCCGGGACCACCTCCCCTGTGCCCGCTCCGTGACCCATACCCGCTGGGCAATGGGCATTGTGAGCTGCGTGGTGCGCCCCATGGTCTTCCTCCATCATTGGAGGTATCTGGCCGCCGTGCAGAGCACACCGCCCCTGTTCTGGCCATGGATCAGGGCCTGCAGGTCTGCCCCAGACACCTGCTGAGCCCTGAGCCGGGTCAGGGAGCGCCTGCAGCTGTGGTGGACTCTCCGGGCCCTGACCATGCTCCAGGCCATGCCAACCTGCAGACGGGCGCCCAGGTGCACCTCTGCGGTCAGGAGTTACAGCTGATCGGTGTGTGAGCGGTACCACTCAGTACAGAGTGCTAGTTACATCCCGCAGGCACCCAACCGGCCTCACTCCATGGTGATGGCTGGCCCGGGTGGGGTGCAGCCAGCCCCGTTATATCCTGGGCCACATGTAGGCCCACCCCCGGGCTGCGACCCAGTGACCGGGCGGGGGCAGCCATGTCGGTCTGGGGCGCCCCCCAGCTGGGCCAGGCAGCTCCTGGTGGGCAGGAGGGCTGGGGTGGCGGCGGCAGCCCATTGGGCGCACCTGCTGTCCCTGCATGGGGCCTAGCACATGGACCAGCATGCACCCAAGCGTGCTGGCGGCAGCTGCATTCCTGCTGTCATCACCTCCCCCCTCTCTGTGTTGGCAACATTGTGTCCTCGCTGGCCTGATTAGTGTGTCGGCTGTCCTGTCTGTGTGCTCGGTTCCTGCAGCTGTGCTGGGTCTGCACCCCACACCTCTCTTGTTTGCCATGCCTTGTTGCGGCCTGTGGTCTTATCGCTTGTTCTTGGGGCTCCAAGGAAGCCTCCGGGGAATGTGGGCCCCCCTTTCCATTGTGTCAGTCCCCCTGGCTTGATGGACTATGGCTGGCTGCGCTTCCACCGAGTTCCTGGCCCCCATGGGGGACCCCCATACATGGACCTTCCGTGAGATCATGGCCCTGTGCGACCTGTGGCATACCCCGGCCATGCAATTGCTCCTGAGCTGCTCGGACAGCCTGCCAGGTGCCTAGGTGAGCCTGAACTCTGGTCTTCGTTACTTTGGCTATGAGGCAAGCGCCCATGATTGCTGGCTGCATGCTGAGACACTGGGGCTGGTTCTCTTTCCTGATGGGCGCATTCCGGAGATGAGGTGCTCGCATGTGGGGTGGTCTGCGGCGGAGACCGTGTCCGCTTTCTCCGTGTGCAGCCTGGCCGCCTACATAGTCTGTCTGGCGGAGGGGGGGCCCTGCCTTGGCCATGTCCTACTTTGGTTGCATTCACAGGGCCCGTGGGTACCAACACTCACGTGGTGGTCTATCACTGGCTGTTGGAGCTGGATCACCTTCCGTGGTCCGCCGCTGCTGACTTCTGCTTGTCGGAGCCCACTGTGGCGGAGCTGTCGGCACTGTCAGGTGTGTGGTTCCGTTCCGATGTGCAGTTGGGACTCTCCATGCAGGATCCGTTCGAGGTGTACTACCTGATCGCCCACCACATGCTTCATTGGCCGCACTTCATTCACCTGGTGGGCCACCCGGCCCCTGGCCCCCACGTGGCCCCCTGCAGCTGGCTGTGAGTCCCCCTGTGCCTTCCAGGCCCCAGTTGCTGGCCCCGCTGTGAGCTCCTGCCTCTGCCCTGCTGCCGTGGTCTACTACCTGCTCTCTCCTTGATGTCCCGCCCATGCTGCTGTGCTGCCTGCTTCCTGGGGTTCCTCTGCCCCTGCCTGTGGCTCCGGGGCCCCACTGGGAGCCCCCTCATCTGCCTCTGCAACTGTTGTTCCCCTCTGTGGCTGCCTTCTCTGGTGTCCGGGTCCCGCTCTCCAAAGCACACACCCCCCGGCTCCCCTGGGTGCTGCTGACCATCCTCGTCTGCCTGTGCTCCGTCATGCACCCCATCCCCCCCATGCCTGTGTGACCTCGAGGTTCTGGGGCCCCCGGACTGCACCTCCCGGTTACCTCCCGGGGGGGGAGGTGTTGTGCCTTTGGACCAGCTGCACGGCTCCGGCTCTCCTGCCTCCCCTCCATCGCACCCTCGCCAGCATTTGGGGTCTGTGTGTGCCTCCTGGACTGTGCCTGGGCCTCTGCCTGTTCCGTGTGGCCTCCCCCTGTGCCTGTACCCTGACCTTTCGGGGGCCCCCCATTCCGGGACTGACAGTGTAGCTGTGGGGGTGCCCGTTCGGGCTGTGCTGGTGTTGGGGGTCTGCCTGCCATTCCCGGTGCCCGGCCCTGCCCTGCCCTGCCCTGCCTCTGGGGAATTCCCCCCCATCTTCCCTGTCTTGCTGCCCCCTCCCCCCGTGCCCTTTGTGCCGTGCGTGTTGTCTGTCCCACTGTGTCCCCCCTTCCCTTACTTTCCCATATGGGTGTGTATGGGCCCGGGCGTGTGTGTGTTGTGTGGTCCACTGTGCCCTCGTCTCTGTGCCTGTTGTGTGTGGTACCTCGGTGACTCTCCTCCCTCTTCCCTCTCCCTTCCCATTTCCCTTGTGTGGGCATTCCCTTTTGGCGCTTTTGGCTTCGTTTACCCTCCGCCGGCCATGTCTGTGTCCCACCCCTCCCCGGTGCCTTCTGGGTGTTTTGACCACGACTGGGAATCGGCGTCACGTCTGTTGCACTGCCCCGGGCCGTGGTCTGACGGCCCGATTCCCTGCTATGGTCCCGATCCATCACATCTGTTCGAGGCTCTCCTTGACCATGGCGGGTGGTTGTTTGGTTCCCCACCACTGGAAATCCACTGTGGTGACTTGGGACCGCGTAACGTCTGAAGACACCCATAGTCTGTATTTTAGGGTCAGATTTTCTGAACTTTTCCCAGTTGTGAAGTCTTTGTAGGTGCTGTTTGCCCAAATTTCCCTTCATGTATGCATTGTGGATTCTGTATGCACAAGAGTTGCATATTCAGTTTTTGAAGTAGGCAGTTTACAAATTTGAAAGTCTAGCATTGTATTATTAATGTTCTGCCAATTAACAAGGACCCCTTTCTTTTTGTTTTATACTAGGAACCTTATCCACACCTATTAAAATTGCATGGATTAAAAATTCAGGAGTACTTTATTCTAGCTACTGAACAATCACGTTTTATATCAACATTATATTAGTGATTTTTGAAAAGAAACCAAAACATTTACAATCCACATGGATTCCTACCTTACATCCCAATACATTTATGTAGCTCCCTCTCTGTTTCTCGAGGGATGTTATTAAGGACCTGTGCCAATGCTAGAAGGGATTCTCCGCAGTTCCATATTCCAGAATCTATGTAATTCCAAGCTTGTATTCCATCTTCTGAAAGCGTAGAGCTGATCCATCACAAGGGAATAAATTATAATGTGTGCTTACAATATGTACTGTACTTAACAGAGTTCATAGGTTGCTATATCAATCTGTTACTTGTGTAAATACATGTATAAAATATTCATAAATTCACAACTTCAGCAATTCTTTGTCAACCTTTTGACATTCACAAAAAATATTCTGTTTTTTTGCTAGATCCAAAAACACAATAAATAACAATAATATTATAAATGGCTCCATTCTGCCACTCAGTCATATTGAGCAACACCTTACCAACGGACCCATGAAAAGTCGTTAGAACTGCCACCTATCCGGTGCTATACATTGGGTTGCCTCCACACGAGCTGTGGTGGATTCGATCCCCATGTGCCTGGTGGCGGGCAAGCACTGCTACCTCACTTTGGGGCCAGCGCAGGGAGCAGGGCAGACAGTCCCCACCCCCCGTCCCTCCCAGGGTAGCTGAGCGGGCCGCTGTCAGCCATCCTGGCATGCCCCATGTCAGGCCAAGGTGCCTGTCACACAAGCAGGCACCTGGCCTGACCCTACCCACCCCGGCCTGCCCGCTAGCCCACTCCCAGCCATGTCATCATGGCCATGCAGGACTGGAGCTAATGCCCGTTACTCAAAGCCCCTTAGCAGATCTCACAGCACGGTGGGGCAGATGGGGACTGGGCACATGAGTGGCGGCACATTACCACGCCTTGGGCAGCCCTAACCCACTTTGGGTATGGTAAGGCTGCTACGCCCTGCATCCCCGGCCTTTTTCTGAGGATGTAGCACATAGCAGCCAGCTGCCTGCCCTGCCATGTGGTGGGGTGAATATCTGTCGTCAGCCAGGCACAGAGACGATGATGCACTGCATCATGTGGTGAGACTGCCCGGAGCGGGGTAAGGCTACCCAAGGCACGGTAAGTGGATTTGGTGGCTGTACCCATTGTTAGGGCAGTAAGCGCAAGCCCAAAGCCATGAGTGTAACAGAAAGAGGAATGACAGGGAACTCTTCCCTTCTCAACGTTCTGAGCTGATGGCTGATGCTGCTGTCACTGCCAGGAAAAGTGGGTATTTAATGGCAGCGAGGGTGGTGGATCTGACCCCTCTGCTTTAATTTGAAATGGAAGCCCTGACCATGGACGGCTGTGAAACAATGTAATGTATGTCTTGGGGTGGGGGGTATCACCTACTGGGAGTGGAGGGAGAGTGGGGAGCACTGAGGAAGCCAGGAGCAGGGCCAGATCTTCATCCCCGCACCTCCCAAGCCAAGAGCAAGAGAAAGCAACCAAGAGAAGGCTGAAGTGTGTGCTTATGCCAATATGCTCCTTCTGTTTAGAATGCTGAGTAATGTTTCTAACAGTTGAGGAGGAGTCTGATCCAATAGAAAGGCTCTTGTTCTTCTTCTTCTTCTTCTTCTTCTTCTTTTTTATTTTATTTTTTATTTTATTTTATTTTATTTTTCATGGCCTATGAAAAACAGTAGGTTTAGTTTCACAGAGTTATCCTGAGATTCCATAGCCACTCACTGGTGTCTGTGGTTACCAAAGGAATTATACTTCACCAAAACTGGAATTAGGTGAATCTTTATTTTCCACTTGATGTCAAAAGACTATATATGTGCTCTAAATTCTAGTCAGCATTTGAAGTATGAGCATCGTGTCCTTTCCTCAGTGGCAGGGGAGAATAATAGTTCCCTGTCTTCTTTATTTATCTATTTATTTTATGCATTTCTACCCTGCCCCTCCTGCCATGCAGCTCGGGGCGGCTTCCAAAATATCAAAACAATAAAATCAATTTAAAAGCATTCAACATATTATAAACATTAAAACAGGGCAACGAGCAGCATAAAACCCAAAATAGGTGGGGGCACTAAACACCCC
>QEPC01008233.1:2286803-2304534 GCA_003113815.1 Sphenodon punctatus | reverse complement strand
CTGTAACCTCCCCCACAACCGGACCCCCCGCCTCAAGGCCAGAACCGAAGATCAGGTCAAGGATATGTCCCCCCACGTGCGTCGGGCAGATAACTTCCTGGGACAAGTTCATGGTTGCCATGGCGGCCATGAACTCCCGCTCCGCCCCAACAAGACTGGCATCGGCGTGAATGTTGAAGTCCCCCAGAACCAAAGTCCTGGGGGAGCCCAACACCACCTCCGAGGCCAGCTCTGCTAGAGCGGCAAGGGATGCCGCCGGGCAAGAGGGGGCCCGGTACACCAGCAGCACCCCTAGCTTGCCCCCAGCCAAATCAAACACCACGTGAAGGACCTCTATACCCATAATCTCCTGAACTGGATACCTCCTAACAGGCCAGTCCTCCCTAAAAACAATAGCTACACTGCCTCCCCGGCCGCCTTTTAGATTGCAGACCTTCCCCAAACCTCCTCATATGTCTTATTGTGGTTCCAAATGTTAGAGTAACTGTTCAGCTATCTATGGGTAATTTCAGATGTTACAGGACCACAGTCAACCACCCTGAACCACAGTGGATTCAGGGTGGTGGCTGTGATCGTGCGAACGTCTGTCTGAGCCCTGCCAGATGTTCACCATGGTGAATTCCTGGGGGGTTTCAAAGCTAATCACCTCCAGAGCTAATCATGGTTAACTGAACCACGATCAGGAATGGGGTGAAAGTAACGTCTGTTACCTCGTCCCGTTCCTGACTGGTCCAGACCGTGGTACGGGATTGGGTGTAGCAGCCTGATTGGCTGCTGCGTCCACCCATCTCCCCGAGGGTGGCTGGCTGGTGGGGAGCAGGGCTGAGCAGCCGCACGCCCCGCAGCCCCGCTCCCTCCCAGATTCCCCTCTGTGATCAGGCCAGCACATCTAAAGGATTGCCGGTCTGATCACAGACTGGGATCCGAGACGGATCCCGGTCCAGGGTTCAGCGCAGCGGTCCGAAAGGCCCATCACATTTGGAATTATTGTATGTCTTTGCGCATGTTTGAACATCACCATCATCATCATTTTAATTTTCTATCCCGCACTCTCTCCGAAGACTCGAGGCGGCATACAACATCATCAATACACTTACTGGGGTTCTTTCCCACACAGGGGACCCAGCATAAACAATATCATAACATACATGTCAAGAATCACCCCCCAACTAATACCTCCTCTGACCATGCCTACACATCAGGCAAATGGTCCCATCCCTCCCACTACCTATACCCTGCTGCCACCAGGGTATACAGCTGGCTCCACCCCTCTCTCACCAGGGTGAGTCAGTCATCTCCACTTCCTCTTCCATACAATACAATACCCACCCCGCCATAATACAACCCCAACAAAGAAGCCCACCTTGGTCCAACACCGGCCAAGGCAGACCCCTGAACAATATTAAATGATCAAACATTAATAATTAAACAGTTCCCCCATACCCAACCACTCCCTCCCACCTAATCACAACAATCAGACCTCTCCACCCCCAACTGGCCCCGAAGGGCCCTAAAGGGCCGCACCCTTTGGCTGCAGCCCTTCGGCTTGCAGCCGACGGCCCTGCAGCCAGCCAGCGCGTTGTTTTTCATGCCGCTGGCGGTGTGTCCAGGTGGGAGGGGTAGGGCAAGCAGCCGCAGCCACTTATAGTTCTCTGTTTCCCCCCTACAGGTATCTCTCCTCGACCACCATAACCAGTACCGCCCAGAGCCCACTCCGCCGCCGCTGCCACCGCCACCAAGGATGGTGAGTGGGGCTTCTCGCCCGGCCACCAACGCGTTGTTTTTCATGCCGCTGGGGGTGTGTCCAGGTGGGAGGGGTAGGGCAAGCATCCGCAGCCACTTACAGTTCTCTGTTTCCCCCCATCAGATATCTTTCCTTGACCACCAGAACCAGAACCAGCACCACCCAGAGCCCGCTCCACAGCCGCCGCCGCCAAGGATGGTGAGTGGGACTCACATTTGGATCTGGATTACTTATTTTGGGATATTTTGGGGTCATTGCTTTGCCAGCACCTGCCAATTGCTCCAATATGTAGTTTTGGTATCAATATTCCCATCTCTTCTAAGGGCCCACATTATTGTAGTATTTGTTTGCTGGGCCATATGTACACATAGGAGAGGACAGGGACCATACCATGACACAGGAACCAATAGTTATATATAAAAACATGTGTCCCAAGGCCATCTGATCTTTGTCTTTGATTCTTCTCCCAAGAGACTGTGTGGGCCTGTATATAAAATGTCTCCATCAGTTTGGGCAACCCTGGATCCAACCACTGATATATCTACCAGTCTCTTGGTCTATGTAATTTCTTTTCTTCCAAACCTACTGGAACATCCAATACCCAATTGATCATTGGCCCTGGAGATATAATTGTGGAGTCACCACTAAGAAGTGCCACCTCTGGACAGGACATATAGATTTATAGTTTGTAAATCCATAAAGGCTGCAGAGGTGCCCAAAAAGGGCCTAAGCATCTATTCCCGCCACACTTTAATATCATGTCCTTATCTATGGTGCAATTCCAGGTGACCAATTTTAAAAGGCAACAATGGCTTTTAACTTTCTTGATCAATGGATGTTGTTCTAATTTTAGTTGTAAATCTGTCAATGAGAGCCATCGATATTTTACCATTAGTACATTTAAATGGGACTGTTTAGCCTAGACAAAAGAAACAGAAAGGGGAATGTGATTACAAAAGGTTGCTATAAGAAAAATGGTGCCCAGTTGGTCGCTCTGGTCATTGAGTAATGAACCTGAATTAAAGGAGAGAAGAATTAGGGTAAACATTAGGAAGAACACTACCAGGGCAATTAGACAATGGAATAATTTTCCAAGGGAGGTTGTGGAAGTCGCATCCCTGAATGCTTTTAAAAATTGGTTTGGCAGACCTCTCTCAGAGATGGTGTAGGAGCTGTGAATCCCGCTTAATGGCAGCAGACTGGACTAGATAGCCTTTGAGGTCCCTTCCAGCTCTATGATTCTATATGTGCCAAATTTTAGGCAGCTGCTCCTGATAAAATCAGAGACTTTGTTCCACATGTCGTCTCCAAAACATTTGGAACCCCCAGTCGAAGCATTGCTGTGCGGACACGGAGGGAGGGGCTGTCTTGAATCCCATCCATCAGTTGTTTGGTGGGAAGCAGGCCAACCCTACCCACTCTAGCACACTGCAGACAGAGCTGTTCTGGATACTCAGCAGTATCCTCAGTCTCTTCTCTGCTGGAGTTGCTGTGGGTGAGTGCTCTGCTAGCAGCAACCCTGGCCAGAAAGCACCGCAAGCTGCTGCCATCAGCGCAGTTGGTGCTCCAATACCAAGCCTGAAACAAGAAGGAAATTTTTTATTCATGAGTAATTTCACCATCTTGGGAACTGGGAGTAATTCATTAATTAATTCACTTATTTATTCATTTGTTTAAATTTGCTGACCATTTCCTGATGATGATACAATTTCTCGATTCTTGCAATATTGCGAGATACCATCCCGATTTGCCAGCTTTCTGTTTACTGTTTAATGCGTACAATTCATTTATCACTTACCACATTGCTGCAGATACCGTTTTACTTCCAGGTTTGTGTCTTTTTGTTGTTGCCACATTTCTGAGCCAATCACTGTGTGAATAGCCTACCCTGTAATGCCCCACCCATCCACCTAAACACATTGCTTCCACTTCAGTGCCTCCAATCAGAATTTCTGTTGTATGTTGTTCCCTTTGATTTGGCCATTCTGCAGCTGGATTGCAGATTTCTATAAAGGAATCTGCATACCAGCCAAGGAGTGACAAGGAAGTACAAAGGGAAATGTAGTGCAGAGAAGATAGAAGAAGTGCAGTATTGTGTCAGTATTACCTTTTGGGATTTGAAATTTAATTGATGACAAAGCAGCAAATGGCAAAGCGGTGAACAGAAAAGTTTGTAAATGAGATCCCGGTAAGCAAATTATTGGTAAATTGAGAAACAAAATATCAGTTAACATAAGAACACAAGAAGTGCCATACTGAGTCAGACCAATGGTCCATCAATCCTAGCATCCTGTTTCTGACAGTGGTCAATCCCAGTTGCCTATGAGAAGTATCAGCAGTCACAATGCACAATCCGTTCCTTGCTGATCACTCCCTACTCCCAACAGTAAGAAGTTCCCATCTCATAATCTAATTGGATAATAGCTGTAATGGACATATTCTCCAAGAATTTATCCAGTAGCTATACTACTGACCCTGATAACCTCCTCTGGCAAAATATATTCCACAATTTAACTGTCCGTTGAGTGAAAAACAAATACTTCCTTTTATTTGTTTTTAATCTGCCACCAGTTAGTTTCATGGAGTGTCCGACCTAGTTCTAGTACTACTTGAGAGGGTAAATAAATGTTCCCTATCTACTCGTTCCACTCCACTCAAGATTTTATAAACCTCTATCATGTCCCCTCTCAGTCTTCTCTTCTCCAAGCTGAAGAGTGCCAGCCTATCAAGCCTCTCTTTGTTAGGGAGCTGTTCCAAACCCGTGATCATTTTTGTTGCCCTTCCCTGCACCTTTTCAAGTCCTACTATAACTTTTTTGAGATAGGGTGACCAGAATTGCACACAGTACTCAAGGTGCAGTTGCACCATCGATTTATATAGGGGTGTTATTGAGACATTACAGAGAGGTTCTCAATTCAACAGAGATGGTATACTATTGGGAACCAGGATTTTGACAGGAATTCCTGTTTTTGCAAAATCTCATTTCAGCCCTATCACGCACATCTGATAGAGCTGAAACAAGCACCTGAACAGTCAGGTAAACCCATCAAATCTATGGTGCCTGATGTGTCTGAGACAAGTCAGGCATCAGGGATTACTTGGAGGTTGTCCAATGGGTGCTTATTTAATGCCCCCCTTTTTCTTACCTAGGTATAGATGGGGGGAAGGGAGGTGTGCTCAAAGTGGCAGGAGGGCTTGGGAGGGATGTGGGGGCTCTAGATGGTAGTGGCAGTGGTGGTGTGGGTTCTCTGGATGGAGTGGTCAGCGGCAACCAGGTTTCTGCCAGCTGCTGGAAGTTTCCTGGTTTCTGCCAGCCGCTCCTCCTGGAGAGTGCCACCCACTACTGGCACAGCCTGGAGCCCCACCACCATTAACATTTTGAGATTTATCCCTGCGTGCAATTCTTGCAGTTTCAGGCAGCCTGTTGGGTGCCTGCACAACGTGTCAGCAATGCCCCTTGGGCACCCGATAAGCTAACCAAAATTGTGGGAATTGCCCGCAGGTAGAAAATATGCGACCTGCTTCAGCTCTAAGCTGCTAGCACATGTCAACACAGGAGTTCACACCTGTTGGCCTTTTTACCTTTGCAACAGGCATGGAGAACACGTGGGAACAGCTTTGTCTTTGAAACCCTGGAACTTTTCAACTGAGAGTAACACCAAGGTCAATTCACGTAAAGATTTTAAGTATAACACCCACTAGTCTGCACTTGAAGAGGAAAGATTTCCCAAGGCTCTCGCGGGGAGGTAGGCACCCAGCAGTCATTGGTTTCAAATGGACAGTGCCTTTGAATCTCTCCTTCCAGAGGTTTCCATGTCAGCAGCAAGCCAGGATACGGCTGTAGATTAGTGAGTACTCTCCCGCAGTTCCATGTTTGGAGGTGCTGAGCTGTTTGTCACAATATTACAGCTAATGTATTTTAAAAATTACAGTGTGCTAGCTGGTTCCTCTCCTTGTGCTAATTGCTTCTCTCACATCTGACAGTGAATTAGAGAGGATCCAGGCAAAGAGGCTGGACTCAGACAACCCCTTCAGTCATTAGGTGGGAAGAAGAAGTAATAGGGACTGAGCCAATTTTACACTGGAGTGCTTCCTTTTTCCATAATCTCCTCTGAACAGGAGTCTTCACTCCTTTGCCTTCTTAGAAACACACAACCCCACAAAAGATTGCTTTAATGAGGCGGTTGTCAGGAAAAATAGGGGGGCAGATTCTGATAACTCAGGCTGAGAAAAGGTTTACTCTGCAAATAATGTTTTTAGAATTGTTAGAGTAAACTTATTACTAACTTTTGTCCATTGCTATGACCACCCATACTCACCATTAGAATCTTTCATGTGAAAACAGACATAATGCTAACTCCACTTTAAAACCACTTTAACATTTCTTATGCATGTGGTAGAGCTGCATAGGACACCAGTACAGCACTGCAACTTGATCCCCTCCTCTTTGCTCTCCTAATGTTCACAGTTGTGATTGCTCTATCATTCTGCCTCTTCTGTTTGGACTGATCTCCCTGAGTTTATCCATAACGAACCAACATTGTCAATATTTAAGTCTTTTTGGAAGCCCCAGTTTCTGCCGTGCTGCTTTGCAAACCTTGCGCACAACTTCTATGTTTATTGTTTATTTTTTTATTATTATTATTATTTTATTTATTTAAAACTTATATCCCACCCCTCCTGCCCAAAGGCAGCTCGGGGCGGCGAACAACACACACAATAATTAACAATAAAACATTTAAAAATAAATAAACACATTTTAAAACAAATCATAAAAACTCACCCTCCCTCCCAAACCCTACTCCCCCACCCTACCCCACCCCTCGCCAAAAGCCTGGCGGAACAGCCAGGTCTTACACAAACGTCAAAATGACAGGAGGGTGGGAGCCAACCGAGCCTCCTCCGGGAGTGAATTTCACAGCACAGGGGCAGCCACCGAAAAAGATCTCACATTGGTGGCCACCTGTCTCACCTGGGGAACCTCCAAAAAGGCCCCCACGGACGATCTCAGGGGTTGTACGGGCACATGGGGAGTGAGGCGATCCTGCAGATAGGCAGGGCCCAGGCCGTGAAGGGCTTTGAAGGTCAAAACCAGCACCTTGAACCTAGCCCGGTGCTTTATAGGCAGCCAGTGCAGAGCCCGGAGCACAGGTGTCATATGCTCCCTGCAAAGCAATTATCAGTTGCCTTCTGCCAAACATTTTTTTTTTTTAAAAACCCTCTAGCAGCAGGGATTGCTTTTTTGTTTCCTTCTGATGTGCCTGTAAAGTACTTAGTTCACTGTAGTGCTACTGTAAATAAATAGTGTTGAGCTGCTTCTCAACCTAGAAAAGAGCATCAGAATCTGTCCATGCTGTTAAAACATATTACCCATAAACTCAGCAACACTTAAGGTCAAAAGGGACCATTGTGATCATTCCCTGCATAACAAGGGGCAGGGAATTTTACCCATTCCAGCATCAATCAAATAACGTCTGTAGGTAATCTAATCAATTTTACACAATACAGGAATGAAGAAGGCCTTCAGACATCAAAGAAACATCTCCCCCTGCTCATCCTCCACACAAACATTTCAACTAGCATACTAAAAAAATTGAGTGTCGTATAGGTGCTCAGTCATACTCCCACAGCAATGTCAGTGGGAGCGTCTGCCCTTGAAAGTAACACGGCAAAGTCAACCTCTGGTTATTCAGTGCCAGTGTAGCCCTTAGGTCTTGGTGCAAGTCCAATTTACTTCAGTGGCACTGGGACTTAAGCTGGTGCTACACAGCTGGAGGATTGTGCCGTAGGGCTTATGTGTGTGCTGAAGAGCTATGCAGGTAAACACATAGTTGGTGGCCGATGCATCTGCAGGTGTAATTAATCTGGGGGATGAGATTCATCCCCCACAAATTTCCTCCCCTTGCTGTTTCAGAGTCATGGAGTTGGGGCTTAGATAGATCTAGGGGATCCCGCATCCGCCACAAGTTTTAGCTCAACGTTATGCCACTGAATACACCTAAAGCCATTAGATGCTTTTGAAGTCTCCCCCAGCTTATTAGGGATAAGAGCAGAGCTGAAATGAGTACCTGCAAAATGGATATAGCTTTTGAATTTCTGGTAGCCAAATCTAACCGACAACATTGGGTAGGGTACGGATCAGTGCTCTATTTGGGTACCAGAATGTCCTGGAATGTCAACTTCCAGACCCAGATTGTCCACGACTGGTCCTAATTTTTTTTAATTTTTTTTTTTTGGGGGAGTGTGTGTTTCCATCCTGATATACTGATCAATAATTGGAAAATTGGAAAATTACCGATTTTTCGGTTAGTCAGATACCTGATAGGTAACCAGGAAGCTTGTCAAGTACCCAATGTGGTACTTGAAAATGTGGATATTACCCCCAGCAGGTAGCAAGTCAGCTACCCATTTCAGCTGTAGAAGATCCAAGCTCACTCCTATTCTGTTTATCTGGCTATCATTTGAAGCAGCTGAGAAGTGGGTCATCTACACAGTTCAGACAGATGACAAAACAGTATTTCCCAGATCAGATCTGTTGCTGTCTAGAAGTGCCTACAGGTGTAAAGTTCAAATGGGTGTGAGTCATTCGTCCTGAAAATTGTTCTTTAAATTATGTCCTTTTTATATACACGAGACTGCCCTTTTGGAGGCACATCTGGTCTTTGTGCTGTTTACGGACTCCTCCTGAAAGCTGAGCTGAGACTATTTTGCAGTTTGTTCAGTATGTCAAACAGAGGGTTAGAATTTAGCTCTATTCTTGAACCACAATTATTTATGTAAGAGGCATGTTGGCCAACAAAAAGAAAGAAACTTGAAGGGCATGAAAATAGCCAGGCAGAAAGGTTTTGAGTTTTGCTTGCAGAGATCCCAGCAAGAGCTTGCAAAGGGCTGTGTAAATTGCGAAACAAAGGATACAGTGAGCACACATCAGGGATGACCAGCTATAGCTTTGTAGGAATATAGCAAATCCCACCTGGTGGTACAATTATGAACTGAC
Source organism: Sphenodon punctatus (assembly GCA_003113815.1). NCBI lineage: Eukaryota > Metazoa > Chordata > Lepidosauria > Sphenodontia > Sphenodontidae > Sphenodon > Sphenodon punctatus. The sequence goes on along the minus strand of QEPC01008233.1, from coordinate 2,295,793 downwards.
AGATGAAGCTATATATGTACATGCATGTATAGTATACTACTCCCCTTGCACTATGTAATTTTTATGTTACTCTTTATGTAAGGTTTCTTATGTTAAATGTAAACAGTATATGTAGCATTCGAGTATACATGTCACCAAATGAGAATCTGTCCACATATGGCTAAACACTAATACTGACTACATAGACAAAAAGGACCAGTCTTTCCTTATACTTCTCTTTGAAGGGCTAGGCTGTGGTTCCTTTACTTGTGTTAGTGAGCATTTGTTCACAGAAGTATTGCCTTCAATGGGACAGCTCTTACAGGAATAAGTGATTGATAAAGGTTGCATAGTCTGGTCCTTGGTGGTGATGCATTTCAATATAACAGCAAAGTGGGAATGGATATTTCCCCTACACACGCACATGCACGCGTGCACACGCACACGCACACACACAGACAGAGGAACTGCTTGAGGCTGCTTAAAAGTGTAGGAAAAACCATCCTTAAAGCTATACGTCCCTTACTGCCCACCAGTCCCTCTGCTGTCCAACTGCACACCCACATTGCTCCCGGGAACTCCACTGCAGCTCCCCCTACACTTCCCTGTTGCATCCCATCACTCTCATTTACTCTTCTACTACCCCTGCCGCAGTCTCTCTAGAAGCACCACTTGCCTCCTCTACACCCAGCTGCCCGTTTAGATTTTAAAACCCCTAATCCTATTGGTTACCCTGCTCTTATATCCCCTCCTTCCCCAACTTCTTACGCTCGCTCCTTAGGATTGCTGCCTCTCTGATTTTGCTGGGAAACTCTGGGTTTTGACCAGAGTTTGAGCTCTTGGGAAAGTCCCGATTTCTCCAGATCAGTCATCGGTGCCCCTAGGTACCTGTAGAAATCAGAGCTGCAGGTGTGGCTATGACAGAATGGGAGAAGGCCATAGGGACGTACCAACCTCCTTTCCAATGTAGCCCTATCCCTACAGAGCATTATGACATCATGATACTCCATAAGGGGTGGGGTTACATCAGAAAGGGGTGTGACAGCCCATTTGTCCTACCTCCATTGACAAGGCCCCACCCCTTCTGGGTGAAAACACGCAGAGAGGTGGCAAACCTACTCCCCCATCACTCCTGGCTAGTCATCCCACTGACCTCACTCACGCGCATATCCACCACCCTGTCTCATTTTTCTGCCACCATTTCCCACTGTTTCTGCAGCTGGATGCCACTTCAAATTGACTGGGCATCCAGAAGCAGAAGACATGATTGCTTTCTCCCCACTTTCACTCATAGAATTCTGCTCACTGGCTGAGGTTTAGCACTCTGAGGCCGCTTGGAGCCCCACATTCAAGAGAAACCTGCACGGGGAGTGTTTACATGCTCCCCCTGCTACCGGAAGTGAAGTGCTGTCTGCTCTTTTCAACGGCGCTTTCAAGAGGCACATTGTGCTGCAAACCTGAAAATTGAGCTTTGCAGAACACACTTCTTGAAAGCGCCGAGTCTGCAGCCGCCACCGCTGAAAAGAACAGGTGGCACGTCACTTCCGGTAGCGCGGGGAGCGTGTAAACTCTCCCTGTGCGGTTTTCTCTTGAATGTGGGGCTCATGAGGTGCTTCTAAGTGCCTTGTTTAAAAGCGACCTAAATGATGAACATTTGATGAGAAATATCAGTTTGTCTCTGTTCCAGGCATATGTTATCTCCCTTGAAAATAGTTGGGGACATAACATAAATCCAGAAGAGAGAGAGATCTGAATAGGAGGGGCCCAGATAAATGGGGTTATTTTGTATGTGCTGGAGCACAATTGTACACTTCTAGTACTCCAGATAACACACTCTCACAGACACCCAACACAGTGGGTGCTTTCAGATGGACTGGCTGCTTCAGTGCTGGCTGTGCCAGCTCATTCACTCCCAGCTGGGCCGTCCATCTAAAGGCAGCCCATCAGATGTTGAAGTGGAGTAGGCTGTGCCTGCCCCAGGGAAGCCCGGCTGGTGGCGCTCTGGAACATCCTGGAGCACCACTGGTGGAGCAGGCTGGCCAAACCCGGGGCACCAGTCCAAAGCAGAGCAGCTATCTGTCAATGTGCAGCTCTGATTCCAGTTAACTGTTGTCCTGGGCAACACCACAGAATTTTGGGCACCAGGTTAGAGCATTGGGCGATTGTCTGCTACTCTAGTGTGTGTGTGTGTGTGTGGGGGGGAGTGCCGTGGGGGAGGGGGAGTGCCGTGTGGGTGGCCCAGGGACCTACTGGGTCTAATCTGAAGCAGAATCAGGTGGGGCTGGGAGAAGGCGGATGCAGGAGTGCACCCCCGAAGAAGCTCCGGGGGTGGGCAGCGTTACATGGAGCAGCCAGCCCCCCTCCCCTGACAGCCAGCCATGGCAGCCTAGGATGGCCACCATGGCTGCCTGGAAGCCATGCCACTGCAGTCCAGGGTAAGTACAGCAGACCATCATACGTGACAGCCTACTTTACCTCCAGTTGGGCAGCCCTTACCTGGTCAGTGGTGGTGCTTAGCCTGGGCTGTGAGTTGGGCAAGGTTTTGATGCATAACCTGGGCTAATGCCACCACTGACTGGGTAACATCCCAGGCTAACATCTGGCGGGTGCTTTTAGGCTTGATGGCAGCACCCGGTTTAATCTGTTCAAAAGCGGATTAAACTGTGCCCTCTGTCACACCTGAAAACACCCATAGTCAGGGATTATTACCTCCTGCGGGCCTCTCTACAGGCGCATGTCTGCCCCCGTAAAGGTGCGGAGCCATTCGGATGGTCCGCTCTCAGAAGTTGATGGAACCGGAGCAGTTCTGGATTGCTCTGAGCGAGTTACCCTCTGACCTTGATGACCGGCTGATCAATGACCTCATTGTGTTATGGAATATTTTTCTGGCAGAGGCCATCGATTGGATGGCTCGTAGGCGTCCGTTACCCAGGCAGCAACTCCACAGGCCTACTTGGTTTTCTGAGGAACTGTGGGTGCTGAAGCGAGATGGGCGGCGGTTGGAACGACGGTGGCACCGTTTGCGTGAGGAAACCGATAGATTGTGTCATAGAGCCAATTTATGAGCCTATGCCATGGCTATGTGGGCAGCAAAACAGGAGTTTTTTGCTGCCCTCATAGCATCCGCAAAATCCCATCCAGCGAAGCCTTTCTGGGTGGTAGGGGGCTGGTCAGTCCGGCCTCCCTTCACCTGGGAGTGGAGTCATCTACGGCATGCTGTGACATGTTTGTGGTTTATTTTGTGGATAAAATCACTCGTATTCACCAGGATTTCGACGGCGCACTTATTACATTAGGAGAATCGGAGGTTATGGCAGCCCCGCCTTGTCTGATTTTATGGAATCAATTTCAGTCGGTGACACCCACTCATGCAGTGGATGTCATGGGGGCTGTTAGGGCCACCTCTTGTGAACTGGATCCATGCCCATCCTGGCTGGTTAAGGCCTGCCGGGAGACATTGGGGCCATTGCTGGCTGGGGTGGTCGACGCCTCCCTTCGGGAGGGCAGAGTGCCGGGTAGGGATGGGTGAACGCGGTTCGGAAGTTCAGAGTTCGAACCAAACTTGACCAGTTCAGTCAACCGAACCGAACTTCTGAACTGAGCTCAATTTTCGAACCCAACCAAACCGAATTTCTGAACTCGGCTCTGTTCGCCCATCCCTAAAAGATAATATTCCATTTAGTTCAATGGGGTTTGAATTTCGGAACTTTGTTCTGAAGTTCGGAGTTCGGAGCAAACTCGAATAGTTTGGTCGACCGAACTGAACTTCTGAACCGAACCGAATTTCCGAACTGAACCGAACTGAACCGAGTTTCCGAATTTGGTTCTGTTCGCCCATCCCTAGTGCCGGGCTGTCAAGGAGGTGGTTGGGTGGCCTCTGCTCAAGAAACCATTGCTTGATGTTGACTCCCTCGACAGCTTGATGTTGACTCCCTCAGCCTGTCTCTAACTTTCCCTTTTTAGGGAAGGTTATTGAATGGGTAGTGGCCCAACAGCTGCAGGGGCACTTTGACCGTGTCAGTTTTCTTGATACCTCTCAGTCTGGATTTATTTATTTATTTATTTATTTTGTAGATTTTTACCCCGCCCCATCCTGCCATTTCATCCGGGGTATGGCACTGAGACTGCACTTGTGGCTTTGGTTGATGATCTTCACCAAAAATGGAATGGGGGTCATTCGACCCTGTTGATTTTGTTAGATCTGTCAGCTGCGTTGGATGCTGTTGCTCATGAAATGCTGTTGGTGACACGCCTGCGGGAATGTGCAGGAGTGGGCAGGACTGTCTTGGAATGGTTCTGCTCCTTCCTGACCGGAACTCAGTGAATGGTGCTAGGTGATTATTTTTCATCACACCGAAACCTCTCGTGTGGAGTCCTGCAGGGTTATGTTTCATCCCCTCTCCTGTTCAGCGTGTATATGCAGCCACTCGGTGAAGTGATTAGGAGGTTCGGCGTTCGGTGTCATCAATATGCTGATGACACCCAGTTGTACCTCTCATTTTTAGCTGACCCAGGCCCGGAAACCTTGGTGCTTACTCTGTGTCTGATGGTTGTGGGGCACTGGATGAGGACTAATCGACTGAGGCTGATTCCTGACAAGACGGAGGTGATGTTGGTAGGTAAGACGATGGAGGTGGCGGCCCCCATCATTGATGGGGTCTGCCCTCCATTAGTCTCCCAAGTTCGGCGTCTGGGGGTGCTCCTCGATGTGCAGCTCTACCTGGATGTCCAGGTGGAGGCTGTGGCGAGGGGTGCCTTTCACCAATTACATCTGGTGCGACGGCTTCGGCCATATGTTTCGGGCTCTGACCTGGCTACCATAATCCATGCTTTCATCACCTCTAGGTTGGACTCTTGTAACGCACTCTATGTGGGGCTACCCATGGTGACGGCTTGGAAATTGCAGCTGGTGCAGAATGCGATGGCCCGTTTCCTGATGGGTATGGGTCGCCGGGAGCATATTACACCAGTGCTCCGTTCTGTGCACTGGCTGCCACTAGTTTTCCGGGCCCGATTCAAGGTGTTGGTCTTGGCCTATAAAGCCCTAAACGGCCTAGGCTCTACCTATTTGCATGACTGTCTCACACCCCATGTTCTGGATTGACCCCTGCGGTGTCTGGGGGTGCCTGACTCGAGGTCCCCCAAGTCCACCGGGGGGCCACACAGGAGAGGGCATTCTCGGTGGCCACACTGCGGCTGTGGAACTCCCTCCAGGTTGGCCCTGGACCACCCCTCCTTTTGAAGAAGTTGTAAGACCTGACTGTTCCACCAGGCATTTGGTGGGGGAAAGGGGGGGCGGAAGGGGTGATGGGGTGGGGGAAGTGGGCAAGGGTGGGTAGGGATGGGTTATTTTATTATCCTCCTTTTTATGTCTTGTTTTTAGTTATTGTTGTTTTTAGTGTTGATTGTAAGCTGCCCCGAGCTGCCTTTGGCAGGAGGGGTGGGGTAGGAAGAATTTAAAATAAATAAATAAATAAAAGTAAACTTTTGATGAAGTTATCAAATCGAAATGACTAGCAATCAAAATAGCCAGGGGTAAAAAATGGCATTAATGATTGTTTGAATCCTAACATCTCTGATAAACAAACGAGAAACTGTTTTTATGTAACACAAGCATGCTGCAATCCCCAAGTCACTTCCTCTGGAGCATTGAAATCAGTGGAAGTCAGACATGGGCAGAAGAGGGAGCCAAAGCGTGTTTTTAAATAAGTAAGGCTTGGGGGGATGGGAGGGGTCTGTGGTCACTGAGTGGCACAGCTGTGGAGCAGCCAGGGCTGGTCCTACGCGGGGTGGCTCGGGGAGGGCCCCGCACTCGGGGGCCCCAGCTCCCGGCCTGACAGTGGCCAGGAGCTGGGAACCCCGAGCGCCGGGGCTCCAGCCAACTCTGACTGACAGGCAGTGGAGGGGCCAGCAGGAGTGAGGGAGAGGCAGAAGCCCCGTCTCTCCCCCCTCCATGCCCCTCCCACTGCCTGTCACAGTCTCGGCTAGGGGAAATGAGGGAGAGAGAGGCAGAGGCCCCGCCTCTCCCTCATTTCCCCTGGTGGAGTGACTGACAGGCGGGGGGGCACCCACGGAGTGAGAGAGAGGTGGGGCCTCTGCTTCTTCCTTCACTTCCGCCAGAAATGAGGGAGAAGCAGGCATAGGCCCCACCTCTTCCTCATGCCGCTGGCCCCCTCCACTGCCTGCCTGTTTCGGCTAGAGGAAATGAGGGAGAGACGGGGTAGAGTAGTGGAGGGGGGGGCAGCGGAACTTCTGGTGGCGGCGTGCATCATGGCGGCAGATCTAGGCTCCGATCCCGATGTGGGGCTGAGACTGGAGGTGGTGCTGGTGACAGCGGCAGCAGCGGATCAGGTAAGTGATCCGATTCGGAATCTGAATGGCCACTCAGGCTTGAGGCTGGGTGGAGGGGAGTGCCCCTCTGCCCATCCCCAAGCCCAGGCCCAAGTAGTGTGCCGCCCCTGGGCCAGGGAGCGCCCCCTGGGCTGGGGAGCACCCCCTGGGCTGGGGAGCACCCCTAGGCCTGCTGGCCACTGGCAGGTCTCACATTTCTTCCCCGCCCTGGGCCCCGCTTAGGCTAAGGCCGACCCTGGGAGCAGTCACTCAGGTGGAGGGCGTGGGGAGGGATTCTAATGGACAGCTCCCAGGTTGGCTACCACAGCCATGAATACAGCCTCTACACACTCCTGCAGCCACCGACTGGCCCCACAAACAACTCATACGAGCAGCCGTTCCCCATTCCCCCCCACCCGGAAACACCCACCCCACCCCAAGCCCCACCCAGCTGTCCACCCTCTGCCATTATCCATGTCAGGATTCAGCCTCAGTTGGCTCTGCCTCATCCAGTCCTGCACAGCTGCCAAACACTGGGAAAGCACAGAGACTGCCAGGCCTGGGTCTGAAGAAAATGAGAGGTACAGCTGAGTGTCATCAGCATTTTCATGGCAACTCACTCTGCATCGTCTCACAACCTCACCCAATGGCTGCATGTACACCTTGAACTGGAGCATGGACAGAATGGAATTTTGTGAAACACCACATGAGAGGTCATGAGGAGAAGATGACTCGTCTCCTAACACTGCCCGTTGGGTCCTACCAGCTAGGTAGGAACAGAACCATTGTAGAACCGTTACACCTAATCCTGCCCGGTCCCGCAAACGAGTCACCAATAACTCGTGATCAACTGTGTCAAAATCTGCCGAGAGTTCTAATAGGACCAGTAGAGTTGGAACGTCCCTGGTCCATCTCTCAGCGCAGGTCATCAACCAAAGCCACAAGCGCAGTCTCCGTACCATATCCTGGGTGAAAACCAGACTGGGAGGGATCTAGAAAGCTGCGGCTATCAAGGTACACCTGGAGCTGCTGGGCCACCACCCGCTCAATAACCTTCCCTAAAAAGGGAAGGTTAGAGACTGGCCTATAGCTGGCGGGCGAGTCAGTGTCAAGTGATGGTTAATTGAGCAGAAGCTGCACCACCGCCTCATTCAAACATTCTGGCACTCTGCCCTCCCAAAGCGTCTCCCAGCAGGCTTTCACCAACCAGGATGGGCATGGATCCAGTTCACAACAGGTGGCCCTAACAGACCCCAGAACATCTACTACCTCAGCTGGCATCACCTCGTGAAACAGATCCCACGAAACCAGACTAGACAGGGCTTCTGCAGCCTCTGGCTCTCCTCCCTCTGCACAACACGCAGCACTGAAATCGTGGTGAATCTGAGCGATCTTATCCATGAAGTATTTGACAAACATGTCATAGCAGGCCCTGGAAGATTTCACGTCCAGGTGGACGGAGGACGGGCTGACCATCCCCCACACCACCCGGAACAGCTCCGCTGGATGGGACTTCGTGGCTGCTATGAGGGCAGCAAAGAATTCCTTCTTTGCTGCCCTCACAGCCATGGCATAGGCCCATAAACGGACTCTATGCTGCAACCTGTTGGATTCAGCCCAAGAAAGGCGCCACTGTCATTCTAACCACCGTCCTTCCCACTTCAAACACCGCAGTCCCTCAATAAACCAAGGTAACCTGCAGTGCTGAAACTGAAGAAGTGCCAAGTGGATGCCTCAGAGCCATCCAGTTGATAGCCCCTTTCAGCAAGGTGTTCCAAGCCAGAACAAGGTCCTCGGCTGAACGGCCATCGAGATCAGAGGACAAGATCCCCCAGAGCCGCCTGGAACCGATCCGGTTCTATCAGTCTCTGGGGGCAAATCATTCGAATAGGCTCTGCACCTCTCTGGGGGCAGACATGCTCAGGTAGTCTGGCCTGTAGGGATGTGTGAAGAGTTTGGGGATTCGGTGTTTGGCCCGAACTCAGGGTGTTCGGGCTGTTCACGAACACCTCGAACCTGAACTGTCCCTTACCCGAACTGGTTGAACAAAGTTTGGGTTTCACACCCGTTCAGGTGGGGGGCAGGAGGGAACCTGGTTTTCCCTCCCCCTCCAGACTGCACGGGTGGAAGGGGCGCCAGGGCTCTCCTCCTCCCCCCACCGTGCCCAGCCTGGTAAAAATTTAAAAAACAAAACAAAACCCCCCACCCCACCCTAGGGGATTGACCTACCTGGTGGTGCCGGGGATCCAGCCCTGGGTCCGGCGGCAGCAGTGGCGGGTCTGGCTCTGGTGGCGCTCTGGAGCACTTCAGGCCTCTTCTAGGCCTTCCGTGAACCGAGGGAGGGGCCGGAAGCCCTCCTTTAGTTTCCAGAAGGCCTAGAAGAGGCCTGAAGTGCTCCAGAGTGCTGCCGGAGCCAGACCCGCTGCCGTTGCCACCGCCAGAGCCAGGACCGGAGCCCTGGCACCACCATGTAGGTCAGTCCCCACCCGGTAGGTCATTCTGGCACTCTGCCCCCCCAAAGCGTCTCCCAGCAGGCTTTCACCAACCAGGATGGGCATGGATCCAGTTCACAACAGGTGGCCCTAACAGACCCCAGAACATCTTCTGCCTCAGCTGGCGTCACCTCGTGAAACAGATCCCACAAAACCAGACTAGACCCCAGGTGGGGTTTTGTTTTAAAC
>QEPC01008233.1:2270281-2280453 GCA_003113815.1 Sphenodon punctatus | reverse complement strand
CTTTTTTGACTGCTGCTGCACACTGGGCTGAGGATTTCAGTGTATTGTCCACAATCACTCCCAGATCCTTTTCCTGAGTGGTAACTCCTAGCTTAGTACCCAGCATTGTGTACTCATAGTTTGAGTTATTTTTCCCTATGTGGATCACTTTGCACGTGTCCAAATTAAATCTCATTTTCCATTTGGATGCCCAGGCACCCAGTCTCGTAAGATCCTGTTGCAGTTCTTCACAGTCTGCTCGTGTTTTAACTACCTTGAATAACTTGGTGTCATCTGCAGATTTGATCACCTCACTCTTAACACCCTTTTCCAAATCAGTAATGAACACATTAAACAGCACCGGTCCCAATACAGATCCATGAGGCACATCACTTTTTACATCTCTCCATTGTGAAAACTGACCATTTAGTCCTACCCTTTGCTCCCTATCCTTTAACCAGTTACCGATCCATAGTAAGACACTACCTCCTATCCCAAGACTTTTTTATTTTCTCAAGCGTCTTTTATGTGGGACCTTATCAAATGCTTTCTGGAAATCCAGGTACACTATATCTACCGGGTCTCCCTTGTCCAATTCCACACCCTCAAAGAATTCCAGCAGATTAGTGAGGAATGACTTACCTTTGCTAAATCCATGTTGACTCTTCCCCATTAAGCCATGTTTATCAATATGCCCAGCAATTCTGTTCTTAATGATAGTTTCCACCATTTCCCCCAGCACAGACGTCAAGCTTACTGGTCTGTAGTTTTGAGGATCACCTCTGGATCCCTTTTTAAATGTCGGGGTTACATTTGCCACCCTCCAGTCCTCAGGTACAGTGGAAGATTTTAGTAATAGGTTACAAAGAAATTACTAACAGTAGGTCTGCATTTTCATACTTGAGTTCCTTCAGAACTCTGGCGTGAATACCATCTGGTCCTGGTGATTTGTTAGTATTTAGTTTGTTAGTTTGCTCTAGAACCTCCTCCAGAGTCACGTTGATTTGTGACAGTTCTTCCAATTCATCACTTACGAAGTAAGGTTCCGGCATGGGTATCTCCCCAAGTCCTCTGCAGTGAAGACCGAAGCAAAGAACTCATTCAGTTTCTCTGCAATGTCCTTTTCCTCCCTAAGCACCCCTTTCAGACTGGTCATCTAATGGCCCAACTGACTCTCTAGCAGGCTTCCTGCTTCTGATGTACTTGAAAAAGGTTTTAGTGTTAGTTTTAACATCTTTAGCAAGTTGCTCCTCAAATTCCTTTTTGGCTTGTCTTACTAACTTTTTACATCTACTTTGGCAGCACTTATGCTCTTCCCTATTTACCTCATTGGGATTCTCTATTTTTTAAAAGATGCCTTTTTGGCTCCAATAGCCTCCTTCAGTTCACCATTTAGCCACACAGGCAGACGTTTGGTCCTCTTCCTACCTTTCTTAATTTGTGGAATACATTTAATCTGAGCTTTCAAGATGGTGTTTTTAGTCTCCCGCTGCCTGTAGGCATTTGATTCTTGCAACTGCTCCTTTAAGTTTCTCTCTAACTAGTTTCCTCATTTTTACATAGTTCCCCTTTCTAAAGTTATATGTTACTGGTGTGGTTTTATTTGACATTTCCCCTCCTTTGAGTATGTCAAATTTCATTATATTATAATCACTATTGCCCAGCAGCTCCAGCACTGTTACCCATTGTACTAAATCCTGCACTCCACTTAGGACTAGATCCAAAGTGACTCCTAGATCCAAAGTGGCTGATGGGATGAAAGTACAAGAGGAGACACTTTCCCCCACCCGCTACCACAGACTTTGCTTGCTCCTGCCCCTTCAGAGAAGTAGGCTGTCTACAACGCTCCATATGAGGGATGGCCACGTTGGAAAGGGGTGAGGTAAAGGGACTGCTTTGGCAACATGGCTGCTAGCCTCTGAGTTGTCCATATGATCATCTCCTCCCAAGTAGAACCTGCCTTTACACAGACAACCAAGTTCTCCTCCCAAGTAGAACCTGTTCACACACAAAAACCCTTTTGTTTGTGTGAACAGAAGTGATGGTAAAACAAATTAGGGGGTTATTGCCACAGAGTACCTGCTTATGTAAATAAGCCCGTAGATAGCTCTTTCTGGTGCCTGTAGGCAAAAGCTCAGGTGACTACTAGCATAGTTAAGGCTGGGGAAGGTAGAATATTAATAAGTAATGCAGGATCCTCTACACTTTAAGTCATTTTGTTTCATGTCTAGGTTAGCTTCCTGAATCAGGGCCAGATTCTGTATTGCATTTTGTAAAATTCTTTAGACCTGCTTGGGGTAAGTAAAACATTAGCAAACTAATGTGGAAGCATTTACACGGGTGGAAATGACTCCTAAGGAATAAGACAGATGAGAATCAGATGCACAGGACCTGATCATGGGTGTTTTCAAATGTGGCTCTGGCCCGGAATTGAGGTTCTCAATTCGACCAAGACGGTATCAGGAACCGGATTTTGACAGGAAGTCCTGTTTTTGCAAAATCTCATTTCAGCCCTACTGAAGACCCTTTTTGATGTTCCATCACATCTGCCTGGACCAGTGCTTAATCCACATCTGTTCTGGTCCCGCCAGATGTGGGCCCAATTCAGACCCCAACAGGGTAGGTGGCTGGACCAGAAACGTGGGCCTGGAAGGAACCAGGCCCATGTCCAGACCCAACTTCTCTGTAATTTGCTGTGCAATGTGTGTGTGGAGGGGGGGAGGGGCGGGGAAGCTGGTGTAGGGATATCCCAACAGCTATCATTTGGCCCCAAATGTTCATAAGGAAAGGGCAGGCACATGAAATCTGATTAAGTAGCATGCGTCTTGCTATGGGGCCAGTCACTGGGTCTGGTAATACCTCTCTTGTTTCAACTTAATGGAATAAAAAGCACCTCCAATGAAAACATTAGAGAATATATCAAAACAGTAAGGAGCAATTCAATAAAATCTTCAGCAGGACGAGACCAATATAGAGACTTTCAAACAGGTAAAGCATTCCATAAACAGTTAGTTTTAGGTAACAGGGTGGAGGGGGATGGGTGGCTGAAAATTCTATGATTTTGTTTGGATCTCTGGTTAATCCAGTCTCTCTTACTGAACACTAGGTGTGGGACTCTGGGCAAAATGTCAGTTTCGGTTACTTTTGGTTTCGGTTCTCATGTATTTTGGATCTTTTGCATTGATTTTTGTATTGGATTTTTAACATTGCGGTTTCCCCATTGAAGTAAATGGGGACAAACTGCAATGTTAAAAACCCAATACAAAAATCAATGCAACAGATCCGATACAACTGATACTGAAAAAGAACCGAAAGTTTGAATTAATCCGAAATGGTCATTATTGGGTACTTTTGGTTCTTTCCAAAACCAAAAGTCCCATCCCTACTGAACACCTATTCATTTTCTAATTTATAACAAACATAGGAATCGTGGTTGCTTATACCAGCCAGGGACACTCAACTGAAGTTTTATGTAGACACATGGACTTGACATACATGTTGATGAGACAAGAATTGGCTTTATTTTGACACACAGTGAGGCATTGCTATTCTTGAAGACTATCACTATATGAATAGCACACCCCTTAACCACCCACATTCCCAAACACAGTTTTTTTTAAAAATGCCTCCATTCCACTGCCTCCAATCTGAATTGTTGTTGTATGTTGTTCCTTTGCTTTGACCAATCTGTAACTAGATTGCAGATTTGTAAAAGAATCTGTGCACCAGCCAATGAGTGACAAGGAAGTACAGAGAAATGCAGAGAAGATAGAAGAAATGTGGTTTTGCTTCGATATTACCTCTTGGGATTTGAAATTTATGACAAAGCAGTAAATGCAAAGAGGTAAATGGGATCCTAGTAAGCAAATTATTGGTAAATCAAGAAACAAAATGTTGAGTGAGATGTTACAGAGTGCTTAGAGGTTCACAATTTGACCAAGATGGTATCAGGAACTGGATTTTGAAAGGAAATCCTGTTTCTGCAAAAACTCGTTTCAGCCCTATTGAAGACCCTTTTTTGATGTTCCATCACACAGCCTGCTTGAGCGTACTGCATGATGCCTCTTCAACTGTCTTTTAAGAACTTTCAAAATGTGGGTATCTCCCTCTATGATCCATGATAAGTAGGCCACTTTTGGACGAGACATAATTTGCACATGATTGTTGAAAAACACGCATATTCTTATGCTCGTTTAAAACTCCAAACAGTTTTAATGCGCATTTATTATGCTCGTTTAAATCCCCAAACCATTTTTAATTCATGTTTTTCTGATTTCAAACAGGTTTTTTGCACCTTTGACATCGGGGATTTGCAAAAAATGCACGTAAATCAGTAAAGTGTTTGATAATAAATCTGCATTTATTGTGAACATCTAAAATCGGCTTAGTGTCTGAGTTGAAAGAAAGTGAAAGAGCTTCTTTAAAAGGAAGTATTGCATCTGAGTTCTTCGGCTCTGATCCTCCAAACTCCATGCCAGGGTAAGCCCCATGGAAGAGCATGGGGCTTGTGCTAGCACAGCAAGCTAAGGATCGGAGCTTATATATGAAAATAAAATGTAGACACCAGGTTGTAAATTAGATGTCTCTGCAGTTGCTGCTTCATGTAATGTTGAGGAATTGCAGCCCAAACAAAAGTTAACATGTACAATGGCTGTAATTTATTAAGCTGAGAATCGCCAACCATACATCAGGAGTGTCATCAGCATCACAAAAAACAAATCCGTTTATCTCCAGCAGCATTCTGGTATGAGTCGGATTACCCTTGAGAGAGGCGTGTGCACACTGTCTCATTTTGGGCTGGGGGCTAGTGAAGGAAAGAACTTAGCTGAAAGTATAACAAGTGGAGATTGAACTCTGTAAAGAGGAAAACAACAGGGCTGGAACCTTTTAGCTAGTCTGCTTGTTGGCTATTGACTTTCAAGTCCTAGCTAATTGGGATGTTTATCAATGCACTCAAGAGTGGAGTGGCTAGGAGAGAAGTTGCAATGCTTAACTCTGGACTGAACCCAAGAGCATTGGATTTTTGTGGTTAATTGATTGTTACTCCAGTTCCTCTGCTACCCTTTCTACTTTTTCCCTTTCCTCCCTAAAGAAATTCCTGCGTATGTTTTTATGCAGTGGTTATTGAACTGTCCTAGATACTAGTGGGGTTAGGTACTCTAGGAGTAATTTATGCATCCAGGCCAATCAGTAGAGCACACATGCACACTCAGACACACACTGGAACCCAGATCTCAGTGCCCTAAAGCATGGGAGTGGGAGGCTTTTGAGATGTTAGTGTGCTTGAGGTCTAGAGACTTGCTCACAATAGCGTTTGTTTAGAGGTAGCACTAGCTACCTCTGAACTCACTTTAACCTTGCCAGTGTTTACACATCCACAGGGGTTAAATAACATAAAGCAAGATGAGGGATTACATCTCTAAGCTCGAGGGAGGGATAGTCATGCGCAGGGCCTATGGGGGGGGGCATGGGGAGGGAGAGGGGCACTGCCCCTTTGCATTTTTTGTCCTACCCCCTTCTGCCTGTAGAAATAAGATGTGTTCCAGACTGTACTCTGAAGAAATGGTCCCTTTTGAAAGGCAGTCTGCCCCGCCTGTGCCAATGATATGTTCCAGATATGTTCCTCCTGTAGAAATAAGATACGTTCCAGATCATAGTCTGAAGAAACGTTCCCTTTTGTAAGGCAGTTTGCCCCACCTATGCCAGTATTGCTGATATGGACTTCCCAGGGAAATTTCCTTGTTTATATTCCTCTGATATCCTGAGGCACTTTCCCACGTTGCTATCTGCACAGATTTTGCCTCTGGGAAAGAATCCGGGAGGCAAAGCATGCACAGGGTTTGTAACGTGGAACCGCCTCTCCACCCCACCCCACCCCACCCTGTGCATTTTTGCCAGTGATCCTGTAGAAGATTGCAGAGTAGGGAAAGCCAGTTCTGCAATCCTCCGTAGGATCACCAGCAAAAATGCATGGAGGGGTGGTGGTCCGATGTTATAACCCCCCCCCCCCCCCAAGCCCCGCATGCTTTACTTCCCAGATTCTTTGCCGGAGGCAAAACCTGCCTGGACAGTAACATGAGAAAGTGCCCTCGGTCTGCCACAGTACTTCCTACATGTATGTCCATCATGCACTGGCTCTGCCTTACTAACTGCTAGGATCTCCTTCCCCATCTACCACAGTCCCCTACAAGTTCCAAAGGAGAGAGATCAGGGGAGAGGAAAAGATATTTAAACCCTTGTTCCCCCTTACTCATGAGAGTGGAAGCAGACAGAGGTAGTTACTCCTGAGGAATGCATGCAGAGTAAAAATGTCAGTGTAACAGAGTGCAGCCTGAGAGGGCTGCTGGCCCTTTAAGAAAGGCCTAGAGAGGGTGGCAGGAAGTGGAAGAGGCTGAGAACTGAGTGGAGCCACCCGCTATATAAGAGTGCTGAGGCAGCCAAGCCTCAGTCTGCCTGGAGACTCCAGAGGAGAAGGAGTTCTCTGCTGTTTTGCCTGTTCATTGTGGATCCTGAAGCTGAAGAGAAGCTGCCTGAGTGGAAGCCTGAGTAAATTAGAGCTGCCTGAATAAGAGGCTGTGTGGAAAGCTTGCCTACACCTAGGAGCATACTGTTTGTGAGTAGCCGGCCAGTGGACTGGTACCTGGCTAGGCTTGGGGTAGATAGACCAAGGGGGCCGGAGGGTTTGCATACCTGGCATAGACAGCTTGATTGTGCCATTACTGTGGAGAACTGTATATGAATAAACTGTTATTCACTGATTCCCTGCACGACTGAGGGCCGGATCCTAACACTACTCACCACCCGGCAGCCCTCTAAGATCCAGATCCAGCATGCTTCTAAGAACACACCCATTGAAAGCCCCAAGAACGGGCTACATATAAGATCTGCAGTGCCAAGACTAGTGCTGAATCTCGATCCACTGTTTTCTCCGGAAAGCCTCAAGTTTCATGGAACTTAACTTGGTTTTCTTAGTTCCAAAGTTTTGAGGAATGGCCCCTGAAACTTTGGAACTTGGAAAGTCCTCAGCTGAGTACAGGGAAGGGGGGCAGAGACCAGCGCTAGGCTCCCGCCCCCCCTTCCCTGGTGACTGCTGGCTAGGGAGAGAATAGGCCAGCAGGGCCCAGGGAAGCGGGGGGGGAGGGAGGGAGCCTAGCATGGGCTCAGGGGTGGGGGCTAGTGGGGGCTCAGGGGATTATTTTCCGCATGCTCCAAGTACCATCTTGGAAAGGTCTGCCCATGATCAGAAGGAGCCCTTCAGCCCTTCTGAGCATGCCCAGCATCTCTCTCCCCTTCCCCACCAACATACCCAGTCTGGATGAAACCACGCATCACCAGAGCCCCCCTCAGCCCCTTCTAGGTCCACCGCCCTTCCTCGGCCCATTCCCTCGTTCCCGGCTCCCTCTGGCCCCCTCCTTGGCATTTCTGAATATTCTCCGAGGGTCCGAGTTCCAATGTCCAAGTCCTCGGAAAAAGTTCTGGGTGACGACCAGGGACCCGGTCCCATTACTCGGAACCTCAAAAATCCTCATAAGTACTCAAAGAACCTATTTGGTGCAGCCCTAGCCAGGGCCATAGTTACTCAGCCTTTTAGAGGCAGCACTCAGACTTTGCTTTCCCTCTTTTGGACTTTGCTTGTGTTCTTTCCTGTTATAATTGTGTAATTGTCTCCTAGGACACAACCAGTCCCTGTATTCAATGGTGAAGATAGAAAAATGCCCTTTCCTTCAATCCGATGGGACAGAATGTGACCAAAGGGATTTAGGAAGATGTGCAAAAGTTCAGAATGACAGTAATTAATGTTTGAACAATCCTATCTGTAATTGTGATTCTGTTCTACGTTTGATGATAGGTCAGCCTGTCTTAGAGATGAAGGTGCTGTGAAAGGAAAAAGTAAGATCAGAGGCAAGTGTATCTTTGAAAGACTTGAGAATGAAAACACACAGAGAGAGTAACATGAGACAAAGAGGACTTTCATTCAGAAGCAATACTGTAGTCTGTGAAGGACTGTGTAGCACGAGTTGTGTCATCTTGGAAATACTATATCACCTCTGGAAGTTGCTGCATTTAACCAAAGCTGCTGGACAGGTTTTTATGGCAAAATAATGTTATTCCTAGTGGAAATGCTGTGCAAGAAAGATAAAACTATAACAATGGCTTCTGTTTTCCAGAACAGGTATATGTAGCAGCAGGATACCAGTAGATCATCCTTCTTTTTCTCTTCCTCATTTTGGGAACCACAATTCAGAGAAGATGCTCTCAACACTTGGATAATAGAATAGATTGCCTAGGGAGGTTGTAGGATCTCTCTCAGTGAATATTTTAAAAAAGCTGGCTTGGCAAGGATCTGTCTGTGATGTTGTAAATATGGGGAACCTGTCTTGGAGCAGGAGTTTGGACAAGATGATCGTTGAAGATCCTTCTAGTGCTATGACTCTATGATTTCTCAGTGAGGAAGTTTGAGTTTCATACTGGAGTATAGACTCTATTCTTTGGCATATTTCTTCTACCCTCTGCATAAAGGTTTGTTGTTAGATATGTATGGTGGGAAAATATTTATTTATTACCAAATATCATACTTGAAATAAGGACCCACTGGAAGAAACCAATATTGGCTGTGCACTGGCCATTTATTTATTTATTTATTTATTTATGTATTTATTTTAGCTGTTTTTCTAACCTGCCCCCTCCTGCTCACAGAGCAGCTCAGGGTGGCTTACAAGATGCATAAATAAAAACATAACACAATAAAAAAAACACATACAAAATATCATTAAAAACATTAAAATGATAAATATAAACAAAAAGGGCCCCCCACTCCACCCTACCCGTCTCCCTCTCCAAAGGCTCGGTGGAACAGTCAGGTCTTACAGTGTCTTCAGAAAGAGGGGAGGTCCGGGGCCAGGTGGGCCTCCATTGGGAGGAAGTTCCACAGCTTGGGAGCGGCCACCGAAAACACCCTCCCCATTGTCGCCCCCCGGGGGATTTCAAGTTGGGCGTCTCCAGCCGACCGCAGGGGCTGCAATGCAATCCGGAGCCTGAGGCAGTCCTGCAGGTATGCCGGGCCCAGGTTGTTTAGGGCTTTATAGGTCATTACCAGCACCTTGAATTGGGCCTGGAAGATAATAGGCAGCCAGTGCAGAGAACGGAGCACCAGTGTAATGTGCTCGCAGTGACCCGTCCCCATTAAGAGATGGGCCGCTGCATTCTGCACCAGCTGCAGCCTCTGGACCATCCCCAAGGACAGCCCCATGGAGAGTGCATTACAGTAGTCTAGTCTAGAAGTAATAAAGGCATGGATGATGGTGGCCAGATCTGAGTCTGAAACATACGGCCACAGCCATCATACTAGATGTAACTGGTGAAATGCTCCTCAAACCAGAGCCTCCACCTAGAGATCCAGGCAGAGCTGTGAGTCAAGGAGCACCCCCAGACTATGGAGCTGTGTGGCCAAACGGGGGCAGACCCCATCGATGATGGGGGCCAACCTCCCCCCCCAGCATGATCCACCAACATCACCTCCGTCTTGTCAGGATTCAATTTCAGATGGCTCACCCTCATCCAGTCCACCACAGCTGCCAGGTCTGGTTCTGCAGAAAAAGAGAGGTAGAATTGTGTGTCATCAGCGTACTGACCTCGCCCAAAGGCTGCATATACACACGTTGAACAGGAGGGGGGAGAGAATAAAACCCTGTGGGACTCCACACGTGAGGTTCCAGTGAGATGAAGTACATACCCCAAGACCCACACGCTGAGTTCTCCTGACCAGGAACGAGCGGAACCATTCAAGAACAATTCTGCCCACCCCGACCTGGTCCTGCAGCCAAGCCACCAACATCTCGTGGTCAACAGTATCAAATGCAGCCAACAGATCTAATAGAATTAAAATAAAAGATCTGCCCTGGTCTAATTCACGGCACAGGTTGTCAACCAAAGCCACAAGTGCAGTCTCCGTGCCAAACCCAGGGCGAAAACCAGACTGCGAGGGATCAAGAAAACTGATCCTATCTAGATGCTTCTGAAGCTGCTGAGCTACCACCCATTCAATAACCTTCCCTAAAAAGGGAATGTTAGAGACTTGCCGATAGCTGGTCGGAGAGTCAATGTCAAGGGATGGTTTCTTGAGCAGGGACCTCACCACTGCCTCTTTGAGGCGGCTCGGCACCCTGCCCTCCCTAAGGGAAGCATTGACAGCC
>QEPC01008233.1:2252592-2266164 GCA_003113815.1 Sphenodon punctatus | reverse complement strand
CACGGCGCAACGTGTGGCCACATGGCCCCGCCCCCCCATGCTCGCCCGCCCTCTGGGGAGAGAGGTGGGCGCCGTGGCCAATACGGCCACAGTGCCCAGCCGCTTTGACCACGGCCTGGAATCCCGCTGTGGATTCTGGGCTGTGATCGCCGGCCAGACGTTGCTTTTTATTGCTTCCCACCGGGAATTACTTTGACCACGCTTTCGGAGCTCGGCCCTCAGGGAGCCTGGGAAGCGTGGTTGAAATTGACCCCATGTGGGAATTGGCCGTGGTGAACATCTGGCAGCCACCAAACAGACGTTCAGGGCACTTTGACCCCGCAGTGAAATTGACCGTGGTTCACTGTGGTTGACTGTGATCTCGTAACGTCTGAAAATACCCAATGTATATGGAGTGGCAAAACTGCTCCACACACTAGTGTGATCTGATGGCATGAGAGATATATTGCCTTGCTAAACTCCTCAATATATTGGTCGTGAAGCTGAGATGACGCCCTTGGAATCTGACGTTATTTGAATAGGCAACGCTCACACTGTACAGCCAGAGAGTTGCTTTAAATACAATAAATAAAAGTAAAATCTTACACAAGGCAGCACAGCTTTAGTAATTGCTGTTTTGGAGCTCACGTCGCTGCAGTTATTTAGCTCAGCATTTCATCTCCAGCTGCAGTGCAATTTTTGCCAAATATAGATAAATGAAGTTAAAGTTATTGGCAACCACTAGCTCTGTGGCCCTGTTTTGAGTTTATAGATTTCATAGGAAAGGCATTACTTTTATTCCTGCAGCAGACAACTGTTCTGGAGCTGGGACTTTTTTAGCAGTGCAGTACATATGGCATTTTCAAGTTGACTTTCAAGTAGATACTGGTACATAGGCAGAAGGACCAGGTCCTATACATGAGCAATATACGAGATTAAATTTGAAGGAGGAAGGACAGAATCTGAACCTAACCCAACAGATTTCAGAGGTTGAATGCAATCTCACAGCACAGACAGTGTCTTTCAGCATCAAATGTCTAACAACTCCTCCGAGTACTAATTTCATCACGATCTGCATGGATTTGTACAGCTATCTAGCAGTCTACTACTGCCATACGTTAAAGACCCAATAAAAAATTACTATTTAGTTTCATTATATTTTCCCTAGAGAACAAGCCTATGAAGCATTAGCAGCAGCAATCACAAAGAACTGACATTAGATTGACGGTGGGTAAAAACAGACATGCGGACAGGGTGGTGGCTCCTTGTCCCAGCGTGAGACAGGACACAGCAAGCAACCACCCCTCCCCACGTCAGGGAAGGACACTGAACAAACGTGTCCATAGCCAAAGAGCTGTCCCATCGCCAGCATGCCATAGGCAGGGTGGGGAGCTCAACAAACATGCGGGGAGCTGGCCCCGCCCCATGCCCACAGACAGCTATGGCACCTGAGGCGGAGATGGTGAGGCCAAACAAATACGCTGGCTCATGTTGATCTTGATTTCTCAGCTTCATGAAATTCTCCCTCTCCCTCTCTATGTGCCCCTCCCCTTGTTGCCCCTTCCTTTCTCCATTCTAGATTGTAAGTCCCTTTGGAGCAGGGACCTGCCTCTGACTACAACTCTTCCACGCTAGTTCCATTGCTGGTGCTATATAAATCATAAATAATAACATAACTCATGGCACAATGAGGCCCCATTTTGATGGCCCCTAAGTCAAAGGCTGTGACTGTGGACAGTGGACGAGGACCCCAACTGGGGCTGTGGCATCTGAGGATGGGACAGTCATCCTGTTTGGTACTGGTATACTATGCAGGTTTTTGTTGCTGTCTTGGATCTCGGGATTATAATAAATTCTCAAAATGGGGCCATACTACCAAAACATTTGGGAAACACCACAAGTGCTCACGCTATACAAAGTTTACAATTATATTTAATTTTATGTAATACTTTATATTAAATACTGCCACAAAACCTGAAAATATTAAAGCATTTGGAAAGCTATAATTTACTAGCTTTTGTTATCTTAAGTGCATTTTTCTCTGCTTCACTCATATTCTTCATTTTGTTTTCCAGTCTCACAGCTGTGTGATATTTTCTGCCCCACCACCCCAACTGGTAAAAAAACCAACAACAACAAAACAGAGAAAATTGCTGATTAAGAAAACCCCTATCTTTCATAGTATGTGCTACTGCATTCCTTGGCTCACCTTAGAACTCTCTCCAGCCTCAGAGTTCAAAGAACTGTCAGCTGTGCTCACAATACACTTTATTTCAAAAATCAACTGAGCTGCTGATGAGGGCAAAGAGATATATATATCCCAGAGAAAATTGCTGATTAAGAAAAACAGTCAGCAATGTTGTCAGATACCAGCTGATGCTTCTCACAGATCTAAGGATACTATCATTTTTGGACCACCAAATTCTCAGAAGGCTTTGGACAATATGTTCTGACATTTCATTGACAAAGATTTCTTCTGGCCTGCTGACCTTGCCATTTAAAAGCCAGGAAACAAGTTTCCCACTATTAGTGAATAAATTGCTTTTTTACTTTGGAAGTATAGCGTGAACATGTATAGTGTGAAAATGTCCACAAATATGAGACAGGAAATGCTACCTTTATGTCAATTCAGGAGCTGGGCTAATCTTTATTTTCACTTTATATTCAAACCAGGGAGCCTTCAGGACAGGATTTTCAAAAGCATTGACTCTTTCCTCACAACTGAGTCATGACAATGGTAAAACGTCCATTGAGCTCACTCCCACTTATCTGGAAAACTCTGGGGATCACCCAAATTTGGAGAAAAATTGTAGTGAACCTCCATATGTTCAGTGGGTGTTTTAGATGTGACAGCACCCACCGCCACCATGGACCTACTGGGGCGGTGGTGGGCACCTTCAACCCAGTTGGGATCTGGCCCGGCTGCCAAACTAATGTGATGGCAGCCGGGTGGGGGAGGGGGTGGAGAGATGCATGAATCTGTGTCTGCCCAGTCCCGCCCCCGCATTATGCATAGTGCCCCCCCAGCCGTTGGGCGGCCATGGTGGCCAATGACGGCCACCATGGCACCTGAAACCACTGGTACTCCAGACCGGGTCCAAGTAAAGTAGGTTTTCACGCATGAAAGCCCACTTTACTCCCAGTTAGGTGGTCATTTCCTGGCTATGTTGCCACTTAGCTCAGGCTGTGCCTCAGTGATATGCCAGAGTTGTGGCCCAGGCAAAGTGCCATCACCCCCCCCCCCCCCGGAAAACAGCCTGGGGTAACATCTGGTAGTGCTTTCTGAAGTGATGGTGGTCCGTGGTTCCACGCAGGTCAAAACATGGAAATGCAGGCCACCGTCACGTCTGAAAACGCCCGTTGTTGTTGCTGCTTCTCCTTTTCTGGTGAAAGATTCCTCACCAGCCTCATTGGCACTGAATGTTTGCCCCTCACAGATACACTAACATTCTTTTCCAAAATGAAAGTTGATTGCATTGGTAGTCTTAACAAAGATGTGGATGGGTTTGTGGGGGAGAATAGTTAATGAACAGCATGCATTTTGACTGAACTGCACATTGTGAAACAAAGCAAGTGTATCTCCTTATTGTAGGTAGATTTTTAATTAAATGGCCAACTTTCACACTACTGTTTGTCTTATAGTCTGTTTCATAGCTATTTTCAATTATAAAGATGCACTGGACACAGTTTGTTGCTCTCTTCTAACACCAGCGAGGTTGCACTTGGGTACGAAAAAGCAAAATTCTCCTCCTTTCTGCTCAATAAATATTCACATATGGTTTTTTTTTAAATTTTCTTTTTCTTTAAAGGAACGTGAAGCACCATATGAGTAGTACTGTCTGTGACAACATTTCTGTGAGCTAGGAGATGCCATAATGGGTAAATTCAAGTAAAGAGGAGAAGTTGTTACTTTCTTAAGTTCATACAATGAAACAGTAGCAAACTCGGGAACAGAATTTTGGAGTCTTGATTCTAAATGCCCAGGCTAACAAGAGCAGATTTAATTTCTGCTTCATGGCACTGAGTATCATGTGGATAGGAAAACAGCACATTGTTATATGAGGAAGACAGATGCCAAGCAGCCCTTTTAATTTTATTTATTTATTTGTTTATTTCATTAGCTTTCTTAGCCACCCCATCCTGCCAGAGCAGCTTGGGGCAGCTAACATCATATTAAAACGTATAAAGATAATAACACATTATAATAAAAAACACAAAAATAACATTATTAAACCAGAATAAAAATAGCCGAGGCAGAACTAACCCCCCCCCAAACCTACTCCCCTTCCCAACCCCCCACTCTCACCTGTCTCCCTCACCAAAAGCCTGGCAGAACAGCCAGGTCTTACATTGTCTTCAGAAAGAGGGGAGGTCTAGCGCCAGGAGAGCTTCCAACGGGAGGGAGTTCCATAGCTGCAGTGCAGCCATAGAGAATGCACCCTCAATATCACCACCCCAGAGACTTTTTAAATATGCAGAACAGAGCATTTGACCGCTTTCTCACGTGTGTTAATACGCACTTGGTGTCGGCATGTGGAAGTCAAGGACTCAAAGGACGCGCAGCTTCTGTCTCGTGAAACTGGTGGAAATGCAGATCTTCGCCTGAAAACATGTGTGTAGCAGCGGGGGTCCCAGAGCCTCACTGGGGCACTGGGTGTCAATTTTGGGGAATTAGCAAGCCCCTGAAGCCACACCCTTCCAACTCTGCCTATCACTCTTCCCACGAATGTGGGGTGCACTTGCAAGGACCCTACGCTAGTGGATCCTTGCCCTTGGCCTCCTGCCTCCCCTATAGCCAAGGCCTACACCACCAACAGTGTACAGTCCCTGTATGTGGGCCTAAGCCCTTTCAGTCCAGAGACCCTTGTGGGTCATATTCCTCCTTCAGGGTGTGGCCCCCAAGCTGGGCTGATCCCACCTGCTTTAAACAGGCTTGCTGTAGTCCCTCTTTGGCTGCTTTTAGGCATGTATGGTGCACACGTGGTGTGAAATCACACTGCATGTAAAAATCCTGCAGGCCCCCGCAACATTTCGCATGTGCATTCTTTTAAAACCACGATTTAAGTACCTCGATATCGAGGTGTGATTTTAATAGGATGTCGATATTGAAGTATTTAGTTCACGGTTTTAAAAGAATGTATGACCAGCTTTAATGTGTGAAATGTTGCATCTAAACCCCACCTACGGGATTTTTACACGTGGCGTGATTTCATGCTGCATATGCGCTGTGCAGTGCAAGTCTAAAAGCAGCCTAAGCTAAACTGTCTCTCTTCTGGCAGTTCCCAAGGTTCTAGGCGGGTACTCCAGTCAGGAGGAGGGAGCCCACAGCAACAGTTCCTACTTCTACGGCCACCCTTGCCAGACTGAGCTCAGGCCCTTTATAGCCCTCGAGCATGCTCAGTCTGACTAGCACCTACTGAGCATGTCTGGGGATTTAGACTCTGGAGAGACTATGGGGTTCCACAGAGCATGCTCCAGGTCTCCGATAGACTCCTATGGACTGCTCAGGCAGGTACAAAGCAGGGCTCTTTCGGACTCCCTGGAGCCACCATGCATATCTGGCAAAGTACTTTTTCCTTAACCTCAGGCAAAGCTCCGCATTTCCGCCATTCTCATGAGATCGAAGCTGCGGGTCTTCTGAGTCCTGTGCTTCTCTGCAGCACCAACAAGTGCGTATTAATGCACATGAGAAAGCACTCTTTGTGGTGACAACAAGTAAAGAAAATGGAGTCCCGTTGGTATGGAAGCTTTACTGTTCCAGTCACAGTGTGATTTCTACAGCACTAAAATATGTTCCGATCTTGCTTACCTGGGTGTAATTCCATTAGCTTCAGTGTAATCATTCCTGATTTACACCAGTATAAATGAGATAACATTCATGTCCTTTGCTGCTTACTTTGGATTTTTTTTTTTCCTTAGAAGCTGTGTATGAAGTTCTTTCGTAGACTGGGGAGCAGTTGCTTGACTCAGAAGGACTGCTTGTGGGAGTCATTCCGTGTCAGAGTAAGCAGTTCACAATCTGGTCCTTAATTTTTCTTTATTTACTTAATTGAGTCCAGTTTAGTTTTGGAGCAGCATTCATAACAAGTTTCAGGGTGTCCTTTATCTGATGTTAATGTAGAATAGCAAATCCCAGTGGTGTCAAAGTGAACTTGCTAGCTCTATAATCAATCATAACCAGTTTTTGTTTCAGTAACTTTCCTTATTGTCAATCAGCCTGACTAGAAACCTGATCTAGACCTATCCACTTTATATCAAAAGTCTGCAATCCTCAAACTACTTCACCTATTATGGCCAAAGAATGAAGAGGTTTTAATTATTTATTTATTTTAAAGGTTCTTTTGAACCTTTGTGTCTTCTAGCAAAGAGTGGCTAACTGTAGTCTCTCATTATTAGTACGTACAGTACTCCCCTTCTTTTCTTGAATGATGTCACAACATCATGATACAAAAGCAAGGCAAATATATCTAAGAATTTCTCCCACACTCATATGCACATGTAAACACCCAGTTGACCGACTGCCCATTTGGTTAATAATGTCCATAATCTCCAGAAATGGACGTCTTGCAGCCCCAACGCTTCTTGAGGCTGTAAAACATTTACTGTTTCTTTAAAAGTTTGACTAAAACAAGGTCAGTCTATATACTGAATGAGGAGGGAGGAAAAAAAAATCCTTTTTTATTAGAAAACGCTTGAAACTTATCATGTGCAGCAGATGGGAGTAGAAAATGCAGCTTGAAGACAGTTATATAAATATATCCTTGATGTCTGTTTTGCTTTTCAATTTGCAGTGAAAAGTACAAAGGTAGAGTGGAGCGCCAGTCAGGGCTGCGCTGTGTCTCTTGATATCCATTCCAGATGTTGGCTAGACTTTGTGGAGCCAGTCTTATGGCACTGGGGCTGGAGCGAGTTGTCTTTTCCTCCAGGTGTGATGCTTCATGCTGATCCCCCCACATGCTAGCCTGTCTTATCCAAACACACTAAGCTCTGTGACAGGCATCCACCACCTTTTTGACCAAACCTCCCCTCCTCCAAAGTCCTCTCAGCCTGATGGGTCTTGCAGACAAGCCCCACTTGTCCCTGCCTATCACCCCTGTCACTTCAAAAGCAAGACCCCTGGGAGGGGAAAAAAAATTAAAATTGTGCTGACGCTGTTCTCAAATAATGTTAGGCAGAGAGTCGATTCTTTGAGTATTCCTCTTTGTGTTTTGAGAGT
Organism: Sphenodon punctatus; assembly: GCA_003113815.1. NCBI lineage: Eukaryota > Metazoa > Chordata > Lepidosauria > Sphenodontia > Sphenodontidae > Sphenodon > Sphenodon punctatus. Next base: position 2,258,969 of record QEPC01008233.1, on the reverse strand, counting down.
GTCTGGAGGTACTATTTGACACCGAGTGTGTCTGCCAAGCCTCTAATGGTAGCTCTCTGTTTGTGCATGCTTGTAAAGGATTTTACACTGTAATATTTTAACTCCCTGATTAAACATTGCTAAGCGCAGAAGTATATCATAAATCTTACAGGCGCCAACTCAATTTATCTGAATGTTAGTTACTGTCTAGGGTGGGTAAACAAATTACAGCAGAGTTTATTACAATATATGGGGCTGCAACGTAAGCGCTATTAATATCTTGCACCACCCTGGAAATATATTGTTGGCTCACAGTTTGAATTTTCTCTCCTGAACAATTAAAAACAAATTCTGAATGGAAAGGCACAAGAGAAGCGGAGGTGGAAGGGAGATGGGGAACAAGCATCAGGCGCTTTGGGAGGACGCATGCTGGGAGCAGAAATAATGAGCTGCCATATCAGGTTACTAGTGTCCTGGGTTTGAGGTCAGTACACATTGAACTAGTTGTCAGATATTAAAGTCAAAACTTCTCTAGTTTGGAAGGTATTCACGCTACTGGGCCTGCCAGCAAAAAATCCAGCAAACATTTAAGTTGGACAGGGTGAAAGAAGAAGCATTTTAGCAAGTAGAGGCATCAGGCCCTTAATTCTCTCTCCACATCAACACATGGAGCATTTACAAAGATAATGCTGATTAAAACGAGTGGGTTCTATGTCTGTCCATCCTCCAAAGACTGATGGAAAAAGAATGGAGAAGTAGCTGCACTATTCTTTGACTAGTGGTTTCCAAACCTTTTGGACTAACAGGCCATTGTCATCCCTCACAATTTAGAGGGCTGTAATCCAGAGTATGTTAATTGTGAGCTGGCAAGGGCACAAGAAAGCTGAAGGGTGTGATTCCTACTGAAACTGAGGACTGCACATCATTACTGTGTCATCTCTTGGCCCCCTTTCTTTCTGGAGATGTCATGGCATCAGTGGGAACCAAAGCCTGTTTTATTGTAGCTGCAGCTGGTTTTGAAGACCACTTAACCAAGATAACCATGGCCTTTCAGACCACAAGTGGCCCACAGACTGTCTTAAGCAAGGCTGGGTCCAGGCATAGGCCTCTGCAATACATGAGGTCCCTGGTGCTGAATAAACTTGAAATGTCAACATGAGTGTGAGAAGCGCTGATATAAAATACTGCCCACTCCCCAGGGACTAAAACCCAGGACGCTCAAGTCAATGGAGGGTGATTCAAGAGGGAGCCCCCTCCCCCAATACACGGACCCCACAAGTAAACTAGAAATAACATGTGTAACATATAAACTCAAAATGCTGGGATCTCAAGATCCTGAAGGGACATTATGCTTCACTGAAGTTCAAAAATTAATTTTGGCAACTTCTTCCTTTTTTCTAATGGGTGAGTCAAGATGTTTCTGACAAACATTCCAATGTTTCCAATGTTAGAAGCCTTCCCCCCACCACCATATTGCAAATGGTCTCAGCTCCCCTTGATCTGGCACTCACATTAGGCCATCAATAAAAAATGACTAGTCCTGTTCAGCAGTTTGCTTAGCATGTCTGAACAGAAAACTCCCAATTATCTGGATGTACTATGATCAATGAACGTTGGCTTTTTATGTTCATTTGACTGAAATATAAAATGAAAATGACTGAAATCTTGCAGCAGCACTTTGTTGGAAGAATGTACCACTCACTGTTACTGTCTGTATGGGTGGGAATTCCGGTTCTCCTGAGAACCAATATTGCCGGTATTTGGGTGTATCCGATTCATCCGATAAATCCGATATTTACCTGTACCGGCATACCGGATATTTAACATTGGGTGCTTTACCAGTTTTTTTACATTGAGGCCATTGAGATAAACGGCCGCAATGTAAAAAAAACCTGGTAAAACGCCCAATGTTTAAGATCCGGTATGCCGATACAGGTAAATCCGGTATTCTCCCCGGTGTCCCACCCCTACTGTTTAGGCTGAAACGATGATGCTTTTTAATATAGAACTAGCAGAAAAGAAGGATGTGCTGGCTAGTTTTAAGAAAATTCACAGACTATTAAAATTAAGTACATTTTTTTAAAAAAAACCTGGAAAAGGATCAAGATAATAAAATGGAGTGCGTAGAATAAACAAATGGTTGGAATATCACTGTTTAACTGCTGGTTTGATTTGAGTCATATAATGGTGGCTAGCAGTTCAGTTACAACTGGAGCAGTGTCAGCGGGCCATTATTGACAGTGGCACAATGAATGCGTTAATCTTACAGCTTGGTAGTAAAATAAAAATACTAAGAAAATGTTTGGTCTCCTAATTCCAAGCCAATGTTTGAATAGAAGTTGGGACTGTGACCTCTGACACAAGCACTCATTTCTGATGTTCCTCACTGTAGAATCAGGCACTGTTATCTTGCATCCAGGAAACCACAAAACCTGGACACTGTACAGACTGGAAAGAAGAATGTTGCTTTTAGGGATAGGGTAGGATAGTGTTCTGATGTTCTTAGCCCAGTTCCAGTGGCTGGGAGCACAAACACCAAACTTCAGGGAGGTGATTGGCCAGGTAAAAATATTAAACCAAATATTTTGAAATGTTTTGCATATTGTCAACTTTGTAAATCATCCCATGAGACCCTATAATACCTGGCAAGAGTGTCTCTTTAGCACATCATCCCATGAGACCCTATAATACCTGGCAAGAGTGTCTCTTTAGCACATAAAATTAGAGCAATGTAATTTTTACCAATGCAATTACAGTAAAAAACATACAAACGAACAAACAACAAAAACAGATGGGGGGCCAAATTTGTGCCTGACCTAACTTCACTATGTAGTCCATGGACTCTATATTTATTAACTGAGCCTCGGACAAATGAATGTGAGGAGCTTGTTGGTATTCATTATTCATTCTTTTAAAATCCTTTCCGAAGGCTCTATCCTGCAATGTGTCTTACACAGCAACGCGTCTATGCATGCACTTGGCTATAAGGTCCTGTCTCAGAGTGCAACAGGACTCCCAGCTGTCTGCTTCTTTTGCTGCCCTGCTCTTTGCATCCTCCCTTGTTGTGTGCTGGCAAAGAGGGGAGTAAGCAGAGAGACAGCTGAAGACCCTGATATATATGGTCTGCTGAAGACCAGCTGGAGAGCTGAAGGAACTAAAGAACAGATCAGGTGGATAGTAGAGTAGTTTGACCCACAGACTCAGGTTTTTCCTGCTCTTTTCTGACAAGGCCCAACCCCCTGTGGAGCACTGTGATGTCACAACAGTCTGAAGGATGTGACCATGCCGGAAATGAGAATGTCTTTTGGGGTCAAGACTTCTGGGAATGTGGTAACCCTACTGGGCCTGTACAGTGGCATCTTCCTCTCCCTGCACACCCCCACCGAGGATCACTTGCTATGCCCATTATATGGTCTGCCATATCCTGCAGGCAGGGGAATCAGGGCCCAGTTTTCTCATGGGCCCCATATGTTGGGGGGCCCTCCTGAATCACTGCAGGAATAGGCTGGGACTCCCTGCTTTTGAGGCTTCTCAGGCCTGTATTTTATGTCAGTGCTGCTTACATTCGTCTTGTCATTTCAGGTTTATTTATGGACTCCATGTACTAGGAGATCTGTGTGGGGCCCCGAAACACATCAGGTCTTGGGTAAGTGAACAGCTTATGCTTCCCTGAGTTTTGCCTTGCACTCTCTGTCTCCAAGAACACAGTTCTAATTCCTGCCCAAGAATCCTCAATCTGCAAGGTGCTGAGTCAGCCCATAGTGCAGGTATCCCCACTTCCTCCCCTTTGGATATGGTTGGTTGTCTAGGGTCCTGTGGGCATAATGACAACTTTGCCCTGTGAAGTCGTCCTTCACAGCACGATCCTCAAGCTACTGTGCTAGCACTAAGACTGTAACTATAATAGGGACAGGTGGTGCAGCCCCATCTGGGTCCATGAGCTTGGAGGAGCCACTCTCTCTGGTGCAGCTGTGTCCCCTGTTCCTGGCTGGGTTCCAGCTTGCCTATTAGCACTGGGCCCCATTTTAAGCAAACAGAGCTTACCATGGTACAACAGCTTCAGGATCATGCTGTCCAGTGCAATCGAGAATTCTCACATACTTAAATTTAAGTTGATACTTAAGTTTCTCTTGTGCTGGAATGGAGCCATGGGGCTCCATTCAGTGGAGCACAATGGGTGTTTTCACATGGACACAGGGGTGCTCAACCCTGAAGCAGGTCCGGGGTTCACCCCCACATCTGCCTCCTTACAGCCCCCCGCCTGGGTTGCCGTAGCCCATGGTCTTCCCCCATGGCACCCCTCGTCCACACCATAGAGTTTCAGACTAGAGCATTTGCAATGCTATAGTGTTGCCCAGGGCAACCCCCAGCTGAGCAGACAGACAGCAGCCCCACCTCCGGCCAGTGCCCCAGGTTTGGGCTGCCTATGGCTGAAGCAGCAACTCCTTTTTCTGCACCGCTATTTCATTCAGCCATTTTGGAATTGCCCACGAGTTAGTTTCCACAGCTTTTCTGCTAGCATTCTGCTAATTCCGTGCTCTTTGCTTTGCAACATCAGAATTATCAGAAAGTGTCGGAATAATCTCAGAAAGTATTGGAAGAAATATTGTTCCACGACATCGCACAGTGACCACATGTTGGAAAGTGCCAGTGGAAGTAGCAGAATGAAAGTAGCAGAACGGTGGAAGTGGCGGAATGAACGTCTCTATCCCATTGTGCACTCATTGCGGAGGAGCTCTTTCCGTCAGAAACAGCTACTGCAGCGGCTTGCCATTTCAGCCCTCGGCTGCCCGTTCTGCTGGTGGTTCTCCTGTTAGAAAAAGGGAAACGTTACCATAGCTAATCTTTTATGTTCAATGAAACATAACATCCCCTTCATGTACAAGAGTTCCCTGAATTACAGCCCCTTCAGGCCTATATTTGACACATGTATTATTATTTCTAGTTTTCTCATGGGCCTCATATGATGGGGGCCACTCCTGAATCACGGCAGGCCGTCCATAGGCTGCGCTCCTGGCTTTTGAGACTTCTCAGGCCTGTATTTTATGTCCGTGCTTCTCACGTTTTTCTTGTCATTTCAAGTTTATTTATGGACTCCATGTATTGGGAGCTCCATGTGGGGCCCCTCAGCCCATCGGGTCCTTGGCAAGTGAACAGCTTAAACTTCTCTGAGTTTAGCCTTGCATTTGTCTGCCTCCAAGAACAGAGTTCTAATTCCTGCCCAGTTCCTGTTCTTATTGACTTTGAAAGGAGTAGAGGACTTTAAGCATCTTTGGATGTTGTGCTGTCTCTGGATTAAAGTATTAAGGATAATGAAATATCATCAGGGTCGGCCATACCGTGGGGCGGCTCGGGAGCTGGGGACCCCAAGTGCAGGGCCCCCAGCTGACTCGGCCTGACAGACAGCGGGGGGCCCAGGTCAGAGGTGGCAGCGGCGGCGGCAGCAGATCAGGTAAGTGATCCGATTCGGAATCCGAATGGCAGCTCAGGCTTGGGTATGGGCAGAGGGGAGTGCCCCTCCACCCATCCCCGAGCCCAGGCCCGGGTAGCGCGCCACCCTCAGACTAGGGAGCGCCCTCTGAGCCAGGAAGTGCCCCATGGCCCACCAGAAGAAATGTAGCTGCCAGAAGAAATGTAGCCCCACATTGCTTCCCCGACCTGGGCCCCGCTTAGGCTAAGGCCTTAGGTCAACCCTGAAGATCATATTTCAAAGCAGGAGGTGAGCATGGCCAAAGTCACGAGTGAACTGTATGTTCTCTTTTTTGCTTACTTAGGTACTTTTATTAGCTGCGGTCATTGTGGTGTCTGAACACATTAGAAACCAATAGATCACATACTCCCAGTATACCCTATTTAGGAGGGATAGTCCTCCTTAGGGTGCTGAATCCCACTCTTCCTTGGGTGTGTGTGTGCGCCAAATCCCTTTTTCATGAGCAAAAGACAAAAAGACTTAGGTGTCTCTTTCCTGGTTACTTCCCAGGAAAAGCATTTGAGAGTACAATGAGAAGATGATGGAATGACAAGAATCTAAGGAGAATGAGAAGCAGGAGAAATTTTTTCTCTCTTTATGCTCTTGAAATGTTGGGAGGTGTGTGTGTGTGTGTGTGCGCGCACGCATGTGTAAGTGCATGAGGGGGTTGAACTTATTGGCTGAGTGGGCGGAGCTTATCCCTCTTTGGTCGCTCGAAATGTTAGGAGGCACGAAATAATTCCTCACAAATACTCCAGTGAGATAGGGAAATGTCTAACTCCCAGTTTTAGAGACAAGGAATAGAGGGCACATCCAAATGTTACCCCTTCCCACAGTGACACAGAGTAGCACACATGTGAAATCCCATAACAGTCACCCTGAGTCTCCTTGCAACAACAAAGTTCCACCTATTTTATTTATTTTATTT